>MU284078.1:206032-458898 GCA_022478815.1 Daldinia bambusicola
AACCCGTTCATTTCTTTTCTATTTTTTAACACCCCTACCCCCCCCATTCACCTCTTTCCCCTCGCCTGCCTCTTTTTTCCCCTTAGCCGCTTTTTTACCCCCCCCCCCCCCCCCCCCCCCCCAAAAAAAAAAAAAGCCGTATATACCTAGGTAGGTATTCCTATGTAAATACTACCATCCCCGTAACTAGTCAACCCTGACACACCTATGAGTTAATTATCTTCCTCAATAATCGATTGGAGATTTTGGCGTAAGCCATCCCTGTTCATTGGCTTGCGCATTGGCGACCATACTTAACCCCCCACCTGATGGATACCTACCTACCTCCTAACCTAACCTATCAATGCATCTTACCCCTCTATCTCCAACTCACAAGGCAGGCTGCGCTGAAAACATGGCAGCAGGCTCATGTTATACCTCGTGGTATTCATACGATAGACCAGGTGGTTGACGTAAGATCCTCGTGCGCATCGCCGGTTTTCTACGTTTCTATCTAAAACTGCAAGATTGTCGCATTTCTCCTTGCCGCGCGTATCCGTGCGGCTGGTGAACGGAATGCGATAGGTATGGTTGCGTGTTGTGTGCGTGCGTGCGTGCGTGTGTGTGTGTATGGATGAACGGAATGGATGGATGGTCAAAAAAAAGGCCTGGGCTGCCTGCCTAAATGCGCAAATCACTTATGTCACGATGCCAAAACTTAATCAGAGAGCAGCCATCATTTCTCCCGGGTAGGAGCTGCGTCAAGGGGGGAGAAGCCTGCCAGTTCGTCCTGCCGAAGAGAGAAAACAAGGCAACAAGGCAACCCGTTCCTTAACCAGTGATATGATAGAACTGTAGTTTATAACCGATCCCCATGGATCCTCCATTTGCGGCTCAAATCGATCCAATTGTTGGGATTAAAAATACCCCGATCTAACGTGGGGTATGCGACGAATGTTTCTAATTGAAGGAGTTTCTATTTCTTTCCTTTTTTGCTTTTTTTCCTTGCTTGTTCTTATTCAGGAAAAAGTCCCTGAAAAAAACGGGTACCCGCCGCCTTGATAGGTACCTCCTTTTAGGTACCTAAGGTATTCCGTATTCTGTTACATGGATAGTGCATTTATTATTGCCGACGGACGCAATTGTTTTTTCTTCCGAACCATATTATGGTTTTCCAGGCAGCCCAATTGATATGGCCCTATCTTATGTTGGTGGTTATTTAAATACCTATCGTGTTCGGGTTTAGGTATTAAGACAGAAGGAAAGTTGGCTTGTTGGCTTAAGATCTGCGGCGCGCAGCTGTGCGGATGCGCGGGCGTGGCTTAAAAGGCAACTAACTCACTGGAGTTTTTCGGGAAACAAGGTCTGGGCCCTCGGTAAACCCCCGGTAAACCCCCAAACATGAAAAGGACCTGTTTACCTTGTTCTCGGTGAGCAGTGATCGTTGCGTAATGGAGCTTATGAAAGGCTATAAAGATGTCTCAAGATGTTATGGTATTAATATATCCGTTGGTTCCGGTGGGAAATAACACCTGGTATTGTATACTTACCTGGGGATTGCGTCTTTGCGACTAGATCAAAGGGGATAAACTATTCGCAAATTACTCCCTTAGATGCCCTGCTTATAACTATATTGATTTGGGTTGATTTCTCATACATGCACCACAACCCAAAGCTGTAACATAGGTGTAATTCGTAATCGCAAGGGGACTTATATGGGATTTGTAAGGCTTAGTATAATGGGTGTTGCCTTGCCCTACCTATAAGAATGCTTGTCGCCTTACTGGAAATTGGCCCGGGGAGTTAGTAGGTATCTTCGTAGCACAAATACTGCAGCAAATATGATGTGCTTACTACAGGTACCCTGAATTTGTGATCGAAGGACGTGGATTATGGTAATAGGTACACGTTTAGTACATCATGCTGCTGGTTTTCAGTTACATGCCCAATATGATTGGCTGGTAGGTTGTGGAAAAAAGTAAATGTACAAGCTCAATATAATGAAAGTGACTGGCCTGGCCAGCTTCTTGTGGCTTCAGCCAGCTAGGACAAACTCAAAAAAATATCTAGGACATAACGATATAATCCCTTATGCACATGTGCTAAATAGGTAGTACCTTACGGTGGGCCATTTCCAGAACAGTGGTGGAACCTGATGCGGTGATCACATTCCTATCGCACGGAGTATTACTTCCATGCATGTAAGACAACGGTAGTAGCTTTGTCCGGATAACGTTGTGCATAGGTACCTACATCAGGTAAGTAAATGATGACATGCATAGGTAGATAGCGATCCCAGGGCATTTACTGCATGTGATCTGTGAGTGTGCTACTCATGCATAGGTCAGATAGATTGTAATAGCAATTGTGCTAGTAAGAAATGCACTTTGGCTCAGCGGGTTGTATCTGAGATGACCTGTCTCACAGCTTCCTATGCTTAGGACCAGAAGCGCTGCCGCGAAGAAAACTTAGCGAGATGAGGCGGGTGCTCAATTTATACACAAGTTGGCTCTAATGACTTAGGCGCCTAAGCCAACGAAAACTGCCTGGAGGCATGTAACCATACCCACGCAATCTACTACCTGATATTTCCCGAGTCGCATCTGAATATTTCCCGAGCCCGAAGTCCAACAACTCGATAAACTAAAACAGCCACTTCGATAATATAGCCAAGTAGGTAGGCAGCTAAAAGATAATGCCTGCGAGGCTTCTCTTCCGAAATGTGGAACCAGCGAAGAGTCCTGTGCTCCTGATGCCAATACCTGAGGGTTCTTTTCTAACTGCTGACAGCGAGGCTCCCAACTAGATAGACTCAACAATTGTAGCCTCGCCTTGCACCCCCGATCTCGCCCAGCTGATAGGTACGATAATTAGAGCGCTTAAAAGATAAGCATATAGGGGCTGCGGTCGATTTCCCGAAGACCTTCGGAGCCTTAATCTTTCCTGCCTAGTCGCGGCATGGCCTGAGGTTGATAGGTAAGGTACCATTGGGATGCGTGTCATATTTGACTATTTGCACTTTGAATCCGTGTAGATTGGTCAGTGAAATCTTCAAGGAGTCGTCCAAGAACTCTCCCAACTCATGCCTAACCTCCCCTGGACCTCCACGTACACGAGATTATGGGCGAATGCACCGCTTTTAACAGACAAGGCTCGCATCTGGTTACTCGTCTTCTCCATGAAAGTGAGATATGGCTGCGGGCTGACAGCTGGGTCGTGTAATAGGAATCACATGGTAGGTACGGGATGGCTGCCTCGTCTGACACGACTCGCATCGAAGAGCTGGAACGTCTAATGGAGAACCGTTTCGCATAGCTATAGACAATGTAGAACATTACTATTGCGTATTGTTGGTTTAATGTACACACAGAATTTTACCCGAAAATTGAAATAAACCAGAACACAACTTTGAAGAAAGGATGCACCAACCTACTAGTTGATAGTAATACTTGAGGAAATATTAGTACAGCAGTACTGCTGATGTGCGTGCCATAAACCATTGTTAAACCAGACAGACAGGGCCACGCATGCTAATGAGAGTTTGGCAATGCTTTCAAGCAGTCTAGGTATAAGCTCCCACGGCCAGTGACGTCCTCGTTAGTCTAAGGGGTGGCTGTCCATGCCACTTAGGTGCTGTAACCGGAACTTTCGCAAGCGACATCATTGAACAGGCTGCTGAAATTGGTATTTATTGTCGAATTATGGGCCTGTATCCTACAGCCTTGTCAACATCTATCATATCTTCATCTTTTTCAGATGGTGTGTCCCCCATAGTAGTTGTCGAATCAAACGTGGAGGCACGGGAGACTGTTTCAGATGTCTCGGAAACGTTCAGCATATCTGTATCCTTGGCAATGCTTTCTATCTCTGTGTCATACTCGGTTACGACGCCAAATTTGTGCAAGGTTTCATCGTAAGTAAGCCATTTGCCCAACTGTGCAATCCGGCAGCCAAGCCATAGAATTCTTTCTTTCCGTTCCCCAGTCATGGAAGCGACTTCGAAGTACTTTTCATCGTCGTCTATCTTGTCGTTAGAGAACCAATCGTTTGGGAAATATTTATCTACCCAAACTAAACCCTTCATTGCAAAGTCTTCCGGTAACGGACGAGGAGCTGGTTCTTTATCTTGTCGAGGGAACTGCTCACTGTGAATCCGATCATGTTCACGGTAGGATAGGAGCAGTGAATTCAGTTGAAGAGAGACCAGTTTCCAAGGGAACGTCTTTTCGATAAAGAACAGTGCGTTCGGGTAATGTGTAAGGTGGAATACAAAAACCAAAACCACATGCAGAAACGGCAGGATCTATATCAAGAATTGGTCAGCAGACTCTCGTCTGATAGTGAAAAGGGGAACTTACGTTCAAGTCGCCAAGCCTGCGTAAAACAATATCACACGTGATCTCGAAGAGTTTGAGAGCCCCCTCTTCCGTTTTACTTGGTTTGTACTCGCGAAGCGAATTTTCTGCCCCCGTACCGGACTCGATCATGTCTTCCGGGTGCTGTGGGCGTATCGCCTTCAAAATAACGTTGTCATCTTGACCGTAAGATAAGAGACCATTGCAGTCGGATATGGCAATATAGTATCTATATTAGTTTTAGTATAACTTGAGAAACAAATGAATAGATAAGTTTAGAACGTACCCTGACTCCATCCATTTTCGCGTAGTTCGGCCAATCTGATTGTCTAGCATGCTACCAAACTTATCGACCGTAGAAAGGAACTCCTCCGTGTGCTTGTTGCTAAATAAGATCCCATGCGCCTTAACAAAGGCTACGTCAACTGGGCTTAATCGGGAGTGCTGAGCACTGTTTGGATCAAGAATAGGATCGAATAAAGTCATAATTGACTCCCTTGCAGAGCTGAAGGGAATTGGTACACAGAGACTTTTGGTGTAATAATATAACTGCTGAAGAGGGTTAGGTCGTGCAAGGATTGCAAGATGATGGTACAGCCTCCCAGTAGTAGGAGCTTTATCGGACGCTTTCGAATACCAATGGCGGGATACTGAAGTCCAGACCTCTCTATCTCGTATATCATCGTCCTCAATAGCCATTCTAAATTATTCATTGTAAGTCGCTCTGCCGTAGGATTAGACCGCCTTTACTAACCTATAACGACCCAGATCCCCTAAGCACTCTATCCACGTATCTTCGAAAGCCGGCACAGTTTCGTATAAAAGTGCCATCATAGAATAAGCCAAATAAATGAAAGTGAGCATGTGCTCCAGAGAATGTGGGAGCCGATGCCTTAGTAACTCAAGAAAGGAGTGAATTCCGTGTCTCCACATACGGGCTGGCATAGCATATTTGGATGCTAGCCGTCGTAGTGCCTGGCTCGCAGAAGGATGCTGTGAAGCCAGAAAAAAATCGTGATGCTCGTGAAGAAGCGTTCTATGCAATGCTATCAATGCTTGCCATTGTTCATTATTCAACTGAGTCTCATTCTGTGACTGCTGTGCATTATCGACTTCGATGCACTTAGACTCAACCATAACAAGACCGGCATATATCCCCTTGACTTCAGCAATCAACTGCTCTTGGCTGATCGGTCGAGTCTCCGGTTGCTTGATAAGTCTAGTAGACTCACTCTCATCCTCGACAGCATCTGACCGATTTCTAGGGTGGCTGACATTCCTTGTTTGGTGGGACACTTGGTTTGGACGTGGAGAAGATGAAGACGGAACGTCGTCGGGACTCCAAAGCTTGCCAAGGTGCGTGGTCCTTCTAAAATCAGGGTCGTTGGCACTTGTTGATACAGCCCGGGCTCTTGATCGCCTATGCGGGCTGACAGACTGGGTGCGGCCCTTTATCGACGAGTCAGGGGATTTACGCCTTTTATATGGGCTAACATCATTCCCCTGGTCCTTATCCTCGGGTGCACCTGCACGACCTCCTCCTGGATCTTGAGAATTAAGCAATTGCTGTTGTTGTTGTTGTCTATCAACTGCCGTTCTTCACTGGCTGTTAGTTTACCCCTACGTTATTGAACTAGTTAGGAGCTCGAGTAATTAGGGGTTTACCTTTTCACAGCTTCAGCACTCCCATTTCTGATATCCCGAATAAGCTGGGACATATTGTCATTTCGTACAAGTTCTGGATGACGTGACTGCAGGTGATTTCGTATTCGCTCATCAATATCAGGAAATAACTCCTCGCACCCTTGGATTGAACAGCGGAGCTTTGAGGCGTTCCGAAGATAGTTAACATAGGACGCTGTAACATCTTTCTGCGGCATCTTGAATAGATATAATCAAGTTGAATAATCGATTATCGAATCCGTTGAACTGGTCCCCTGATTGGATTTATGGTGACTACGAGTTGTAAAAATAAACTGATGAAATAATATAATGAAATAATATGAAAATTGCAATCAGAAATGGAGTGACCGTCTTTTGTCTCTGAGAAGTATCGTTGAAGATTTGCTCATCGAAGGTGTAAGTTCTTGGACAATGGGGGCTGCAGCACGTAAGAGCAGTTGGTAAGGTCACAGAAGTTTTTGATCAAGCTGAAGTGGCAATTCATTTGAGTAAATTTGGATTTTGTGCTGAAGCCCGGAGAACCTTTAACGATAGAAATTAGTATTTGACCCTTGTAAGTGCTAAGTAAGTGTCCAAGAGGTATGTATAAAAAGAAAGGGAGAGTTTTTTTTTTTTCGTTTGCGATGGTGTAGACAAGCCCCGAAGTGAGAAATGCAATATTGAGGGGTGAGTGATTCAGGAGTGAATCAAACAGTAGGATTGTATATGATTGGATTATCAAGAATATGTAAAAATCCAAGTAAGTTGAATGATATGAGTGACGACAGCGATTTTTTTTTTTTTTTTTTTTTTTTTTTCCTCGAAGTGCTAGCTCGCATGGAAGTGGTCGAAAACGAATTACTCACCTAGTCCAATTAGTGTAAATGACCTTGAATATGCTCTGGGGGTCGGATTTAGATGCCATGAATGAAAATGAGTTGAATTGAATGAGTTAAGTCAAGAAGAGCACGGTATTTATCAACTATCTATCAATAAATGCACTCAGCAGTCCGCGCCCCTCTAACAGGTACCTGACCATGTATGATGTATCTGTACTTTGATAATGTACACTTGCATATACTGAGTACATATAACCTATGTACTAGACCTTTTTGGGCTGACCGAAAGACTAGTTGCCTTAAACAGTCCGCGCACGAGGTTCGCATTTAAGCCGCAAAGCAATTTCGGTGGGGTTTAATGCCCCTTCAAACCGCGTGCACCTTGAACTCCTCCTCTTATGCCTTCAAACTCACCATTCCCACCAGCACTAACACCAGCACTAACACCAGCACTATCACCAGCACTATCACCAGCACTACCACCAATCTTTATCATCATCATCATCATCACCTCGCCAAGCACCTGTTCAACAATTCGCAAACCTCGCCCTCATAGCGGAATTGAAAACGACCACTGACATACCACACCATACCATACCACTCCCGTCTTTCTTCCAGATCCGGGCGCAAACCCTGCACTTTGATCTTCGAACAAACACACCCAGAAGGATCGCCGAGATGCAACATCAGATCAAGAGATGTCGGACGAATCAAACGAGCTGGGCGAGGCATCAAAGGTAGGGATAGGAATTGTGAACAATTGATAGCGAAACGGTCACATCGGCTTCAATCGAGCCCGGCGGCATTGTCCTCGTTTCCCCCCAAATCCGGTCGGTGAGTTCTGGTATAATGCAAATTTGTATATCAAAACAGGGTCAGCTGTTGTACGGTAGCCTTGTGTTCATTGAGGTAGAGTCAACTCTTGCATCTCTGTGTAGACAGGTTATTAGTTCAAGCTGGAGAGAGCAGGCTACATCAGCCGTATGGTCATCAAGCCTAATAAGCGCGGGTGTCTGAGTAGTAATCATAAACTGTAGCAAGTATTCACCGAAGAAATAAGTCCATCTTCTCAATATAGAATAAGAATAAGAATAAGAATAAGAATAAGAATAAAAATAAAATGAGGATGATAGACGATCATGCTCCACGCTCCACGCTCCACGCTCCACGATTAGGTATCATGGTATTAGTTTGTAAATATTCGCAGTCTATTAGTAGGTAGGGCGATTGTAAGGGGGTGGGGGTGTTGGAATTTCTATTTATTCATAACACGAAAAGTCCTTAGGTTAGGTCCTACATCGATGTAGGTCTAGGTAGGTATATGTAGTATATGTATAGGTAGGTTAGGTTAGGTAGGTATTTAGAATGGGTTAGACGGTAACACTTGCTTGCTTTATCTACTATGTACCTCCTTTACCTCTTTTTAGATCCTTACCTAGGTACATTCGACAGGAAAAAGTCCTAATAACGTTAGGTAAGCTTATAATGGAGCCATAGCAGATCTGGTAACGGAACTTACCTAACATTACCTGCGCGGTACCCTTTTAAACCCTCAATTCCTGGTAATTTACATGTGTTGCACCTTTAAGAGGTACCTAACCCAATTTACGATCGCCCCCAATTTCTTCAGTAATACAATGATTCTGGCCGCAGAGCCTCAGCAATTGAACAACGTCGTTGCTTAACATAAGAACCATTTGAACTACTATGACTTATAGAGGATCGAGATAGGAACAGTCACATCCAGATCCGCCTGATGTATCTCTGACACCCATCCTCCCGAAACGGAAGAATCCTCTTATCGAAACACACCATCAAAAACTTCACGAGGGAAATTCGGTCATAAGATGAAGAAACCGCTTCTACTCCTTTACAAATCTTCGGTGTCCTAAAGGGAATTTATATGACATTTCCTTTTCATTTAAGGCATCCCCATTCTAAGTTACTAAATCTTATTATCAACCCCCACTCAATATTTTTTATTAGATACATCCCTCTCAGGCGGCGCCATATGCCATGCCATGACATATCGTATTACGTATGTCGTTGCCACTTATCATCGATTTTTTTCGCTATGGTGATCTAGGCAATTGCTGAAGCCACCCGAAGCACCTAGGTACTCATGATGCAGTCCATTGCGGCGAGATACTTCCAGTCGGAGCAATCCCGAAAATTTGATCGGTCATGCGGAAGCCTCCCACTTCTCGGGGAAGCCGATCATCGCCTCCGAATCGGTTATCGCCGATAGTCACACAAATGTCGATCTGCCCGGATTAATTATATTAAGACCGCACCCCCCCTGAAGCATGCATAGAGTATATATTATACTGCTGGCCGCTACGGGATCTCCAATTATGGGGAAGGCAAATTTCGTCTCTGAATATCAAACTTGCCAAATCCGAGATTACGTGTTCTATGTACCGATTCAGAATCTCCGCACCAAGTCCGCAAAGGGCGAATAAGTCCTATTAGCCAGTTCAGAGAGCGCTGGGAAAGTGATTTACCGAGGCTGAGATGAGCCACACCAGATATACACTATCATGAACTTGTCTATGAATATATTTTCTCGGAACTCAGCTCCTCGTGGCAAAGTGGCGCAAGTGTCAGACGTGCCTAAGAGAAAACTCAGGGGGGGAGTCGCCTCTCTATCCATTCTGCCTGAAGAATGAGGGAAAACTTTGACCTACTTTGACGACAAATCTCCGAGCTATGTTTTCTAAGAATCTAGTTCGACTCTATCTATCTAACCCCTATTCTCCAGGCACTACCTATAAGACGCAAACATATCTATGAGCTGATGGCGGTGAACATCGCCCACCCTGGACGAAAAAATTTTAATTGAAAGTGCGACATAATATTAAGCTTATCGTCGACTACTGCAACACAAAAGTCAGCTTGGTAGGTAACCTAGGATAGGCACACCACCGACTCTCATAGGATACTCAAATTGTGAAACGCCGTCCAATGAGTGTTCAAATATATACTGGAGTGATAGCCATGCGTGTGGAAGTGAAGCAATGGCCACTAATCCATAGGCTCCTATGACTCTGAGGATACATACTTCCTAAGCTCGTCATCATTGCTGCCTACTATAGCTTGGTGAGTACGACGCAAGATCTTACTTCTGATCTACGAGATGGATTATACGCAAGAAGGCAACCATTTATCCTGGGAACCGGCATAAATCTAATGTCTCCAAGAGCCGCCCATCCTTGTCATTGAAAATACAAGCGTCATCCTTCACCGAAAGAGCTCCTGCCTATCAGGTTCGGAAAATTGGATACTCAGCTGCCTCTTTCCTAGCCAGCAGGCATCCTCGGCGTCGTTTACGCTACCCGACCTTGGTCCCTGGCTCTATTCAACTAGCCGCTTCTATGGGAAAGAAAGGTGGATAGCTACAGCAGAGGCTTGTCCCGATGCATTGTATTAAGTGTCGAGCGATAATAGCCTACGAAAGAGTCATAGCCGTATGTCTCGATGTGTCATTCAAGGCTAATAGCGGGTATCTAGAGGATAGCCTAGCCCCAAGTTCATGCGTGAGATTCTGGCCTCTACGGGAAAATCCTGTACGAGTCGACAGGTATCTAGTGGTAGAACGCATGTCACGTCGCAGACCATGAGGTGAGGAAACAACTTCGTTGTTCCGCAAGGAACTCTAACTAAGATAGCTTTGAAGTCAAAGCTATATACAAACAGTTCCTTTGTTCTCAAGGAGTCTCAAGTGAGACTCCTGACAACGCATACATGTCAGAAAGGCGGTATAGTTCACCAGACTTCTACAGCGCACAGCGTCGATTATATTGGATACTACCTAAGTACGTTCAAGTTTCAATGGTATGGTAAGTACGCTATTGATGGGCGTCAGAAGGTACCTAATTATTGAAGGGGTCTCCCTAACCATAACACTTCAGTCCAGGATTTCAACAAACGTAAGGCTTTGTATCATATATGAGGCTTCAAAGCCTCTCTTGGTCATGTAGCTAGTGTGGCACTGACATTTCAGGATGTTCATCGAGTTTGTAATCTAGTGGGTAATGCGACTTACAGCACACAGAGGTCCTGATTCACTCAGGGGTCTGAAGCGGGTGATTTGGTGTCGCGCCATCATTGCGCGTCTCAGTATCACCCGCAGTCACGCGTTTACGTGTTTACCTTATGTACCTAACTACTAGTATTAGACGTCATATCTGAGCTGTGTTTATGACGTAGATAGCGAGCTCTCAGGATCAACAATAATACGGAACTAAGAATGACTAAAGCACCTGACAAGTACCGAATCGGCTAATAGACAACGACGGGTAACATCATATCATAAGGCTGAATCGGCTTGGCTTCCCGACCGGTCAGCGTTATATCAAAAGAAAATCCTGCCAAGTATTCCGTAGTCTCCCACGTATCGCATAGGTACATGCATGCGACCTATCAAGTTACCTACCTTGTCAATGGCGAGGTATCAATGGCCCCTAGATCGAACTCCAGTTATCTCGATCTATACATAGTAACCAAAATGTTTATACTAAAGGAACCCTAGATTTCATCTTCCTGCTTCTTGTTTCTTTCTTTTGTGCATCTATCACAATTACCTGTAATATTTTGACACAGGGGCGCCAGTGAAACCTGTTGGAGTGTGCTTTATTTTCCTCGAATCATAACGAGTTTGCTACGCCTCTTACCGAAGCTGTTTGCACTGGCCAATGTGAATACCACGTATATACAAACATTCAAGGGGAGGAGGAATGCAGAAGGCAATCAACTTCGATAATACGGAATATACAAGCCCTAATTACGTATAAGGCGCTCAGTTCCTTAACAGCCCATCCACCGTGTTGTCTTTGTGAGCATAAATTACCCCCTTTGCCCTGCATTGATGGATTCCCAACTTACCACTCCTTGTTCTCATCCCTTAGGAATGATGCAGGCTGAGGATTTTGTGGCAGAAAACTCAAAGCATTAAAATCCTTCTGGGCATTCATGTTGGGAGATTATCGCTTGCAAGTTGCAACCTTGCTTAGGCGGCCAACGACCAACCCGTCAAAGGAACAGTTGGTCTTTGATTGCTTTGTTCCTCACCACCTGACTTTCTATCGCTTGCTTTATCCTCCGGTTGCCTTGCGCCTCGTCGCCCGTTCCTTTCCCTCTTGCGGCTTCTTCTCGTCGATCTTAGTGGATAACCTATATTAAAGACAGTGTATATAGCATCCCGTCGTAGGACGGAAACCTACCGAAAAAACGTGAAAGCACACCGGTAAGCCACATAAATGATGCATTCTTGGTACCTAAAGCATGGGAACCTTATGGCTTATGCAATAGTATGCATAAAGTTATATGTCTGAACTACTAGTGAGTAGAAAGGGTGCAAGATCGATGCTTTGCGATTTCGGCCAACATAGGTAGGCACCAACGCTACTTAGCTTGCATTGGGGGCATATAGATAGGCCTAAGAATGAATGGATCATAGCTTTATTTTTATGCTAGGTAGGTAGGCTTGAGGCTACCTTACAGCTATAGTTACATTAGTAAAGAGAAAACAACGAGTCATCCCGCGTTTAAAAAAAGCAAAACACGGCCTAGCCTCACTTTAAGCCCTACTAATGCAAGCAATACCTAAAGTACATATATCTGCTTTAAATAAGGTTTTGGGTGCCTATCTAATATTGCCTAATAAGGGGCAGGTATTACTGAGTTTCATATCGCTTTATGCTTTGGTGAAGTAAGGGACACTTCGGTTGGCTACGTAGTATGTAGCATGTGTAAGGCAACTGGGTAAATGTGAGCGTGTATGCATGTGAAGCGTTTAAGGCGTCAAATTAATGTTTCAGAAGACTATATTATGAGACTGGCATATGGACGTTGACACGTATCGGTCCGGACATCTACCTGGCAACACCCCCGATGTAACGGTGACAGCATCATAGCCATGATATTAGGTAAACAAACTGCCATGCTGCCATGTTACATTCAGAGGCGTGCACGGTGACTTCTAATCGGCGTCTTTAATTAAAACGTCGGGTGATACATAGATCAACCGGCTCAAATGCGGAAATCTAACATCACTAACTCTTTAACTACGCCGATACTGTATCGGGGTCGGAGCTCTGAACCGGATTATCCCCAGACAACGGCGAATGGGTATATTCGAAAAACACGTGGGGTCCGGGAAGCAGGGCTAGAAACATGAGATAAGGGGATCCAGGGTTCGCTCGCTAATCCTTGGCAGCCATCGCCTTATCCCACCGCACATCCTTGATACACGCCCAGGATGCTGCTAGGAACAATATTTTCCAAGCAACAAACCCATGCCTATCGTTACACTGACATCTAGATGTCAAGACGATAATAAGGCTGAGAGCTGTGGGGGCATCGAAGGATTGACAATTACAAGACAGCCTTATTCCGGGGGGGTCTTGGGGGTGGCCCTGGGAGGTGGCCTGTTACATTAGGCGAATCTTGAACCTTGAGAGATGATATTCTGTTTTCTTCTAGGACAATGCCCGCATTGTTTTGCAGTCTATCCAAGACATTTCACCGACGTGGTCTTATATCGAAGTCCTACATACTATATACTACATGCCTGCCAGGTACGCATCTCTTGTACGAAGCAGCCGGGCGTATGCGGAAGATCGTAGGGGAAGGTCGAGGCGATAGGTATATAACTTACCTACCTAGGTAATGCCAGCTGTAGGGTTCTAAATCTCCGCTCTGGGGCGATCTACCGGCATAGAAGATAGAAGATTGTTTTAGCGGTGAGGGCCTGAAGTACCAACTGCATTCCTATTTGTGATTCAAGTTTGGCACAAACATGTGGACAACAATCTACATGCGCAAGCATGGAACATTCTAAACGGCCAAACCGCCCATGGTATCCCATTCGACAGTTGCTATAAGGACTTACGAATCCACGGCGTGGGATGCTAAAGCACAGCCATCATTGCTGAGGGGTTTGGAACCCAAACACTCTTAGATGTGGGACCTACTAGTACCTAACCCGAGAGACAGGATCAAGTACCATAACGAGACAAGGCCGGTGGATGCGAATAGTAAAGCGGAATGGCCGCCTATATGTGAGTTCTTTTTTAGTTTTGGTTGCCTTACTCGGACGTCCACTATCTGGGGCACCAAAGTTCACTTAACGGCACAGCGGCCTACAATTCCACTCTGTTGAGCTCCACCACTAGCGGCCTAAAGGAAGAGGGGGATTACGGGGCCTAATGGGGCTTGCTTTTCCCGCATCGTGATGATGCCTACGTGACCGAACGATGTTTCTAAGACGTTCGTAGGACTTTGTCGCAGAGGAATAGAAAGCTGTGTGTAGTACCTAAGGGATAAGATAGGTAGGGATAGGTAAGCTCTAAGTTAGGCAGGTTAAGGATCGAAAGAAAGCTCTGTCAACTAGGAGGGGTGCACAAATAGGAATATTCTCCGGCAGGCAGATCTACACGTGAACCTAGAACGAGAACGAAGTGGATTGATTTTAAGATTTTAATACGCTATTCATACTAGGGAGGTAGTATATATGGAGACTAGCACTGGGATCCTGTGTATAGTAGTCCCTGCTAACCCACGAGGTTGGTTTATTTTAGTGCGAAGAGCAAACCTGGCGCAGTGAATTCTCTGAAGCAAGCTAAGAACCTGATACGGACCATCTTTGACGTTATGTTCGTATGGCCTAGGTGGGAGCCAGGTTCTCGCGAGGAAAACTTGGGTAAGGCAACATCCAATACTACCCGCCTAGTTACCTAACGTAACTACCTTAAACTAATGTCACTTATATACATATGTTGCCTGATCGCATCACATTTACCAAGGAAAAAAAAACTTTTTTTTTTTTTTAAAAAAAAAAACTTAGTCCTTAAATAGATAAAACCGTGGAATATTTCCTATTCGTCCGAAACCCACCCATCTCTGAGGAGATCCTATCACAGTTACAACATGAAGACACTTTGCAGCTAACAGTTGGATCACAAGAAGTGATGATAAAGCACTATCACCACTCCTATTACCAACCATCATAAGATAATTCCTGAAGTTAGGCTACAGGTGGCAAGGAGGTGGTTGGACAACCGAAGCAGAAACTTAGGTAGGTTTTAGGTTTAAGTAAGGGTCCTATTTTTTCATTCTTTTTCATACCGAGTACGACGCAGTAACACCTCGGCAACCAATTGCAAAAACCAAGCCTGTTATACAGGTGATTGGACTATGTTGTGTATCTGTCACACTAAGCTTCTGGCATTCATTTGCGAATAAAGGCAACATTTCGAGGGGCTGGATAGTAAGTAGGTAAGACAGCATTGTCGATCCGGGGCCTAGGGCCTCGTGATGGGAGGACGTGGGTAAACTGATACGAATGGCGTTGTGTTGACGTTCCGACGAGAAGAAGGCAGCTTCCGCCTAAGAGTCTAGAATAGGTCACCGAGTATGAATATCTCCGCTTTTACTGGGCGTACGGAGTAAAAAACATGGCTGCTTGGTGGACATCAACCTCCGTCGTCGGGCTGAAGATCATGTAGGCACTTGCGAGGCGGCCAGCAAAGATACCAGTAGACCGAACGAGGCTGGAGTTGTTGTATAGCTTCGATGTCGAAGTCAATATTATGTGGGCTGGGCCGAATAAGGCATATATTGCTGACGAGATGCTACCGTACTAGGCCCATTCCTCGGGCCTTGATGCCTTAACTGGCACAACATGTAGATCGAAACTTAAGTATAACTACAATAACAGCAAGCTAATTTCATTTAGCATTGTAGCCTCATACATCTTCGTGGGGTTTGTGCTCTTGTGATTCATAGAAAGACTAGTTGGTAAAGGTAACAATATCGGTACCTAGGTAGGTATTATCTGAGTTTTGAGCAACGATACTACGGCAAGGCTGTATTCTAAGGTTGAAAGATATGCAGAGTATATACTTTATGTCCGTGATATACACCCCAACCTTTTCCGTAGTCTACTACCAGTGTACGAACTATAAGCTAAGCTTTTCTTAGTCATTGATAGTCCTGAATAGCTTCAGAGGAGCATACTTGGTTTTTGAGAAGGAAAAATGGGTTTGAATGATAAAACACTTTCAAAAGTCTTTTGGCATGAACTCTATGTAAAAGAGCTTATAGATAGTTAAAAATAGATTTGATGTACCTAATGTTTAATTCCATGCGTATGTGAACATGTCGTCTACATATAAACGATAATAAGATGCCAAATAAGACTCGACTTGATACCCCTGCGATGATCGCTAAGTCAGCATTGTACAACGCTGAAGACGTAATATTTCAAATTTAGCCAGTTATCAGATCGATCTAGAACAATTTCCAAACTTCTAACAGTCACGCAGTAGGTAATGCTCATCGACGAACACCTCTTCAATTGTCATTCTAATATTGTATACCCTTTATCTTCTGAAGGAACTGCGCTTGAAGGAAAAAAGAAAAATAGAATAAAATAAAATAAATCACGAAGTCTCATTAATCTATCATAGCTTACCATTAGGTATTATCTATACCAGGGACCTGGAGTACTCGCGCTATTGTCGTCAACAGAAATCATAAGAAGCCTACCTTCGCACATGCGCTAACTAGATATATTACCATGGATGGCATAAACACCAGAAGGTCCTTCAGATATACCTTTAACCAAGGATATTATGTCTTAGGTATCTAAGGTACTTACCGTTTTCCCTTAGCGATCGCAAGCTCAATTTTATTCTCCCGCCCGATATACACACTCGACAGCCAAACTCGCAAACGCTTGCAAATTCGGCGATAAAGCCGTACGTAACCGTGGTGGATGGCGGTAACATCGGGGATTGAGGAGGGTGCAGTGCGGGCACTAGCCGCGAGGTTGGCGGATCGCGGGGTGAGGGGAGGGGAGTGTGCTCCGCGTACATATCGTTAAGCTGAATGAGGATGCCGGGCGCAAGATCGTTGCCAAAGGCTTGAAAGTGTGTCCGTATGGAGTGTTTCAATTCCACGAAGTCGACTTGTCGCTGTTGAAGAAGGACGATCGCGCGTCTACGCTGAACTTACTGGCGGGCTAGCAGCGCGAACAGATGCGGTTTCGAAAGTCGACTTTCTGGTGATCTACCCAGGAAATTACTCTTTTACGGCTGAAGATACGCAGATGTGGTACGGACTGTAGAATAGAGGGGTTACGGCACTCCGTGAGCCCCACCGACCCTTGCGAAGAAGATCCAATGAATATAAGAAGTTGACTTAGCTAACATGGGAATAGACACTGCGGAAGGTCTCGATAAGGTCTATGGCTTGTTATCCTCTTCGCGGGTGTGCTTCGTCGAGAGTCTATTTCTACTCCTGACAGTCGGATAGTTCTCTATGGCGGTGACCTGGGATACGTATTCACCGATCTTGTATCGAAGAGCACCTAACTTGCCATTATGGTTCAAGTTCTTGATGTCCTATAGTCACCTCTTGTGTCGGTTTAGGCGCCGTTCGAAGAATGTGGGAAGCGCGTCTTGTTCGTGGCCTCGCCGACGAGGTTCCCGGCGAGAAGACCTGGAGATGTATCGGAAACACCGTTTGAAGGCAGTGGATAGCGCTGTGTCGGCCGAGGGTATGAATGGGGTAGTCGGTAGCGAGTCGATTCTGAAAGTCAAGGAGACTACAACAAGATTCGCGAGACTAGCATCTATCAATACCTAAGATCTATCAGCAGAGCATGATAACCTATACCATGGCCGCCTCCGGAGGGATTGAAATCAGCAGAGTATTCAAAGGCGTAACCTAGGCAGTCCCCATTCTCGTCTTTTCCGGCATTGTTTTTTTTTTTTTTTTTTTTTTTTTTTTTTTTTTTTTCCGGGCGCTTTAGCACTGTCCGCTGCAGGATTGGCGGTTCGGCGCGTGCGGATTAGCAAAATGCTATTCCTGAAATGTAAGGTTGATCGCAACCTCCTACCTAACCTATCACGATTGGCAAAGCCAGAAATTAGGGTAATAGGATATTTGGCACCGAATCACAATGAGCGAGATAATGGGTTCACTACCTAATGCGCTTGTGTTAGCGCTGTTAATTTCATCTCGGGATCTTATTATTTTCTCTTCCTTCACCACCAGTAATTTCCTCCCTATTACCTGATCGGCTTCCGAAGAGAACCCGCTAGCTTCCGTTGCTTTTTAATGGTAAATCATTCTGGAACGATGAATAGGCTGGGGTAAACGAAAGAAGGCATCTCTGGGCAGCACAAGGATCGTCAGTTTTGTTCTTGGATGTACCACACCGGCGAAAGTTGATAGTTTAACACGCGTTCTCAGATTTTCGTCGAATCATATCGAGTACGTGCAAAACTTTGCAGATCTAGACACCGTTAACAATTGGTGCTGCTTTCTTTGCGCCGAATTTTATATCACGGGTGAGTTCATATCCGTAGGACTCAGCTATACGGTTCAGTCAAATCCGTGTCTTCCCGAAGGCTTGCGAGGCATGAGTTTGATTAATGGCGCACGTTCCGGAGACTCTAGTGGGTGATGGCCCCTGACTACCAAGGCGTCCAATTTTTGGATGTTGATAATGGATAATTGTAATTGTAATAAGTAGTAGTTACACGCAGTGCATTAGCTATCAAGAATTGATCCTGGCATGTATAGCAACATGTCTAGAATGACATCATGCCACTATACGCCACGTTCTATGCCGTTAATGTAAGACAGAATCTGTGTCGGCCGTATCCTCTCTTACTCTGGGAACTGTCTTCGGATAGCTTACCAAGAGGTAGTTATTAAATCGGAATGGGTTATAAAACAAAGGAAGACGAAGGTTTATTCAATTATCCAGTTAATAATAACAAATCACTTAACTACCTAGGACACTTAACCTGAATCTGTAATGAATTGTTGTGGGGGGGACAAGGAATCCCCAACTTACATTTAACATGTGAACAAGTTAAGTTGGTAATTCTTTACCGTTACCAAGAGTAAGGACAGTGGGGAAATGAAGATATTTCAGGAGAATCTGACCCACAATATTCGGTCTAAAGTTCATCTAGAACTTGAAGTTAGGTTAACTAGGTAGATTTACCCATGATTTATTAACGGCCAGATTCTTCTAAAATTAAGGCATTTCGATGCCTGGTACCTTACCTTTTAGACTTAGATAAGATCACCCAATGCCTATTATTCAGTTGGAAGGTGAATTTCCCCTCCTTATGTATGATCCGACCAATATTATCGCAAAGAGGTAGGTGGTAGGATGTAACTTAAGCGCCCCCAAAAAACACTCATAGAATATTTGTAATGTCATCTATCATCGATGTGAAGATCTTACTACTATGTATCACAGCCCGATGACGATACCCAGTAATCGAATCCTTCTAAATGAGTCACACTCGTACAGCCAACCTCTAGCTAGGCGCACCATAATACCTTTGTCTTAAACAAACAAAAAGTGTGCCTTACCCGAAAAGATCTTACTTTCGGGTCTCTTCATCGGCATCGACACCCCTACCCATAATATCGCGCAAGGATACCTGGAACACACCATGACCCCAAAGAAACCTTTACTATTGGATGGTAGAACGGGCGAGGGGGGCGGTCAGCTTGTAAGGATAGCTTGTGGCCTTTCGGCCGTCACATCGCAACCCATTCGTATCGACTATGTTAGAGGGAATCGTCCAGGACAACGGGGCGGTGGTCAGTGCTTACTCTCCAAGCTCCGCCTCGCGAGTATATCGATTCTAATTAGTTGAGCGTAGGCTTGAAATCTCAGCATGTGGCTGCCATCCGATGGTTAGCGGATGTTACGGAAGCAGAAGTCAAAGGGTTAGAGGTTGGGAGTTCGTCTCTAGAATTCTGCCCGTTGAAGGCTCCCACCAATCTCCAAAGGCGTAAATTTGATATCATCGCGAAAAGCGCCGCGTCAAGTACCCTACTCATCTTTCAGGCAATTTTTCCTTTCCTTCTCTTCGCAGGAAATGACACCGAAGAGCCGATAGAACTCAATATCCACGGAGGGACAAATGTATCTTTCTCACTGTCCTATGAATATTTCGATCAAGTCCTGTTGCCTAGCTTGAAAGATCGATTCGGTATTGCTGTTGAGAGACAGCTGAAGAAACGAGCCTGGGCGACAGGCCCTGCTAAAAGGGGGTCCATTTGGTTAAGGCTCCAGCCTCTCCCACCGGGAAGAACCTTGAAAGTTCAAGAGCCGTGGGACAGACCAATCACCGCCGAAGATTTCAAGCTCAGGCAGATTGATGTGAGCATACTTGTGCCATATGCTCTTCGAGAACCGCTTGAGAGAGCGATTGCGAGTGACCTTGGTGAGCTATTCCCTGATGTGGACATTAACTTCCTCCTTGCGGAAGACAGTGAGCATGATACCCGAATATATGCCTTGCTAGTAGCTCACTCCCAGACTGGCCTGCGTTGGGGCCGTGATTATCTATACGATAAGTCCCGGAAGAATAAGACACCAGAAGCTCTAAGCGTTGAAGTGTCGCGGAAAGTCTGCCATGACCTTTTCGACGAGATCGAAATTCGCGGAGTCGTTGACGAGCACCTCCAAGATCAATTAGTCGTATTCCAAGCGTTAGCAGATGGCCGAACCAGTTTCCCTCGCGGTGCCACGCCGGCCGATTTAGAAGATAGAACCCCTGATATAAACGATTTAGAGACTTTTCTTAAAGATTTAAAGCTTGACAAGCAGATGAGGAAGGATAAGACACATGAACCCTTTGGGGACGGATCAATGCACACTACTACAGCTAGATGGGTAGCGAGCGAGTTGCTACCCACAGTGCAATGGTTCAATAAAGGTGCCATCGTAGATGGTGCTGCTGTATCTTTTTCTTAGCTAAGCGTCACGATGTTTACTACCGCGGGCCTCGCCCGGTTTATTAGTGTCATGTGACAATGGCAACGTTTATAATACAAGGTTGCATTGCGAAACTTGTTACCTAGTTTTATTATATTCCTGTCCTACGCTCCGCTAGAAGTCATATAGTCCTAAGAGAAACCCACTATGAAAGCGGTCTAAATGGGTACGGCCTACCTGGAATACACGGTTCCTTCTTCTTTTACAATCTAAGTCCAGTTAACCAGCTAAAACTCTGAATATGGATAAAATGATATACATTTTAAATTTATATGGTTCTATGTTACTTTTCTCCTTCCTCCATATATTTTACGCATTTATCACTTGACTTTTATTGTCTTAGCAACCATTAGGTATGGCTTGGATGCTTTCTTGCCATTACATTAAGGCTCAGAACGAATGGCCATTTTCATTTCTCTGTCACTTATCTATTTCCATTGGTCTAAGTACATTGACTAAGTGATGATATTTAACACTATAATATTAAGGGTATTCGTAATAGGAAACTTGCTATAGGCAATTCCTAATTTTCATAGCTCGTGGATGATGGCAGATAGCCTCGGCTCGTACTAAGCCGATATATCACCTATTAAGACCTAAGAGCAAATAAAATTAAGAAACTCACTTTCTTTTGCCTAAAAACAATAAAAACGATCACGTACAAGATTTCCCACCAATTATTGAAACTCTATATTCTTCGGGACCCACAATCCCCGGATAGATCTGGGGTAAAGTTGGGGAAGCGGAATTGTCAAGGATCATCTCGACTTCAAGGTTCTTTATTTTCCCCACACCTCGAGTTGTTCTTCGCCATGAACTTCTCTTAAGTCCGCTACTTGCTATACGGACTTGGAAATCGATGTAACTACCGTGCCTCCGAATTAGCGGCAACGGAACCGTGATGGGCTCAAGGGAGTCTCTGTCTACCAATTTTGACGCTTTTAGGCAAGTATGGTGGGATCTTCAACATGATGATGTTGTAGGTCTTCCTTGCTATCCTATACTGTCACGGAAGCCAGTATCTATCTGATAGCTCAACCCGGGCCATATATCAATGCAGAAGTAGCCTTTAGAGGCTTCCCGGGTTGGACGGCGTGGGTCAAAGTGCTCCTTCGAAAGAACGACATGGAATTTGTGAATTCAACTGAGCTATATGCTGCTACCGTAAGAAAGTTGATCGCTGATGCTCAGATTACGAATGGTGGCCCGGTTGTGAAGTTACAACCCGAGAACGAATACGACACATGGCCAGACGTCATTGTTACCGACCACCCGGCTCAAACAAACAGCGATCACATGGAACATGCCAAGCAACAATTCAAGAAAGCCGGAAATATGGTCCCACAGATGGTTAAAGATCATATTTACCAGGGGAATTGGGCTCCCGGCAGCGGAGTAGGTGAAACAGACCGTGCGTGTCATAGGAGTACTTTAAACATGACTTGTGATTTATAGCTGATTATCGATTTTAATCTATGGTATTGATGTATATATTCTCAGATACGACTATACTTTTTAATAATCGCCAATGGGCGCATACCCTAACATCTCGCCAAAGACTCGATGGTCGGAGAAGTGGCAGATTATGCACCAGGAATATAGTCTCAACACTCTATTCTTCATAACTGAGTTAGAAGGCGGAGTTAGTATTGATTTTAGAGGCGTGAATGCAGATGCGTGCAACGCGCTTGCAAACCAGGGAGCTGCACGTATCTTGTGGAAGAACAAATATAGCTTTGCTATCAAGATCTTTAACGTGTAAATGGTTGGTAGCCATTCACCCTTCCACGCTATGTTCTATCTAAGTAAATCTCCCGTAGACGTATGGAGGAACAGACCGGAGTAATTTAGGGCATAGAGGCGATAGCTCATACGACTATGGCGCGGCCATTAAGGAGTATCGGCACATATGGCGGGGAAATCTTCAGAGAAACTATAGGCCAATTTCTTCAAAGTCTCCCCCGCATACTTGACTACAGTAGCAGGGAATGCGTTGAACGGATCGTACGTCTCGACCGAGGGATTCGCCACGACGCCATTATTCGGAACTGACTCCGAGACAAAACACCACGCTGTCCGCTATGCTAATTGGACGTTTACTAAGACGATAACTTACAATTTTATCGTGAGAATTAAGCCTCGGGAATGTCTCGACTCCCCAGCTTGGCGGCGAGCTATTCTTGACCAGAAGGGATTCAAAGATCCATTTGACCGACTACGACGTCGACGGGGTAAATCTGATTTACTGTATGGCCGAGGTATTCACATAGGCCCATAACAGGCTGGGCAAGAGAACATTGATCCTTTATGGCGGAGCTGGGGAGACTTATGGATTCTATTGGCCTAACAAATTTGACAGCAAGAACTCCTCAGACGATCCCGAATGACAGCACCCATTAGGAAGACCCAACTGTCGAATTCGAACACGCTAGTGGTCCAATCGGAGGTGTCTGCATAACGAAAGATTCTGAGATTAGGAGACGAGCTAGAGGTTCTCTCATTATGGAGCAACGATGCTTACAACTGTTGGGTCACGGAACGACCGTCAGAAGCCCCCAATTGCAAACTACTTCTCTCCGTCTGAGACAACCGTCATAGTCAGGGACCCCTATCTAATCCGTACAGCCGTTCTTGACGGGGAAGTACTTCAGCTTATCGGCGATATTAACAACATTATCGACGTTGAACTTATATACGAACCTACCCGTAAAGTAAAATACCTGTCATTCAACAAAAGGGCCCTTGGCGGACAATGCAGCGACTGAAAGTTTACCGCCCGTCCAACCGCTGAATACTATTATTCCCGACTGCCTTCCCAAAGTCCAGACTTCCTACGACGATTCGAAATGGGTCAAGTGCGATAATCCATCAATCAATAATCCGCCCTCTACTTACCCCGACGTTCCTTTACGCGAATGAGTATGGTTTCCATAGCGGGTCACTCATATACCGCGGGAATTTCACTGCCAACGGGAACAAGTCCAGTCTAGTCTTCAATGTAACAGGCGGAAACGACTTCAGCTACTCGCTCTGGCTCAACGACGAGTTCGGTACCTCCTGGGACGGGGCCACTCGCAACGACCCCATCCTGCTGACATTGTCATCCCACCACTTCCTCTCGGCCGGGAAGTCCTTCGTCCTGGCGTTGTTGATCGACTACATGAGCCAAGACGAACAAGCACCCCGGACGCCCGCCGTCAAGGCGCTGATGAGCATCATCAACTTCGCCTTGGCCAGCCGCGCGAAGTCAGGGGCAGCGTGGAAGACGACGGGCAATCTCGGCGGCGAGTCGTACCGCGACCTCGCGCGGGGGCCTCGCAACGAAGGCGACATGTTCGCCGAGAGACAAGGAAGAATACCACCAGCCGGGACCGCCGACTCGGGGTTAGAAGTCGCGGGATCCCGTCGCGCAGGGCGTGCGTTCCGCGGGGGTCGAATTCTTCACGGTGACGGTTCGCGCTCGACGTGCCGCTGAGTTTCGTGTTCGGGCAGTACTTCCTTCTTCTGCTCCTCCTTCTCTTTTTCTGTCACTACCGCGCCGGGCCACCGTCACCACCACCGCCCCTGAGTCCAGCGCTTCGTCTACGGCTGGCAGCTCGGCAAGCACGTAGCGAACCTAGGACCGTAGACGGCGCTTCCGGCGACGGAGTGCATGCCGAACCACGACGGGATGAGTACCGTGGCGCTTATATTGTGGTCATTCGATGACGCGGGTGCCATTCTGGGAGATGGCCTTGCGCCCGAGCCGCAGATGCCGCTGTGGTTTGGGTACAGGAAGCCGTGGCTCGCTCCTCGGCCTACGTGGCAGGAACGCGAAGGCTCATACTAGGCAGATAGAATGCGTGTATGCAAGGCATGGGGTATCTCCGTCCGTATGTGCGTTTGCAAATCACGCTTCGATTTCGGGGTTTAGATTTCTTGGGGGTTTTTCGTCGGGTGGATGGATGGATAGACGGATGATCGACTCGGTGCTAGTAATTGTCCGGACGAGGGCTTGTAAGCAAGAGGACATGTGAGCTAGTTGCCTTATGGTCGCCTCGTCATTTATCGTAAGCATCCGTGAATAGGTGACTGGTTTTATCCGACCCTGCTGATATGTAGGCGCGTATTATTGGTAGCACGAGGCGATACTGCCGCTCACCATGTAAGAACCAAGAGCGTGAAGGCGGCGACCCTGATTGTAAATTTTCGTTCAGCAACGCCGAGTACCTTGAACACTGCCACATAATCCCCCTAAACGGATGATGTTAGGGTTCCGGCCAACCAACCCACTTTTCAGCTTGCTTGATTCCTGAGCTTTTACAATTTCAATCTCCAGTTGTACAATGCCTTACTACGCAACGGCTCCGTAGGCAAGAAGGAGCAGTAGCATCAGCAGCAGGTATTTACTATGGACATCGCAAGCCCAACGCCATGTTTGGCCCTAGGAAGCTTCAGGGATAGCTTTGTCACAATCCCTGGCTTCGTGGGTATTGCCTGCCGGCCCATCCGCACAGACGAAACGTAGAAACGAAAATCAAGGCGGACGAATACTTGGTAGCGGGTCTATATCCGAGCCACCCACGTTCAATGTTCTACACTAAAAAGCTCGGCCTGGTGCTAATGTTATTTTAAGTCCACCTCGGTGAGCCCTACGACCAGAAGACATGCCAAAGGGGTCGAGGACTCAAGCAGTCAAGTTGAGTTGACCCGAGAACCTGGCTCACTTAACAAGACCCCCTAGATCCTTGGTGGATATAAATAAGGCGTTGTTGAGTATTTTTAGGCTGTCATTGTTTAGATAAACAATAACATAAAATGAGTAATCGTCCGAGGAGTACGATATCCGTGTCTCCTTAGAACGTTTCTATTTCGTAAAGGCTTCGATTTTACTGCTTCATGTTAACCTTGGAAAAATAATTACATACATGTGACATAAATATTGTCTCGAACTCGACAGGGGGTATATGACCTCCTTACAATAATTTACTACTTATCGTTTTCCGCTCCTCCGTTGTACAACTGCCTTCATTTTTTAAAAGAAAAAAAATTTCATACCGATCCTCCTTTGAAATCTGTATTTACCGGATATTACCAGTCCTTGCCGGCCTTGAACAGATAAAACTTTGCCAGCTCACGTAAACATGAAGTCGCACTATGGGGGTGAGGGGGGTGGCTTGGATAAGGGGATGGTCCATAGTAAATTTCTCAAAGCTTGATAAACTGGCGATATTCTTTGCTTCAACTGAGAAAAGAAAATAATATTTGCTTTTGTATATCTCCTTGCGGGTTTAGCCTTGCCTAAGCGTCCGAGTTTTATTCGTACTATTTATCATCAACAACCCTCACCGAGCCAACACCAATCATATCGATGTATTTACTAGATAGCAGCAATACAGGTTTACGTCGTAGTGACAGATTTCCTTATTTATGTGGTTCTTTATGCTCGGGCCAGCTAGACTCGCCTTAAGCCTCCTTGAATCGTCTGTGCCACCGCTGTCAAAGGTTCAAATTACGTTAAGGCAACTTGTTTGATCATTTTGCTCATCTGACATCGAATGATCGTATGCTATCTAGTTGCCTCGTTTAATTATAAGGCTTCTTATACGCTGGGCCAAACTGGAAGGTCGTGGATATCCTAGTGTCGATACGCCACGAAGGGCCGTGCTACGCTACTTTACGCGTACCATTCGCCTGGTATCCTCGATAATAAGCCGCTCATCACCGCCATACAAGTGGAGGATCAGATAGGCGACAGCTTTTTTGTTTTAAGTCGGATGGGTATTCTATTGTAATCGTCCAAAGGGGTTAATGGGCAGTTGCAAGGGCTGATGGGGACATAGATACGCACGTTCCTACGGCCCCATCGAAGTTTGCGTTTATCCTGAAAATTAAACACCTCAAGTTATCTAATGGGGTTATATTCAACAAAATAAAGACGCTTAGCCAATCGATGTATTGCTATCTGTCCTTAGTGATAGGAACAACAAAAGCTGAGTAAAGGGCGTACCGAGATCTTGGCTTTGTAGGTTGATATCTTACGGTGTAGTCAAAGGCCACCTTGCAATATCGCCCCAGTCGTGTTTGATATAGGGGTTATATGAACACTTGTCTATCTAAACATAGATTTGCCACGTCATATACTCAGAAATTATCTTGCAGAGTTTGGGGCCAGCACGTATGAATGGAGATAGTACTTCAAGAGTATACAATGTTTTCAGTGTTTGCCCGATATCGATTTGGCTACCTGGTATGAAATGTGATATATCCCTTTTCCAACCGAGACTCCAAATTATGTACTTAGAACGCAATGCGCCAACCAATTCAGGATACTGAGTAAAGAAGCTATTTTTCTTTAGAAACGATATTGCACAACTACCTGCGAGAAAACTGGATAATGTCCTATATACCTACAAGAATGAAGTATCTACTTTATTTGTAACTTTTCTTTAAAGGAACAGAAAATCTTTCGAGGTATATATATCATACCCGAAAAGTGTACTGAGGGACTAGCACTTCCTTCGCAACGCACAGGGTTTACCTTTCTTTCACATTTTGAAAAGTTCAATATGATGTTTGTGTTAATAAAACATTTCTTACTTCATGTTACAGTAAGTAGCACAGCATCCTGCTTAATGATAATATAATAATAATATTACCAGGTAGGTCGATAATAAGCTAGAAGCTAGAATAAACTGCATTTGTTACGTTACACAGAGTTGACCAATAAACCTTTATTTGTTGTTCTGTTCAGTGTAACAGAAAACATCCCAAACTTAGAAAATAGTATCTCACTTAAAAATGGCCACCGGCGATATATGTCCCCCATTAATGGGTAGAATATAAAGAAGACGCCACATGGCGTCTAGGTAGGGAAAAGTAAGAATGGCGGGATCTACCATACCGATCTCGCCTTCGCGAAATGACTCGTAGAGATGACCACGTCGTGATACCCACGGCTGACTAAGCGAAAGAGATATTATATTATGTAGTTCTTAAGCCTCTCCAGGGGCCATTCTCGGGGGTGGCATTCTCTTTCTAACATTCCCTATTTTACGTGATATTAAGGAATAAGACCAATAAAAGAAACTGTTGCCTTGACTCAAGTAGCCTCCTTTGAAACGGTAAAAAATAACTAGTGGGAAATTATTAGGTAGAATTAATTTTCATAGCTCAACATTAACCAAAGAGAAATATGGGATAGTAGTCGTGATAACTCTTTGGTTTGCTATTGCTTACTTCATAAAACACTCCGCGAGCAGGCATGACATGGTATGGCTCTATCCCGCGTTGGTATTAGTTTGCGGTCAATGATAAGGATGCTAACGACAGATTTTGCGTTGTAACCCTCCCGCAGCAGATGACTGTCTACGTGTATGATGACCAAATGCAACCATGGCGGAAATCAGCCTCGTCCGAGCCAAGTCAAAACGCCGGAATCCCCAGCCACTTGAACAATACTGTCAACGCCGTATAAGGGTCTTTCTGAGCTAGGAAACGTAATAGCCGAGGTGTCACTAACACTAAGGTTACAGTTGCACTCAATAAGGAAGGATGATAAGGCATGCTATAACTAGCCCGGGCCGCTGCGGCGCTTCCGAAAGGATTTGGAGTCATCAGTTACGAAAGAGGTCCTCACCGGCGTCCTGTTCACCGGTGAATGGAATGTACGTGAATTTAGAAGAGATTGGCCTGGCCGAGCGGAGCGCGCATACGTACCTGCAGGTCGACCGGAAAGCTCAATACATGATCATACATGGACGGCAATTGATAGCGCGGGAGAACCTTAGGGGGCTGCCACTACTGATGCAGCTCGACTTATGTCTAGGGTAGAAAGTGCTGAATGATTCGTGTCCTTTAATACCGAGCTGCCTCGATTTGAATGTCGATAGCTAACGTAAAATTCGTATACTAAAAGGAGGAAAAGAGAACAGCTGGAAAAATGAATGAACGTTGGACGAATGTTCATAAGCAAATAGCATTATGCTATCACCGAGAGCCTCATGTCCGGCCTCCGACCTGGTTGAGCCAATCGGGACGTGAAGAACAGCAAGCTCTTAGACAGGGAGCCCTAGAACTAGAGAAGACGAAAATAGAATAACTAGGAGGTGCCTAGGTAGGTAGAGTAAAAAATAGTGTAAAATAAGATAAAATAAGATAAAATCCCCACGTGAACTTAAAATCTACGAGTTAAATATACCCAAAAGATAGGCGCCGAGAAACCTTTTGGTACTGCTCGTAATTGACGCCGCCATGTGGCTGGTGTCGGGGAAATGATCCATACAATACCAGGGTCAGGGTTTGATGGTTCAGCACACTTCGAACCCGAAAAAGCGAAAGACTACCTAGTTGTCGGGATCTTGGGGACTGCGAACAAGTGTTTGGGTATCCACAGGGGCTTGGCTTTCTCGAAGAAAGCAAAACGCCATCAGTCGGTGTGGATATTCCGTGTGCGTGGTACACATGGCTTTTACTGAAAAGGTGGAGTTGTTCTTGTATGGTACGGTACTTATCATCTTTTGAGTGCTTTCTTGTCGAGCCAGTCCTGGGAAGCGTGCTTGTGCTGTAGATCGGTGAAGCACTTTTTCGCAGGAAAGGGCGGGGAATAGTGACTTAATAACCTTCAACCGGATGTGACCCTTCTATGAGGGATTCTTAATTCGACCCCGAACACCAAATTGCGCCAGGTCACTCATGACACTAAGGCATATGAACCCCGTTGTTGCTGGTATTCCTCTCTGTGAGGAGGTCACGGGGCAATGCTGTGGTGATGCTTCCGCGTTGTATTCTAGCCAATGGTTGATATCTGAGTATAAGAAAAACACTGTAGGTAAGCAGGTCATACGACCTGCAATATCCCCCGCAGGGAAGCAGATCTTAAGCCGGAGTCGAGGACAAATCTACAAAGGAAAACGAGAGGTTTCGATGGCGCAATGGGGATAGAAAAAACATAACTGCGCAAAGACAAAAAACGGTAGCTGGTTTAGGGAGGGGGGGCAACTAAACGTATTGTATAATACAATACCTCTTACAATACTTATCTCCTAAGCAACTTAACCAGGTAGCAGGTAAGAGGCAACTCTGGTCTCATAGCGCTTCCAAACGGGGAGTCTCCCGTATGGCCCCCAACCTAGCGCCGGATTCAATACCTGAGTATTCCTCGACACCAAAAAAAAAAAAAAAAAAAAAAAGGCGTTGACGTCCAGTGGACTAGCGACCGCAGTAGCACCGTCCACCGCTTCCTAAAATTCGGTAAGTTCTTTAATCTGAGGTAGCGGTGTGCGAAGAGGGCTACAAGTAGGCGGTATATCAAGTTGTCAAGTGCGACGTTTGTAGAGTCCGTTTTGATCCACCAAAGTCGGATCTGACGTTTGTTGGGGAGCGCAATTCTTTGAGATGATGAACAGGACAGCCCGTTCCTAATAGTGTTAAAGGAATAATTTCCCTATAGAAATCGAGCCGGATGATGATTAAGTGCCGAACAGGAGCACGCAGAAGCAACCGCGGATCTTGCGAGTCAGTGACGACATTTAGTTCAGGTGGCAAGGGATGGTGATGATCGATAATGTTCTCTAGAAAAGTGTTTGATCGTATGCCCTATCTTCACTGCTGCATCGTCATTCTCTGCAAGGTCAAACATTCTATCTAATTCACATATCGGATAGTGAACGGTGTTAGAAAAAGATTCATCCTCATATGGTAAAATATGAGGTAGAAGCCACCCCTGACCAGATAGCGCATTTCTGAGCATTCTAGAACCCTGGGCAATTCTAGTAGCAGAAGCCAGATTCGCCGAAGACGTGGGGGTGACAGGTCGACGCCAAAACCCTTGCTTGGATAGACTACGCACGAGAAATTCGGGTTTATTTCATTTTGAGAGTGGTATATGTCGAGACATTTGTGCATCCAGTAGAGAGGAGGAACAGTCTTCCATATGCTGATCATGGCCGCACTCATAGCCGGCTCAAACAAGCCGCGCTAGAGCACGAGTAAATGAGTGGCATGTATGCCTCTGTTGTAAACTAGGTTTAGGTGATGAGAATTGTTCGTATTTATGTGCGCACGATTGGGTTCTGTAACCCAGTCCACCACTCGTCTTGTTGTTGTTGGTGGCTATTAGTGTTTGAGGCCAAGAATTAATAAGGTAGACGATGAATAGCCATGCCATATTAAGTCCTGTCTGAGTTCCTGGGGCAATCCGAGACGACTATTGGAAATTCCTTGGATAGAACGGACAGAACAAAACCTAGGGCCTAGGCTAACCTGCACCGCCATAGACTTTTTGGGAACTAGGTTAATGTGAAGCAACTGAAGCATTTGAAGCATTTTGAAGCTGCTGAGGTATTTCTCAAAACAAGTTTGATCTTTTTTTCTTTGTTGTTGAGTTTGCGTCATGGGTCATGGGTGCCTTACCTAGCTGGCTACTCCTCCCTTTCTCGACCATTGACGAAATGAGGTTTCAGAGAATTGTGCGAGGAACATGTGTGTGTATGTATAATCCGTAGAATGAACGGAGCTGGAGATAGTGACAACGGCGAGGAAAAGCCGAGGATGATGGGACCTCATAAAGTCTGCTAGGGACCCTGGGTTCTTGATCTTTAGCGGGTCGTACCCACCATAGACCCCTAAAGCGTTAGTGGTTGCTTTCTACCGAAGTCGTTTAAAAGTTCTGCTCCTGCTGCACCTATTACAGGTCATGCCTGCCTGCATTTTTTAGTCTAAGCAGTCCAAAGTACAATAGGTACCTAGACCTACCTCTTAAGCCTGGGTAAGTCTGGGGCTAATTAAGGTACCTTAGGTACAATACAATACTTTAGGTATACCGACCGAAGGTGGAAGGCGCTTCCAAGGTTCGCGGCTCCAAAAAGAGAGAAATACATTAGGTAGCAAAGAATACCTAAGGTCATAAGGGTCATAAGGGTCATACCTAAGCCATAGGCCACTGTAGTACCGCCACGGGTACCTTCATGTCCCATTCCATCGCCATCCCTTGAGAGGCAGGTACGCCGATACAGGTACCTTAGGTACCTATCTAACTTAAGGTCTTTTACTTTATTTTTTTTTCCATCAAAGCTTGTGAAAATTACGCCCCTTCTCCCTACACTTCACATTTCCTTTCAAATACATACGCTGTTTTCGAGACCTCAACAAGAGATTGTCGGAAGTGGTCTGGTTCACATGTCCTGAATACCAATAATAACTACGATACATCTTTTTGTCTTTTAAACCAGCTATTATCTTATTCGACTCCCCCCCCTCCCTTAATTCGAACTTAACTCTATCCAGACTCTAGAGCGCATCGCCCGCTGGCGGAATCGCTCAAGTCTGTTTGCCTATCTTAGGTACTCGCCAACTTAACTATTCTACAGTTGTGCCCTGAGATTGAAGATAATTACAACTACCTATTTTTCTTGACGCTTAGAAGTCCTCTCTACGGCTGCATAGGAAGCTCGGGAGCATCCCGTATCCAATTGCTCTCAGAGTCGTTGACGTGTTACTGCAGACGGGCAAACAGATGACCAGTTCCCGGTTGCTCTTTTTCGTGTCTCAGCGTTCCGCCTGGGTTCCAGCGTGTTTGCTGGCCACCGGTTCCCCTCGACGGGCCCAGAATACCGTTGTTGTTCTAGCCTACTCGATGCATTAGAGTGAGACCACTTGTGTGGAGCAGTACCCATCCTCGGACAAGCTGAATTCTCAGCGTGGACTAGCTTAGCGAGTATTGGGCGGCAAGTTCCACGGCGGCTCCAAGCTGACGAGGCGATCGGATCAGCCTTACCTACTCGAGTTCTTGACATCTCAACTATGAATCGTAGAGTCCGAAGGACTACGGATTGCATAATCTTTAATACCCGTCGTTACCGGAAGCTCGTGGGAGAGGTGAGCTTCCTGGTCGACGATACACAACTTAGCTGTATTCGATCAAGATGACGGACATGATTTTGCCCAAGGGCATTGTCTTCAATAGAAACGATATTTACGAGGAAATAGCAAAGTACGACGTTGTTCCGCTAAACCAGATACTTGCGGCTTGCCATGGTCAAGATAGTTCCTAACCACGCTTGGTATAATTAATACTAATTGAACAGCAGTCTTCACAACAACATCTCGGGAACTTATCGATCCTACTGCGAGGCGGCTCGAAAACTTTTGGACTCGTGTCTTGGGCGGTGACCGTCGTTATCTTCCAGGAACAGTGATTGCACGACTCTTTAAAAGTATCTCTGAAGAAGAAAGCTTCGTCAAGTTACGGGGCCCACCAAATCGATATGAACCGGTAAGTTTTTTAGCGTTGAAATGCGATTTATTACTGACCACACGAGTTCAAAAGCCTTCGCCTGACTCGAAAGTCGACTCACCCTCAAAAGTTGAAGCTAAACCCGAGACACCTGGGCAAGGGTCCTCTGAGTCGGCGTTGAAAGATAAGGCCGAAGCTATGAAAAGTCCGCCATCATCTGCGGTGAAACGGCCTCATCCAATCTTGAAGAAACCTAGGGGGCCTTCGCATTCCGGGCCGCGGCCTACAGCTCGATTCGTATCGCCCCCAGGATCTGATCGCGAGGGTAATGATAGCAAGGATAGTGAGCCTGCTTCATCTGGGAGCACGGCTGTAAATCATAGTGGTGATTCCAAACGCTCTACTAGTTCAACAGCAAAGGAGGAAAGGAGAAAGGCAACCCATTCCACACCAAAAAAGAAGACAACTGCGTTTGTAGCTTCTACTGCTTCTAGACGGAGACCTGCTATGCCTCGGCGGATTAGTTCCCAGTCTTCCGCCGCCGTGAGTGGAACCGAGACTGGGTCTAGAGAAGGAGGCTCTTCGCTCGGCTCGAAACAATCTGGATCACAAAGTTCCGCTACGATAGTCCCAGAGAAGTCAGACAAGGGATTATCTTCGACCATAAAGCAAGGGACTGAGCAGCTGAGCGCAAAGGCAGCAGGAAAACGACCAGCAACGTCCTTGCGCGATAAACCTAATACTTCGAAACCAAGCAGTTCACAGACAGGTAGTACTGACAACCAGCGGTTGATAATCCAAGACGAGCGTGCTGATACAACCAAGTCGAATCTTACAGCAGACAACACATGTAGCGCTATTCCAGAAGAGGCGACCACCGCTATGAAGGCGACCCGAAGTGGATCGGTCCATAGGCGGAGCGATACACAAGAGCAGCCACGTCCACATGCCCTCCCGCTTATGAGTCGATCAAGATCAGACGTGGGCTCTACGCGACGTAGTTCATATGATTTGGTTGGTGGCCTGGCCCCGCCTCGCAGTTTAATATCATCGAGTACAACAACTGTCTCAAACACAACCGCGCAAGGAACGATTATAGAATTCGATGAAAATCCAGCGCTCAGCGAGATTGCCACAAGCGCAATGCAAGGACGCGAAGAAGATCCCGAAACTAGTTCCCGACGATCTAGTAGCTCTATACTCGATTCGCGATTTACTCCTACCCAGCCAAATCCAGCACCAGCTGTACCGCTCGGCCGATCTAAAAGTCAACTTACTCTACTCCTCGAGCGCAAGGGCGAAAAGAAGCCTCGCCGGTAATAGTTTTATTGGCACACCACTCCAGCATTCCGCAGTTACGATTATTGGTTTAACAGAATACTATGCAGCAACTATAGCGGGTCTAAAAAAAAGCTATCAAGCGTGTGTATATTTATGAAACATCTTTTCTCTAGAGGGTATTAAAAAAAGGGAAAGGAGCCTCAAGAAGCATTGACATTTACATACAATGCATCGCATCGGCGTTACGAGTTTATCATCCAGATCAGCGTTAGGGAGGCGTTTTTTTTTTCTTTGGCGTCTATGATAGTAAAAGTCATTGTATGGGAGTGTACACGTACATGTCATTAGAATTCATGTTCATATTCAGGATATTTGGTTGGATAGATGTGTACATGCGAAAATTGACGTGGAGCTGGCGTCATCGGCGAATGCTCAGGACTCGAGGTAGCCATTTTTCTGTTTTACGGCATCAACGGCCGTTGATATGATTTGCAGGCAAGCCTAACTGGAAAAGGAGTTGAGCGCACATTTCTTTAGAGGTACTTTCGCGCTGTCAAGAATCCTTGCTGTGAATCGGCAGGCTCTTTTGGTCAGAAGGTCAGGCTAGGCAAATGGATCCCAATGGATCATGAGCCATGCGTTTTGCTACAGTAATTGCGCAGCTGCATGCTAAATGCATGCCTCCTAACGTATGTACAGCATTGCTACCTACATGGCAGGTCTGCAAGGGCGAATGCCGCTGCAAACCGAATCAAAATGCGGAAGTTAAAAAGGAATACGGCCTACAAGGATACATTTATCTGACCTGCCGGGTCTAGAAATCTTTCCTTTCCCGTCGTGGTAGGCTGTATTTTCCAAGCTTCCTCACCTGGGTACAGGTAACAGGCAAGGCATTGCTATCAGAGAAATGGTTATTTTACCGATATCTCCTTGATAAAACCCGAGCAATCCGGCAATGCCATCTACATGGACCAAAAGCTAGCCAGCAGCAAAATAGCAAGGCGGCAAGACGATGAAAGGACTGATGATCTTAAGCGGAGAAATGGTAGACTACGTAACGCAATCTAAGTAACCGGCTTTACTCACGAAGCTTCTCATCGTAATTGATTTCATGCCAGGTGCCTGATCTACGAACATGTGGCCTTGATTGTGGCAGCGGTTGCATTCCGAAACTACGGAACCACAATACGCAGAGATACGAGCTACCTAACCTTACCAGCAACCCACTAAACTTGGTGGATTGTGATCGCTATCTACCTACCCGGTAGGTAATGCTTTCTATATGTAGTTAGGGTCGGGGACACGTTGCTACTGACATAGGAGGTAGGTACAAGCACACAGCCCTGTTACTGCAGCGGCGTCTGTATGTATTGCATGGTATTGTACACTCACGGAATTCTGTGGGTAGAAGAGACGCCAAGTCCTTCCAGAACCAAAAGAATCACACCCCACGTTTCTGCGGTGCCTCCATCCCTGCGTACTCCCGAAAGCGCTCACCGGAACAGGAACAGGGTCTTGGTATTTTAGTGTCTCTTTTGTCCGGTCGAAACAGGGCCCTAGCCCTGGCGCAAACCAACCTACCCCAGCCCGGAGCCGCGCAACGTGATGTCAACGGCCCCTGTCGAGTCGAGTCCAGTCGAGTCGAGCCGGCTCTTGACGACATCTACCCACACGGGCGGGTCCTCTTTTGCTTGAGGACTTACGCGTATAAACTGGAGCCGTGCAGTGCCTATCGTCGATGTTATTTCTAACGTAACCCGTATGTATAAAAAGTCTTTGCGCGATGACGGTGGCGGCGCAGACGCAAGTATTTAGGCCCAATGGAATGGGAATAGGGGAACGGTACGGGCGGCCTAATGAGCGGAAAGAAAGAGCAACCCGCACCGGGAATACGAAGAAACAAACGGGTATTTACCTACGTCGTACCCAAACTAAATAGAACAGCCACGACGCTTTATACTGTGCCATTAATAGGCGCCGGTACTATATCACACGCCAAAGTCTCGTCTCGTCTGGCTTCCTCCCGTATAGTTTATAGCATAATGATCTACTGCGCTACTTACAAGCGGCGAAGTCCGGGTACGCCGAAATGCACTGTACTTATTTACCGGCGTATTTTAACACAATACTCCGTGCAACTGTCCGACCGACCGTCCGTCCATGTGGTAGCTGTTAAAAGACAATGGCTTTAAAGCGACGAACACAACCATTTGTTTTTTATATCCGAGATTCGCTAGTTATTAGATGTTTTGCGCATCTCCGGTTCTCCGCATGCGATAGATGCAATTGGACTCGCTAATGCGATGGCGATCGTGAAACCCGGTCTTCTGAACAGTAAGGCCCGCGTGACAAAAAAAATAAATAAAGTACGCCGCGCAGGTGGCATCAATGACATAAGGAGACGAGATCGCCATTCCCGCTGCGGGCCGGGGTTGGTGGTGTGGCGTATATTTGGGTCCCTGAGAGTTTTTTCTAACTACCTAGGCACCTAACCTAATATCCCCCCTTTTGATCTTCTTACGCTCCGCTCCATTGGTGGCTTGGGATACGTATTCGATAACATATCGATAACATACGCACATGCATACCTAGTAACCTAACCTATTGGAACATACTTAGGTACATCAGGTCAGGTACGTAGCATAATATCTGAGGTCTGACAAGATTGTAGTGTACCTAGGTTAGATCTCGGTTTTGCGCGCTGCTGCTACTGCTGCTGTTGTGGTTCCGAGGTTGTGGGGGCCAATAAGGCGGAATCCTACTATCTTACAGAGATCCGGACGGCTCAAGATGCCGGGACGCAATTTGTTAGGGCGGGGGAAAGGGTAAAAAACCCTAAAGGAGGGGGAGAAAAAAAATAAGACTTTTGCATATACAACTATGCCACTGTGCCATACGCGCATTTGCGTAAATCCCATACATGGGGATGGGTACATAGGCACCTGGTAGAGTCGTATAGGAGGATTGCTGATTCAGGAACGTTCGAGTCACGCGATGCCATTTTTGTCTTGGCTTTGGCTTCGGTTGGCTTGGGATTTGGGGTTTGGAATTTTGGTCTTTACCGTTGCACTTTGCCGTTGCTTATACTCTTACTAAGTACGACGAAGAAGATGACGATGCGCGCCTATAATAACCAATAGTTACCTTATTCAGCTAAGGCAAATCCAAATCTAACCATAACCATCCCCTCAGCAGGCTAGGTATCATCCGCCCATCGCCTATACGTATTGGATCCAAGCCAACCAGCCACCCATCCCGTCAGCTTAGATACACTACACCGCTACCGCTAACACACGTACCTAGCGTATAGACCATCTATGTGCGGAATAGTATACCTATGTCGGCAAGCGCAAATACTTGTTTGCCGGTTATGTCAGATGTAGTTGAGCCCGCTGCTCACTATATGGTAAGATCCGTGAAAAAGGGGAGCGAAATGATATATGACATCCAAGCCCCCCCTTTTCCTTTCTCGGAAACAGCAAAAACAACGGATGATGTACCGGACTGTATATCCCCTCCGGAATCCAGTCTGCAAGTACCAGCTCCATGTATAGATATGATGATACACACTCGACTACATCAGATTGCAAGGCGTACCTACACACACATCCATATGCGAGGTAGCCAGCATTAAATATAAAATCTTCAGCTAACCGTTACCCGCGGGAGGGGCCGCATTAACCCCACGTCATTCGCTTCTGTGTAACGACCCCGTATACTACCTACGTATATCTGTATACAAATGTCTCCATCAAAATGTAATGTAATGTAATATATGTATGTCTAGGTAGAGTGCACGTGCACATACGCACATTACATTTCTTTATATTATATTATATTGAATTATATTGATTCTGGATGCCTTATATGTATATCCTGTCGCTTCTACGCACGAGACTCGGCTGCCTAGCTAGCTGGGGCCTGTCCACGTGCGACCTGCGTATATGTAGGGAGCCGCGGGCGGCAAGGACGAAAATAATATCACATACGAAGCAATAGTACCTAGCGAGGAAGGAGTAATAGCGCGGTATAGCTTCGCATCGTTCGCATAGACAGGGGAAGCGGAAGAGAATAATAACGAAATAGATAAATTACACAACGGGGAAGAAATACAAACTCTGTAAATTTTGAATATTTCAGCTTGAATGATGCTCGACGGCCCCAGACGAACCGGGGATAAAACGACAACAACAACGATGACGACGATGATGAAGAAAGGGTCGGCTTGCCTTAGGCCTCCTGCAGAGTTGCACTTTCAACGGCTACGCACATACATACTTGCACGCCACAATATCGTATATCGATCTATCTAACAAGTACCTAGAGGAAACGAAGGTTCCAACCGTGCTTACTCGTATTTTGCAAGAGTACCTAACTAACCTCATAGATACCTAAGATAGTATGTAAGGTTAATGACTGGACTCTCTTTGGCTAGAGAGAGACCCGGGAACGCTTACAGTTAGCCACATCTATACGAGGCAACAGCTTCTTTCCCGAAGGGATTTGAAAAAAAAGGGGAGGCGTTCGCCAGCTCATAAAACCGCAATACACTAGCGATCACATCGCAATAAAGAAGTGAAAACTTGCGAGCCTTGACTCCCAGATACGAAGGGCTTGACAAGGCTCATTGGCTAGGACTTTCGAGCTCTCCCCCCCCCCTATCCGTTCCCCATCGGCTGCGAAGGACGGATCCCGATGAGCAAAGCCCGAAAGATAACGGACAATTGGAGCAGAGAGGCTCTGACTTGATTCAGGGGGGTTGGTTAGTGGTAGAAGCGGTCAAGAGCTGGTTTTTTTTATTTGCCTTTCTATTTTATTTTCTCTCCTTTATCTCTCCGTCTCTTTGGAAACCCGGTTCACCGCCTTAAAACTTGCTCATCCTCATCCCCATCCGCGATCTATAGTCTATCATAGGTTTAGCTTACCTAGGTGTGAAAGCCCGCGAATCGCATCACAACTCATATTGTCGCATCTCGTCACATCGTACCGTACTGTGTCCTGTAGTATCATTTCCCTATCCCTACCCTCTTGGAAGCAGCGAGTAGGTATCAGCTCGTAAAAGGCAATAGTAATAACAATAATAAAAAATTTTCTTCTTCAGCTCTCGTCGGGTGCTGCTCGTTACATCCGGAACACCCCAAACCTGGTATCACCGGGCTGGACCTCGTTCCGACCCGACAGCGCGGCTCTCAGCCCCAAGCCAAGGTAGCGCCGCGTGTGCTGCGGCGGGATCACACCGTCGTCCTATCGGAACATTAAGAAAAAAAAATTGTGTTAGCGAAGTTAGGCAACCAAAATACGTAAGCGATGACGGGGTAAGGCATAGAATTGTGTAGTATGCGCGTGACCCTACGATTGTCTACTGTGTAGGTAGGAAAGGTACGGTACGGTACGGTACGGTGTAGGACATTACTTACCCATAACCTAGCCGAGGAATACACCGCGTCGCTCTCGCGCTCGATCCGCTCCCTGAGCTCGGGGTCCGCCTTCTGGCCGACGGTCTCCATGACGCTAGCGAGCTGCTCGCCGCCCATGACGCCGACGCGGGCGTTGGGCCACATCCAGAGGAAGCGGGGGCCGTAGGCGCGGCCGCACATGCCGTAGTTGCCCGCGCCGTAGCTCCCGCCCACGACGACCGTGAACTTGGGCACGTCGGCGCACGCGACGGCCGTCACCAGCTTGGCGCCGTGCTTGGCGATCCCTTCGCGCTCCGCCTGCGCGCCCACCATGAACCCGCTGATGTTCTGCAGGAAGACGAGCGGGATCCCCCGCTGCGCGCACAGCTCGATGAAGTGCGCGCCCTTCTGCGCCGACGTCCCGAACAGGATCCCGTTGTTGGCTACGATCCCCACCCGCTGTCCGTAGATGCTCGCGAACCCGGTCACCAGCGTGCTGCCGTAGTCGCGCTTGAACTCGGCGAAGTGCGAGCCGTCGACAATGCGCGCGATGACCTCGTGGATAGGCAGCGGTTTGCGCAGATTCGTCGAGGCGATGCCGAGGAGTTCCGCGGCCGGGTAGAGGGGCTCGGAATAGCTTGTCTGGGGCGGCGCGGGTTTGTGCGGCCAGTTCAGGTTGCTGATGCATCTTCTGGCGAGCACGATGGCGTGTGCGTCGTCGACGGCTAAGTAGTCCGATACGCCGGATACCGAGGTGTGCATGGTGCCGCCGCCGAGTTCTTCGGCCGATACCTCTTCGCCGGTAGCGGCTTTGACAAGTGGCGGTCCGGCGAGAAAGATGTGGCCTTGTCCCTCTACGATGATGTTCTCGTCGCTCATGGCAGGGACGTAGGCACCTCCCGCTGTACATAGACCCATAACCACGGAGATCTGGGGAATTCCTTGAGAGCTCATTCTCGCCTGGTTATAGAATATTCGTCCAAAATGATCCCGATCTGGAAAGACATCTGACTGATGAGGGAGATTTGCACCGCCGGAATCCACCAAGTATATACAACTGCTTCAATGTTAGACTAGATATGACTACGACCTTTCGCTAGAGAATCTGTTTGTTTCTTTGTCAGTTAATAGTTTCACTTACGGTAGTTTATTCTCCTGGGCTACAGCCTGAGCCCTCAGATGCTTCTTCACAGTAATAGGGTAATAAGTCCCGCCCTTGACCGTGCTATCGTTCGCAACAATCATACACGTAACGCCCTCCACAACACCAATTCCGGTAATGATGCCTCCCGCAGGCACATCCGCCTCCGGGTAAAGCTGATGACCAGCCAGAGGAGACAACTCCATAAACGTCGTCCCGGGATCTACCAGCGCCGTAACTCGATCCCGCGGTAACATCTTCTTCCTAGCCAAGTGCTTCTCCCTTGCCTTCGCGGGGCCGCCCAGCTGCGCCGAGCGCGTTAGCTGCTCGAGGCGGGCCATAGCTTCGTTCATGAGTCTCTCATTTTCCTTGAACTCGTCCGAGCTCGAGTCTACGTTGCTCTGTATCACGGATATGGCGTTCGCTTGGTGCGGCGCCGTGTAAGACGCGATTTCTCGGACAGATAGACGCAGACGGACGTGGTGGTGAGGGGGTCGGCAGGGGGGGTAGTATCGTGTGGTGCATTGGCGGGTCAATTGGCGGGAGAAGCCTATAATACCCCTCGAATATCTCGGTATAGACATTTTTTTGGCGATGACGATTATGCGTCCTGCTACATACTGCTGCAAGAGAAAAAAGGGCCAGATGTTTATGTTAGGTAGAAATGAATCTACATAGACAGGGAAGTAAGTAAATTAGCGAGGAACGTCTGAAAAAAGAACAAGGAGCTGAGAATCAAAGGGAGCTGACGTCGAGAAACTGGGGTCCGGGGTAGCTTCGAGGCGGGACGTCCCGTTGATAGCCGCTATGCCTATGCCGAGGTTTACCGTCTTTCGTTTACTATGTGCAGCTTCCACTTGGGGGGGGAATAAGCCGAGGATCCATCAACAATTCGGGGTTAATGTACCTCTTTCTCCCTTTTTCCAACTCTTCGTGTTAATTGCTTTTGATTTATATCAACAATTTCCGTTTTTTTTTTTTTTTTTTTTGTTATCGTTTTTATATATAAAAAAAAAAAAAGCATGAAGGCGTTTAGAACTCTACGTCGCCCGGTGCGGCACTCACTTACACTCGCCACCAAATCATCACCGCCACTACCATCTTTACCACCATCATCCCATCTCCGGCGGTATGCATCCTCCAAGCACCCCAAGGGCTTCGAGGCGCCCACCACGGCGGACCTAGCGGAGCTGCGGGAGCGCGTGCAGGAGTTCACGCGGCGGGAGATCACGGCGGAAGTCGCCGCGCTCACGGACAAGAGCAACTCGTTCCCCGCGGACATGTGGCCCAAGCTCGGGGAAGCCGGGTTCCTGGGGATGACGGCGGACGAGGAAGTCGGGGGTCTGGCGCTGGGGTACCAGGCGCACTGCGTGGTGATGGAGGAGATCTCCCGCGCGAGCGGCAGCATCGGGCTCAGCTACGCGGCGCACTCGCAGCTGTGCGTGAACCAGCTGCAGCTCAACGGGTCGCCCGAGCAGAAGGGCAAGTACCTGCCGGGGCTGATCGCGGGGACCCGGGTCGGCGCGCTGGCCATGTCGGAGTCGGGCGCGGGCAGCGACGTGGTGAGCATGCGGGCGGCGGCCAAGAGGGTCGACGGCGGGTACCTGCTCAACGGGACGAAGATGTGGATCACGAACGGGCCGGACGCCGACGTCGTGGTCGTGTACGCGAAGACGGAGCCCGACAAGGGGTCCAAGGGCATCACGGCCTTCATCGTGGAGACGCGCTCCGAGGGGTTCAGCTGCGCGCGGAAGCTCGACAAGATGGGCATGCGGGGCAGCAACACGGGCGAGCTCGTGTTCGACAACGTGTTCGTGCCGGAAGAGAATGTGCTCGGCCGCGTCAACGGGGGTGTGCGCGTGCTGATGGAAGGCCTGGATCTCGAGCGTCTCGTGCTTAGCGCTGGGCCCCTGGGTATCATGCAAGCAGCTCTTGACGTCGCATTACCGTTCACGCACCAGCGGAAACAGTTTGGCGCGCCGATCGCCCACAACCAATTCGTGCAGGGTAAGCTCGCCGACATGTACACGAAGCTCCAAGCGTCGAGGGCATATACCTATGCTACCGCTAAAGCTGTCGATGAGGAAGGGGAGATCAGGACGCAGGATTGCGCGGGCGCTATCCTATACGCGGCCGAGCGGGCTACCGAGTCCTCGCTCGATTGCATACAATTACTCGGTGGCATGGGGTACGTGGAAGAAATGCCGGCTTCGAGATTATTAAGGGAGTGAGTTCACCACAGATCTATGTCATTCCCATCGCATTGCTAATCATTCTTACTACAGTGCCAAGTTATACGAGATAGGAGCGGGAACATCAGAAATACGACGTATGGTTATTGGGAGAGCGTTCAATAAGGAATACGCTCATCTTAGTGCGTAATATAGATATTATAAATAACACAAAAACAATTACGGTTGCCTTCTGCGTACTTGTGTGTTATTTTGATTCTTCATCTAATTCTGCCCGAATTAGGAAATGTAAACGATCACCCGCTGCCTCCCCTTCATAGGCATGAGGATTCTCGCGTTCAAGGATGAGACGAGCCTTGGTGGGTTTACGTCTAGGTATAGACATTACTGCTGTAGCTATCTCACCGTACATGTCCTAGCAATTTCCGTGCTGCGTTGAAGGATCTGACGCAGCCGTCGATTGAAGACAAAGTCATAGCGCACGGAAGAGATTCTAAAGGCTGATTAGCGTTGCCTTTATACTTATATGATGCGGAGTAATGGACATTCTTGATTTGAAAAGGAAGGGAGTGGACATAATTAGGCGCGGGTTTGTCTCTTACTGTAGAAAGTGATGTAAGATTTTCCGTAATCGGTATATTTTGTAGATGAACGCCTCCGTAACCGAGACGAATCAATTCCCAAGGATGGAGGACTTTATTAATGTATATTTGATCCATGGCTTCATCTGAATCAAATTGCCCCAGTCTGTGTCGTCCAAGTGTCGGCATAGCTACCTAATCTAGCGTACCTGTTAGTCAATCGTGAAGAACGCGGCCCAACCGGTGGTGCCCTGATTAGAACTATTGCCATCTAAGCTATATGATTGTTGTCCTCGTAATAACCAGCGTTTATTCTAGCGTGATAGACAGCTGTGGCAGCATCCAAACAATATAAATGAGAGTGTATGTTGTACTTTCGTTCTTGCGGATGAACATGAATCTGGAGTCCTCTGTTAGTCATTACGGATGGATAGCCTACGTCGTAAATATTTCCCACATAATTCCGGATTCTGCAAAATCGTCAGGGGATTTCGCGAATACACCTTCTAAAGTCCCTGCTCTGGGACTCAATCTTGGAACAGTCCAGCACAGCAGCGAGTGATCATCCGTCTCTTTAAGGATCTCTTCCTGCAGCCTCATGAAAGCTTTGTCACCTTTGCCGTATAGGAGTGGCATATTAATATCCAAGAGCCCTAGTAGGGAAGTACGCGACATCTTCAGCCCGTGTGCTCGATCTGCGAGCTGCCCATGACATTTTCTGAGCGACACTGTAATCTGACAAGGAGTATTTACGCGTGGATATAACGAGCCTTGGGATTCCCGTGACGAATGTGATAGAACGTTGAACCCATTCTTCAGACTGTCTACCAATCTCCGCCCACCCACGGCCGTAGAAGATAATACGCGAAGGTGCAATTAGTTCTTGCAACGTCCAAGCTCTAGTGAGCCATCTCGAGACCCGTGATCCATACCTATCTTCTTCCGAGGGAGACGCATACGGGAACTAAAAGTGCTAGGTAAGCAACCACCTACGTAACGAGACATTTTGTTGGTTCATACGTTACCATCCACATCCGTAAGATACGCGTAGCACACGGCAGATTCCTTATACTACTGGTACATCGAATTGATAGCTTCGCTAAGTTCCCCGCTGCTTGTCTTATCGATGCAGCACGTGTCTACCCAAGCCCATCTATAGCCGTTTCGCTTCGACTGCTCGCAGGTGAGGACAATCTTTTTGTAGCCTTGTTTGTATAGGCCGCTACCAGCCTCCAATTCCTGCAGGCTCACTTCGTCTTCGGCCCAGGTATGTGAAAGGATAGCATATTGGTACTTTGGCATATGGTAGCCCACAAACTCGTGCAGCTGAAGCGTGTCGACGTCTAGCAACCGCATTGCGGCAATGTTGCGTAATTGCAGGACACATGAGGTGTTTACCGTAAGCGAAGCAGATAGAGAGAGCCTTGTCCGCCACATTGATAGCCCTTAGGCTTGGAGATATGCAGGTGTGACTAGACCAATCATCTACATGATGGCAGCTTGGCCGAAGGCCAGCTACTGCTTGTAGTCATGTAGACCGAGGCCACCAATATCAACCTACCATTAGAAGACATCGTGTAATCTAACAAGGTACCTGCTATGCAGGCAGCTCGAAACGGCATTGGCAAGACTGCCAAAAGCGCATACAGCGGGAACGCATGAAAAAAGAACCAGTGCGTAAGAAGTTGAATTGAACGGTTTCATGCAACTCTTTTCTTCATTGAGCTATAAAGCGAATTGTTACTGGATGATGTCTCACCTACTTAGGCAAGTTTACCGGCATCCAGAATAAGCCCAACAGCCAATAAACAGGTAGACTATTGGCAAAAACGTAGACGATGTCTTAAAAACTGCCCACTCTGGCAGATGCTCAAACCGTGGCTTATAACTTGCATGGAATGGCAGAACAACAGAATGATGGAATGTCATATGCTAGGTTAGAAAGTTGTAAAGCGAAAGATAGAAAAACTTGACACAGCTTGCGCCAAGGTAGGAGATAAAGGTTATCATAGGGTTACCTAATAGAAATAGTATTGGCATGTGTAACTAGGTAATACTTAACCACAAGATACCTTATAAGGGGTAAGTACGTACCTATACCTATATCTTTTAACTTCCATTACACCTTATACCAGCATAAGTCATCTTGCCGCTTACTTAGGTAGGTACGTATTAAATACATACCTCCTAGGTGCATACAAGTAAATTCAAAGACACCGTTGAGCGTCATTTCGAGGTTTTTTTTTTTTTTTTCCACTTGCTCAAAAGTTGTTTGTCTGCAAGTAACCAGATCATTGCAATCTGCATGTCACTGCTGTGCTATGATTCCTCTGGGCTCGGACTATTCTGCCGACTTTGCAGGGAGTACCAGGCAGCCTGGCAGGACAGCCATGGCCGGCCATGTTACCCTTTGGTAATCTAGGCCCGAACACATGCAAGTTGCTTGTCGGTTTGCTTAGCGATCAGTAGATAGAGATGTAAGGGATCCTGCGTTGGAAACGTGCCGAGGATGGATTGGTCGTATTCAGCCGCTCGCTCTGGACGCGTCCAAATCCATCTACGTCAAAGCTGCCAGTAGGAATTTTTCCTGCTTCGCCAGTCTTACCAACACTTTGACCGTCAAGAAGCAACGATGACAGAACAGACAGGAGATGTCACCTGAATCGTATAAGCTTATGTGCGCCTTCTCGACCTGAACGACTAGGGAAATAGTCCTTTCGCGACACGGTCATTCCATTGTCCTGCACCGTACCTGTGATCGACGTAATTGTTTAGGGAGGTAGAAGCGTAGGGCCGCTAGGGTAGCTAGGGTAGCCAGCTAAGCGGGTGCGATCTTCGGTTTGTCTGCTTATTGTTTGCATTAGCAGAGGATAACAAGTTGGGGCGATCTAATCCCGGGATCCCGTTCACCGGCTTTCGCGCTGCTGTGGTACGTCAGATGGAACTGCATTCTAGCCGCTTACTGACCGGTGTGGATGTCCCGGCGATGATCCATCCTCCACGCGAAGAACTGTAGCTCCGATATTGCGATACATCACAACTTACTATGAACCAAGCTACCATAAGCTCAAACCATTTGCTCTGTTGGGAGTTATCTCTTGCTTTTTTTGCCGTCGAGTACCCCGGATTGGGTTCGGACTGCCCTCCGCTATACTAAGCGATTGGATATGCGCAGATCCTTAGTTAATGTTATCAGAATGTTATTTGAACTTCCCAACAACGTAAGACCGGCGAGGCTCTCCTCGCGCATCGTCCCGTCTTTCATCTGGCTTCTGACAGAGAGTTGAGGCTAGAGCTTCTTGTTCCCGGCTGACTGGTGCAGATCCCGGTTCGGGTTAGGCATCAAACCCCGGCATATACAGCATGTGAAAAAGTAGAGCCCAAGAGGTGCGCCAACCACCAGTGTGCATCCTGTGAGCTCCGCTGTCAATATAGCTAGGGGGGCAAGCTCTTCGGTGTTGCAGCGGCTCCGAAGTTGCGGTTCTGTAAAAGGTACGAAAGTAGAGAGGACGGTCATAACAGAGGGCCATAATAATTTTGCTTCAGGCACCGTATGCGGGGAAGTCCAACATGATAGAGGATGACGGGATCGTGACGATGCGATAAAGTGGATACTGACAAAAGAGACTGGCTAATATAAACGGTGTTGAACCGCCATTGACTTAAATCACCCCTGCTTAATGGAGTTATCTGCCTCGCACAACAGTGAGCTAGAAATAGGGGAATTCTTATATTTCCATAATATCGTTGATCCCGCCCTGGTGGCCGGTACTGTAGCAGCCCAATAGTCGATGTTTTGGCAACACTGTCATCCTCACCTTCGTACGACTCGGACTGTGCAGAAGGGAACAACTGATCATCTTGCGGGTCATGCGGCGTCGAATAAGGGACCATGTATTCTTATCTTCTAGGTCGGTCAAGAAGTCGATGGGCCACATCCAGAAGCAGCGGCGGTCACGCGTTGCCTTCTTCTGCGCTTCGGAGTTCCAGGAACGAGGGGGATGCTAGTCTAAAGATACACACATGTTAAGGACCTGCCACCTGAGTTACTTGCCCTTGCGGGAAGGGTGGGTGATGATAGCTGCCTTGCGTGGGGTGCGTCAAACTTGACCGGTGATCGCAAATTCGACTCACTTAAAAAGCCTTCGACGGGTTATGCAGGAAAGTTATGCATGACGTTGATGGCATGAAGGATCCCGCTCGGCAAAGATTAGGTAGTCATCGGAGGCAGGTTTTTCGGGTGTCTATTTGGAGGCTTCGGGTTCAACGAATAAGCTCCTAGGGTAGCAGGCTTATCCCAGGTCTTTGGTTACCTGACGTGCCGAGAATTCTCGATTGAACCGGGAGATTCCTGTCCTCAGATCGGGAATCCCACTATAGCTGACCCCATGGGGAACAAGAGATGACCTATCTCATTTCTTTGACCGAATTTGCAGATCAATATGATAGGAAGTATAGGGGATACAAAGTCCGGCCTCCAAATGAAGCAAAACTTGCGAGCTCAGAGGCTCTAGCGGTGTTACTAACTTTGATCGTGGATACGGTGCGCGAGCTGTACCGGATACGACCAATTGCCTTGAATTGGGTAGAATACGAGCAGCTTGATGAGACTTGGCCAGAATCCATTAAATGTCAGGGTCCCTTCCTAGCTGCTGAAGCTAGATTCCTCAGTAAACCCAGGAATTGTTTTTGGCACACTTCATACTCCTCCCACTAGCCATCTTCATCAGTAGAGCGAACATATGTTCTATATTTCCGCAGTTACCAATGGCACACGGTCCCTATGAGAAACCAGTCCGACAAGCAACTATAAAGAATGTTGCTGTAAGGCTGGTGAAAATTGAAGCTACAAGGACTACTAAGTTCGTGCGAAAGTTCAAGGAGTTAGCGAGGCGGGAGCTCTGGACGAAGGACGACCCTGAACATCACGTCGATTGGACAGACGAACGAGTGTGGGAGAAGATCAAAGATGAAGGTTGCTTCCACCAGGCAGATGAAATGCTTGTCAGTTGTGGAACGGTGACAGTTGATCAGGCGGAGTCCACGCGGCCAATGGTGTTGGTGGTGTATAACAAAAACATCGGCATATATCAATTACCTAAGGGACGCAAGAACTTTGACGAGGGATACCTTGACGCAGCGGTGCGTGAGACATCTGAAGAAACCGGAGTCGCCGTCAAACCGCTGCGGCTTAGGTTTGGGTCCAGATCGACGCCACCGCGGCTCGCCCCGTTCCAGACCACTACTCGAGTAACCAAGTATGGTCTGGAGGACAAGCTCACAGGTATTACAGAGGCACTCAGTAATGAGAGTATTGGCTCCAGTGAATGGTGCGCTATATAATACCTCCCGCGTTTTCCTGGTTTTTAATACCTGTTGTACTTTGTTTAGTCTGGAGTTTGCTAACTTACCATTGGCAGTACGTTGTCAGACAGTTCATAAAATTCCTTGTATTTCCTATACCCCCTCTACCCCAGTTAGCACAGTGATATTCCACATTCTCGTTTCTTTAAAAGAAGGATGCCAATTCGTTTTTAGATCCGGACCCTGCTACTGGTGCCTGGAGACATATCTACTGGTTTGCGGCAAAGCCCCAGGGGGATACTAAACGTGACGAGAATCGAATGACGGAAGAAGAGGATCGAAAGAAATTTTCGACCTTTTGGTTTTCCGAGACGGAGGCAATCTCCCGACTCAAGTTAGAGGATGAGAAGTTCAGTAAGCAAATTTCCGCACTGTTATTCTGCCCGACCTCCTATCGGGGCAGTCAGTAGGGTTGCTACTATTCAAACCATATTTGTTGCTCTCGTGTTTCGAAACCCGCCGCTCTCCAACTAAGCCAAGCATTGAACGAGTAGCTGATTCTTTTCTGCCTTAAATGCAGTGGTTCGAATCACATTCGCTTATATCCGTAACATGACTGCGAGCGACTGGGCTAGCAACCACGAACAAGAAGAATGGGACAAAAAATAACTAAGATGAAAGTAGGATATGCAAGTAAATCATAGGTGCGTTATTATACGGACCTCAAACATGATAAAGAATGGGCAAAGTTAGGTAGGGCTAGGTGTAGGTACCTTAGGTAGTTCGGGGACCGGCAAAGGTTAAATTTTCAAATTGGTAGGGATAACGCGAAGGATCGGTATTTGCATTTATTTACATTTAGGCCATTTAACGATTTTCCTAATGCAAGCTAAAAACTCAAATTGACTTAAAGAGAATAGGGGGTAATACACAAGCACACCCCCTGCTAATTTTGCAATTCGTAATGATAGAAAAATGACTAGGTTAGACATTGTATTGTAGCTATCGGTATATTCAATGCGCACAGGTGCGATATTTCAAAGAGGTCGTATAGATCTTGAGTGTCTACCAGAGGTTAGAGATAATCATGATGTTATGTTTAGGTAGATTTAGGCGAGGAAGATAGACTTGCTGGATTATTTTGGGAAGGGGACCCTCAGCCCTATGGGTCTTTACCTAGGTCCTTACCTACAACACCTAATACGGTGGGATTCTACTTAAGCGCTAGAACGTTCTAGGAGTTACGAGGCCAAAAACGGAACTGACTGATCCATTTTCGGAATAGACTGTTTGTCTTGCAGTCGGTGGCTTCCGATAAGCAAATGATTTGTGCTTTATGACATCACAGCCAGATATAGGTATCACCTCAGACAGCTTAACAGCTCGGCCTAGACGGCTCATCGCTTACCCCGCATCATCATTTGAAAGATCGAAAGCTACCCCTCACAAGCTTTAAAACGAACAGTGACAAGCCGAATTCATTGAGATCATAGATACTTGTAAGTACCTAGCTAAAAATTCAGGAATTGTATTGTCGTGGTTGCATTACATGAAATTTTTGAAGGGTAATTGTAATTGGTGATAATGCCAGATATACAGCATAATAAAATTCATTTTAATACCTACCTACTTAACCTAAACCTAGGTTCGATCTAATTCTATATACGTGCAATTCAAACCCGTAGAAGCGTCCATCGTATTCCTTAACCCCTCACATGTCGCTATCAAGACATCTTCCTGGATCCCGAAGAGCTGTTGCCGTTGCATCAGGCCTCGTATCCCCTCCGCCCCCAACAACACCTTCTCAAGCATATCTGCCATCTTCATCTTCTCTTCCCAATTCCAACCCCACATCGACAGCTTTACACCAGCCTATCCAATCGAGAAGTTTCGCCTCGCAATCGAATATCCGAAGTCGCGATATTCCTAAGCAATTGACTCCTAATCACGCCTGCAAGATGTCGACCATGCCAGCGCAACACGGCCACTCCGAGGCCTGCTGCAACATCCCCCCGGTAGTATCCAAGGGCTATACTCCGAAGGGCACGTACGAGGAGCTCGGAGGTTTCAAATCATGTAAGCGGGCCACCCATCCCCAGCCTCGGGGTCAGACATAGATTCAATTAGGTAGGTACTTATACTAAACGCAACGCAACGCAATAAAAAGACGTCACGGGCCCGAAAGACGCCACCAAGGGCATCGTCACGATCTTCGACATCTTCGGGTACTACCCGCAGACGCTGCAGGGCGCCGACATCCTCGCGACCTCGGACCACGCCCAGCAGTACCGCGTCTTCATCCCCGACTGGTTCGCCGGCGAGCCCGCCCCGCTCGAGTGGTTCCCCCCCGACACCGAAGAGAAGCAGAAGAACCTCGGCGCCTTCTTCCAGAAGAACTCCCCGCCTAGCGTAGCCGCCAAGGTCCCCGACTACGTCAGCGCCGTCGCCGCGAAGTACCCCGAGATCAAGACCTGGGCTATTCTTGGGGTAAGAAATTCATTCCTTCCTCATCTTCTTAACTTTTTTTTTTTTCTTTCGTTGTTTTTGACTATCAAATTACTAACACCACCTTCCAGTTCTGCTGGGGCGGCAAAGTTGTATCGCTCGTGACCTCGAAGCCCGACACGGTGTTCAAAGCGGCCGTGGAGGCGCACCCGGCGATGGTCGACCCGGCCGACGCCACGAACATCCAGGTACCGCTAGCGCTACTCGCGTCCAAGGACGAGAACCCGGAGGACGTCAAGAAGTTCGAGCAGAACCTCAAGGGCCCCAAGTACGTCGAGACCTTCGGCGACCAGATCCACGGGTGGATGGCCGCGCGCTCCGACCTCGACAACGAGCGCGTCAAGGCCGAGTATATTCGCGGTTACGAGACCGTGCTCAAGTTCTTGTCCAAGAATCTGTAAATTGACTTACCCCCTGTTAATGAATCTTACGAAAAGGCCTTGGGGAATGGAAAGAAAGGAAAGGTCGGATGTATTCAGGCGTGATATACTAGGATCGCCTCTAATGAAAGCAATGATGAATAAAATAGTTGCCCTTAAATTAAATACCATTACAGTGCCACTGTGTCAAAGGTAAAGTGCCTATATTACCCATCGCTAATGTAAAGCAAACTGACTTGCCACTTTTAGTCCTTTTTATGCTGTAATGCTGTTGCGCATCATTTTGAAATGCCTGCACCTAAGTAGACGCCAGAATAGGGTATGTGATAAGTGCAGAAGCGCTGAGCAAGAGAAGCATTTTCCATCTCCTCCTGCGCTATCGTGCTCTTTTCAATTCGCTTTTTTCTTTTTTCTTTTTTCTTTTTTTTTTTTTTTCTTTCCTTTTTTTTCGGTCTCAAATCTCAACTTGCTTTCCTTCACTAGCTTTCGCCTCTACCTCGACTGGCTCTGGCTGCGTGCCTGCTTCTTCTGGGCGAACGTCGTCAGCAAGTGCCTTTTTGTCGTCCTCTGTACTGGCAGACTTGTCTTCCTCCTTTCCGCCTACGTCTTCCTTGACCTCGGCATCCCCCTCTAGGTTTTTCTCAGCCGCACCATCTCTCTCTCCCCTAGCTTTACCCCAAAAAATCTTCTCAGGGGGCCTTCCAAACTTAAGCTTGGGTAGCGTTTCTATGTCGGGAACAGCGGGGGCTTCGTCCTCGCCAATCTTCTCGAACTTGACGACTGCCCACGTCGTCTCGAGCGACTCCTTCCACGCCGCGGCGTCGCGAGCCTTTCCCGGAAGAACGTTCCCATAGCGGTCGCGGCGCTCCCACTTTTGTCGCTGCATACGAACGAGCTCTTCCGAACATGGCGCCAGAATACTGATATGTATGATACGGTACCAGCCTGCAAAGACAAATATGGACTTGTTATTTCCGTAGTCAAAAGAGTGGCGCTCCTCGAATGCGGCGATAGCCGCATGTGTAGAAGGGGCATACTCAATAGGCGGAACGGAGATGTACGCAAATTGAGGTAGTTCCTGTGATCTCCAGCGTCTCTGTTTCTGGTCCTCCATCAAGTGCTCTTGTTCTTCCTGTGGTAGATTACGGATATCACTGCACTTCATACGGTTGCTGGAGCCCAATGATATTTCTTCGGCAGGTGTCTCATCTGCATCGGTTGACTCAGAAGGTGTAGTGGTTTCTGCTTTCTCTTCATCGGTGACAGACAGGGATTTGATAGCGGTCACAACGTGACCTGCTTCATCGTCCTTAGTAGCGGACTGGGACATGCTTTCCTTGGTAGTGGCATCCACAGTTGCATCTGAGCCTTGAGGACTCTCTGGCTGTTTAACGGTTGGCCATTCTCCATATTCCTCTGTCTTCACGCTGTATTCTGGTAATAAGTTGAGCCTGGATTTTGCAAATACGATGCCGTCGTCAGGCCAGCGGGGATTGGCGTTGTGGAAAAGTAGCATGCATGATAACTGGCCCGGATGCTCCTTAGAGTCGTGGAAGGTGCTTGATTGGGCAATATAATCCGTCTCCTCACCACGGAAATAGGTTATGATTGCGCGTTGACTGTGATACTTGTCTTTGTCCTGTTGGTTGCGGTTCTGGGAGAAGTGATTACCATAGGTGCCTCTTCCGCGGCCATGACCACGATCGCGTCCCCCGCGAAATCCTCGGCCACTCGTGTAACCTCTGTTCCCTCCATTTTTGAAAAACTGATGAGGTGAGGAGTAGTTAGGAGGGAGGTAGTGTGGCTCTGAAGCATCAGGCGTGGCGTTCGTCGCCTGTACATCGCCACGGCGAAAGGGAGGAATGTAGCTTCCGTGCGACGACATGCTTGATAACGTATGTGAAGGTTGGAAAAGGATAGGCGAAAAACGAAATCAATAGAAATGGTGCATGAGGAGATAGGTATGTATTTGTATTGGAAGTTTACCTACTATGTACCTAAGGTAGGTAGGTCTGTAGGTAGGTCTGTATGTAGGTGAGTTACCTGTAAAGTGTTACCTGGAAAGTATTACCTAAGCTCTTATGGAGAGGCGCGAAGTTGAAAATTGAAAGTTGAACTGCAAGTGGCAGCTACGGTGGGCTGCAGTACATCAAACCAGTCAAACGCAAAGATATTGGGTGCCTTAGGTACGCCTACCTTGCCTCTTCACCCGCTCAAAGCGCGTCTTTATTGTAGAGTCCTGTTTGCTACTATTACTTTAGGTACCTAGGTACCCATATTTCCTGTTTGAAGTTCCTTTACAAGGTACCTCATGTAAAGACTCACTTTACATAAAATATAACATTAAATGATTTAACTCTTTACCCAAGCACCTAGTTAACATAATATATCCTCCATTGAAATCTACACATATTCCGCCCCAGTCAATATTGTCTTCAACTTACCTACCTGGAATTAGTTGATCTTGCATTCTTTCAACACATGCCCTTCTATCCTCTAGCATCTCAGTCGACCAATTTAGAAAGGTGGATTGGTATTGAAGTTTGTACTAATTGCTTGAGCATAAGGCGCAGTCTGATCTAGATAAAGGAAGCGTATAAATCATTAAACGCCGGTTATCTACGGCGTATGGGCGCACGAGCGTACGAGGACTTCGTATGATCAGAGAAGTTTAAAGGAGTACCCTCTAGATCTTATCATATAGCACCCTGATAACATCCTGCAGCCACATAAAGCTCCGCTGATCCCGAAGTCGATCGAGGCATAATAATTGAGTATTCTTCATACCTCCATGGATCACAGGCTCTACCCCTGAATACAAGGCCGTGATTTGCTGGAGCAAATGTCGTGATGCCAAAGTAACTGACTGAGTGGGCGAACTTGCAGCTGCTGAGACATTTTCTCCGAAGAATATAAGCCGCCTCTCATTAAATTATTCCAATTACTGAGAATTGCTTTTTCTTTCCTGTATATGGCTTATAAGTCCCAGTATCTGTCTGCCTACCGATCATTGTTATTGGGTACTTACGGTGCCACCCGGAAGAAGGCGGCGGATAAGGGGCCTATGAGACACACTCTACCGATTTGTCAACTTACACGAATATATGATATATGATATCTCCGCCCTCTTCTTATCACTATAATAGTAGATATAATTGCCCATTCTTCATAATGGTTATTTCTCTACTATATGATTATAATACTTTTCATGTCTCCAAAAACCAACTGATTCAGTTCACCAGACCCGAGAGGCATTCCTTCTATCATACTCATAATGTTTGATCTCTATTCAGAACGCACGAATATCGAAGTGTGGCTGCTAGTACTTTTCTCGTCGGGGTTTCTTCTGGTTAGTCTTACTGATTTCGTGATGTGAGCTATCAGCTATGGTAGCATTACCGGGCAGTAATTACTGATGGAATCGCGCGGCTCTAGTTACTCACAAAAAGCTTCTATAACCTGTTCTTCCACCCCCTAGCTAGTGTCCCAGGTCCATTCTGGTGTCGAATAAGCGGGCTTCCCGCGTGGTACCACACGTGCTGCGGCAACCGCCATGTCTGGCTCTGGCAGCTATTCCAAATTTACGGCTATAGGGTTCGCATCGAGCCTAACACGGTGTTGTTTTGCGATGCTCGATCGTACGCCGACATCTATAGTATGAATTCGAATGTAAAGCGCGGTCGTTTCTACGAAACGTTCCAAGATAATGTGCATGAGTCCATGATTACGACTGTTATCGACGTCGCTGAGCATGCGCGGAGACGCAAAATCGTCAAGCTTGCTTTTACTGACAAGTCCATACGTTCGGCTTCAACGTTTGTTATCAGCCATGTCGAACGATGGATTCAACTCATGGTTAAGGATACCGATAAAGCGACTGAATGGTCTTCTCCGATAGACTTCTCGGAGACGGTCCATGCTCTTACCTTCGACATTATGAGTGAGCTTAACTTTGGAGCATCTTCTAACGTTAAGGAGCCAGGGGAGAATCCTCTAAAACTGACACCATACTATATCGATCAGTATTTAAAATTTCACTATAAGGTAATCATTTCCGGCCAACCCCTAATGCTACTTCGTGTCAGTTATGGCCAGTGCTGATAATATAATAAGATGGCCCGTATCCCTTTTCCTGGACTTCTGTTTTGGCTCAGGCCGCTTGGTTTCAACTACCTTCTTGAGTTCTTCATCCCACCAGCTGCTCAAAAGTTTTATCAGTTCATCCAGAATAGCCTCACCGACCGTATTGTTCTGCAAAAAGAACAAGCAAAAGGTCTTGAAGACGAACGGCGCCAGGACACGTTCTATTTCTTATACGAGGCCCGGGACCCTGACACGGGTGCTCCCGCTTATAGCGACGAGGCGTTGCGAGGCGAAGCTATGTTTTTTATGATCGCAGGAACTGATACGACTTCTACTGCTCTCTGCGGCATAATCTTCTACCTTACCGGCGATCCCCGACGGTACCAGAAACTTGTGGACGAGATCCTATCAACTTTTGAATCGGCAGAGGATATCGTATATGGGCCGAAGCTACTAGGATGCAAGTACCTAAAGGCGTGTATCGACGAAGGGATGCGGCTTAGCCCTTCAGTTCCAAGCGATCTTCCCCGGGAGGTACTTCCAGGTGGCCTGACGATTAACGGGGAATACTATCCTGCAGGAACTGGCGTAGGAAGTGTCCCTTGGGCCACGATGCGTAACCAGGAAGCCTACGGAGATCCCGAGGTGTTCAGACCTGAGCGTTGGATCCCGGACGAATCGACGGGCGTGACCCAGGAGGCCGTCGCGCAGGCAAAAGCTTGTTTCCACCCCTTCCTCTCCGGACCGAACAGCTGTGTCGGGCAGAATCTGGCATTGGTAATGATCTTTACCACATTAGCCCGACTGGTGTATCATCTGGATATGAGAAGAGTCCCCGGCTCCACCTTTGGAGGCGGAAGCCCCGAAAAGGGGTGGGGGAAAAGAGACGTAAACCAGCTACAGCTGGAAGATATTTCTGGTGCGGTCAGCCAAGGCCCAGAAGTGCAGTTCAGACGGAGGGCGCATGTTTCTTGAAGAACTCTTTTTAAGGTATGGTAACAAGTTCCTGTAATTTGAATGCGGGTGCGAATAGATGACGAAGCAACTTGGAATGGAACTATTCAATGCAGACTCGTTCTTTTCATCAGTACTCAGGCAACAGAGATTATTACAGCATTTCTTCTCTCGAAGTCGAACAAAGAGGAAATCGAACGATTTACGAGATCCCCTCCTATAGTTACCTAGTATTACAATGTTTTTCCTTCTGAGAATTTTCGTGTTTGCTTGGGGTGGGTACTTTTGTCCCTTTGGTTCTATGCTATTATAATCTTGTATGGGTACCTGTACGTGAGTCCGTGATACAAGACAATACTATCCTTGAGTGGAAGGACGTATTTAAAGAAAGTGCAGAATTTGTCTATGTTAAACTTAGGAATAGCTTAGGTATTTCTTAGCGTGCTCAAGATAAAGCAGTAATATTATATCATCCCGTATAAGTATCTGCGTGTTAAGTGTGTTGGATATCTAAACTTAAGGGAAGGACCACAACTTTAGGTTAGGGGTCTTGGATTAAACCAGGTACTGTCATCCGCTCAAGGTGCTTCATGTTGTCGGTAAATATAGGCTAAATCATGATGTCCATTTTACTAGGTAGTCCTAGATAGATAAAAATATATAAACAGCTTATCTGAAGCTCATGTTAGGAGGCAGTTAATAAATCCAGTGCTCGATACATTGAAATATGGCGAGTAAGTTGTTTTGATATGGAATATTTCTACTAGTACGGGTTAGTATGTTGGAAGTTGCGCGCCCGTTTTCACTTTTGCGAATGGTAATTTTATCCCATGTGGCCGAAAACAAAGAACCTTGTAGAGTGCCAGAGGCAGGTTCACTGAGAATAATGGCAATTCCTCATGGCAGTTTTCGGGGGATGTATAGGGCTATTGCATTGTTCTCACAACACGTATGCTTTACGTCAATCCCGAGGTCCTAAGAAGTTTCTAGTTGAGGAATACAGAATACCTTTCATTATACAGGAAATATGTCTCACATACCTTGGTTACCTACCTACCTAGGGATATACTCAAAGAGGTACCTTATTTGATATCTTCATGTGAAGTTGGAGCTCGGCGTTCGGACCGTTGCTAGGTCCTAGCTACATAAGGTATACGAGCAGAGATAACAAAGACCCATGATAATTACATTCCTTCGACGGCCTTTGATATAAGGATTGGCATGGCATTTACTCTTACCTTGGCATATATACCTGCTTAATTGGACTAATCTAGCACCTCCCATGCGTTTTACGCTTTCTGTTCCGGGGGCCCGGTCATAGGTGACAGCATGAACCGGACTCTCACTTTCACTCCCGAAGAGCTCTCGAGTTTGTCACAAGAGTATCTGGCCGAAGACCACCACGGGGTACTGCTAGATACAAACATTGTGTTCACAGTTCTCGTAACTGTCACCTATATCCTCTTTAACATATCTCGGGGGTTCTACGCAGGTCGCAATGGCTGGGAAATCTGGACATTATATCCGTTCTCATACATCTGCTGTCTAGGCATCTGTATCCTAACCTTTTGTAAGCATATCTTCACCTCTCTCTTCAAATCCGCATTTCATACCTACCCAGCTCAGCTACCTAAGGTACTAACTGCGCTGCTGGGTTTAGTGATGATCTGCATAGGGGGTGTAGGAAGGCACCGAGCATACTGGGAGCTCAACGATCCAGCCGTCTTTCTCACATACCTAAAGCTACAGACCGCGTTAGAATTCATCTACATGGCCAACGTTACGTTTCCCAAAATATGCCTCCTAATCCTGTACCTCCGTATTGTGGAGGGTAAAGTCAAGCTCATAACCAAGATTACTTTGGGAGTCGTAATCACCAACTACATCGTCTCCATCATCACTATCGTCTTGCTCTGTCGGCCGTTCGCATATAATTGGGACAAGACAATAGACGGCAATTGCGCGAACCTCATGGGTGCTTTTCGCTACGCCAGTTTACCGAATATCGTCACGGACATAGCTATTGTCGCTATACCCTTCCCGATGCTTTACAAATTGCAAGTCAGCAGAGAACGCAAAGTCGGGTTGCTCGTCACCTTTCTTGCGGGAGGGCTGTAAGTACCTTTTTTTTTTTTTTTTTTTTTTTTCTTAACTCTACCTAGCCACGTGTACATACATGCGTGGCACATGGTAACAAAGATTTCTTTCTTTTATACTGACAAAGAACCTCGCGCAGTGGAATTTTCACCGCTATTGCTCGATTCGTCGAATACATGCGGGAGGACTGGACGTCGGATCCGACATATGGGACCGTCAGGTCTTTAGTCCTCGGGATTATCGAGCCCGATGCCTATTTCATCTGTTCCTGCTTACCCGGGATGCGACCTCTAGTGCGCGGGCTTTATAGAAAGTTCGTGTCATCTAGAAACACTGTTGAAGAGCCTCGCGGTGACCCACGTCCACCCCCTCCGCCGATGGGGCGTAAGGGTTATGACTCTTCGGTTAGCGACCCTTTCAGCAGCTACAAGACATCGATATCGGCTCTCCAGAGACCGAACGATCATAGCGAGTGGGTTGAGAACCCGGCTGTTATTCAGTTAGATAAGACGGTTCAAGTGGATTATTCTCGAGCGCTCAATTCTCCCGGAGATATAGTTTAAGTCTTGAAGATATTTATCTTGGTTAGATTGACCATCAGCATAAGATGTAATCTTAGCCTTACTATGCTTGCGACCATAAATGAGACGGATGGACTTGTCACCATATACACAAACACCTAACCTCCAAAGACTCCCTAGCCACCTCGCCTTCCGTACCCGGCACCTCCACGCTTGAATGAAACGCCCCTCCCGCCGCAACCCGTCCCTCCGCCTCCGCGTCGTTATCAAAAAACGTCAAAATCAACACCTCCTCCGGTTTCTGCCCTTCGATCCAGCACCACTTATGTCCCTGGGAGTACCTCGCCACGAGCCCTTCCGCAAGATACGTCCCCTCCGTCTCCGTTCCTAAATACGGCGTCCGCACATCAACAGGCACGCAGTCCTCCTCCCTCAGGGTCCCGCAGTCCAGCACCGCCAATGGGTCCCGCGTCACAGTCCTCAGCGGCCGCCAGACGGAGTACAGCGCCCAGCGCGGGCCCCCGCTATCTCTGTACGTGTCCTTCAAATCCTGGCCCGCTCCCAAGAGCGCGTCTTCGCGGCGTATGATATCCGCCGCGGCTTCGGCGATCCCTGGGTGATGGTTCCGGATATGCGTTCGCGCGCCCTTTGCCGAGTAATCGAGGTGGATCTTGGATGCCGGGCTCGCCGCGCCGTGGGTCGGGTTGAACCCGATGAACTGGGGAAAACTGGTTTCCAAGTCGGAAGTAGTGGAAGCGTCATCTGGTGCGTTATTCCCGTGGGTCGCGAGGGAATCCATTTCGGTCCAGACGGAGGCTCTGAGCAGGAAGGATTCGATTATGACGCTTTTGCATCCCGTGAGCGTTTTCATGAGCTCGACTGTATCCGGCGCGATGTACTGCTTGAGGAGCTTGGGGTCCTTGAATGAATTGGGATTGTGGGATGGTACGTGTAATGGAGTGGTATGGTGAATGGCAGTGAAACCATGGATGTGCAGCTGTGCTTGGCCATTGCGGTGAGAAAGCTCTGATATACTTGGGATTGGAGTAATAGGATGAAGCGGGAGCATATGTTCGTCTCCAAATTCAGTGAGCGCTGGTAGATGGAGGTTGTGCGGACTTGTCTGGGGTATATGCCCGGGCGCAATATAGCGCAACTTACCCAAGACTAAGTCCTTGGGGAGAGTATCTTCGGCCTCTACTACTGTTTTAATCGACATCTTAAATTGTATGGTGACTATATTAGATTAGAAGGGTTACCTCGCGAGATGTAGGAAAATGCCAGTTATATGAATACCAAGGGGTTGAAGCTCAGAAGCTCAGAAGCTCAGAAGCTCAGAAGCTCAGAAGCCCCGCAGATAGACGATAGACACGTTGGAGATTGAACAGCACCGGATGTAGCAGTATTAGGCACGTATTATTGGATGGGATATCCGCGCGGTTTTAGAAGTATAAGTTAGGGTTCAAGTCATTTCCTAAGACTATAGAATCATGGCCACAAAAAAAACACTTAATTCAACTATAAGATCAACCACTCCGCTGTAGTCAACGGAGTCAAAAGTTGTATTGGTCATTTCCTATAAGTGTAATATAAGACCTACTAGGAGCAACTTCGACAATTCGTAATCTCGGGGGTAGAGTGGTATGCCAATTCCCGGGCAAGGGACTGGAACAGGTTACCCTGGTAATCAATTCTCTGAATATAGCATCTTAACTCGTTAAGCAATTAGGTGTAGGATATCCGACACAGAGAAACTCTTAAGCTAAGTCCTAGGATTCTCCAAAACCAGGCCCAGTTTGATGCACCAGTAGAATATCCATTAAGATGCAGCGAATGTATGGGGTTAACAATATTCGTTCAATAACCTATCAAGTCTAGGGCTTTTCGCCACCGAGGTAAGCACGAACACACACCTACAAGAATGATCTTCGGATCGTGTAGTTTAGAATGTCATTAAATGTCATTATTCGTATAAAAGCTCTATCGGATATCATTAATCATGTCAAAAGTCTATGCGGGCTCGGTAAATGCTTCAATCATGCGTCGTAAGGGGTATCCGGTCTGATAATGTAGACCTCGCCAACAAGAACAGCACAACCAACGACCATAGAGATTGTGATGATCGGGAGGTTGACGCGGGCGAAATCGAGCCTTCGTACACGGATATGCTTTCTAGCGAGGATGTCGCGCCAGAGGAGGCCGGCTAGAGATGCACTGAAGGCTGTGCTGAATGCGCCGTAGTTGACGCCAAGCGCCATGCTATTAAGTGTTAGTTAGAAGTTCGGGACAAGTTCAATTCAAATAAGGATTGAGTTTTATTTCAGAGTATGGCAAATGAATACAAACACCAGGTAAAGCGCTTCTCAGGATAATAAAACCTACCTGTAAACTGTCGCCCAAAAGGTCCGATTAGAGATTGGTGTGTTATTGACTTCGTGAATCTTTTGCCAGGCCTGGATCACGCGGGAGAGAAGAATGGTGGTGCCGATATTCGTCCCTGCAAACTATTATAGATTCAGGGGTTAGATAAAATTACTCAGATATGCCAGATTATTCGTGCAGCAACTTACATTGCAGAGGATCACGGAAAGGAATGCCATACCGCCGACGCTCCCAATCGTTCCCGTCCTATTCACCCAATGGTCCCAGCCGTAGGCAAACACCGGCACCCAACCTTTGGTAACCAAGGCCTGCACAAGGACAAACATCGCGAAGGCAAAGGGGACGAGAGCGAAAGGTAGATGGCTCATAACTACCGCCGCTGTTGGGAATGTCTCCTGTGCCCATCTCCAAAGGTCGATCGTTAGTGATACCAGTGTCGCCTTCTCACTTCCTTGGTGGGTGGGAACACCGGAACGGGGTTGCTTTTCAGCATCCACCTCTCGTTCAAACGGGATCCGACTCTTTTCGTCTAAATCTCCAGCCAATACTCCCCCCGATGGCTTCGCCGGGTCTGCGTGGACTTCACCAGGCGTGTTCGTCGCGCTGGTGGAGCGGCCGTCAGGTAACTGCACATTATCACTGGATGGTTTTATACTAGCTCTGTCGGCTCCAAGGGTATTATCGTCGTCCGTATTTGAGTTGGTGAGACTGGCGCGGGGTTCGATACCACTACTAGCATCATTCTGATTCTGAGACTTGGTATCCAACGAACGGCTATGTGAAGTGCTAGGCTGTGTGTCAACGACGCCATTTTGCTGCGCCTCCTCTTGGTTCTGACTTGAGTTAATTCCTTCAAACTCTTCCAATTCCCTAGCAAGTCGCTCAGCGCGAGCTTGTTCGATTTCACGTCGACCATCCTGGGAGATCTTTCGCGTCTCTTCTCGGTGAATCCATCCAAACGTAATATCCCAACAGAACATAACGAATGCAGCCGGTAGCGTGATGTAAAACACTGGATGTTCACCAGTGTTCTGACTAGCGGCATTAATCGCAAGGATTGTAACCAGTGTTGCAGTCATGATAACGGCTCCGAATCCCGCACCACCCTTATCCAAGAAAGGGTTCATGATCTCTTCCAAGGACAACAATTTGCTTTGCTCGCTATTTGCCGGATCATCTTCTTGTTCCTCGGCATTTCCCCTGGCATGGGGAATATTGGGATTGACAGGTTTCTTAGCTTTTGCCTCTTCCGAGAGCTCGTGCATCTGAATTGAAAGCGGGATAAGGGTCTCATCCGCGAACACAATATAGAGGAGGAAAGGGAAAAGTACAATCGCCGTGATAACGACAGGAACGATCATATTGGCAGTGTAATCGATGAATCTGATGTTGAAAGCGCCTGCGAGAACAAGGTTGGTAGGATTAGAGGATACTAGAATCGCCGATGCAATGTTCGCTATAGCAAATTGGGAGAAAATCCAGGCTCTAGGATGTATGATATTGCTCGAGACCCGGGTCATATAGGCGAGGAAGGCCGTTCCGGATAGAATGATGGGATCATTACCGATGAAGGTGCCCAGACTGAAGAAAAGGGCATACAGGTAAAAGAAGAGCCTGTGGCCAAACCTTCCACCTTTTTGGAGTACCTTAAATGCGAGGTATCTAATAAGACCAGAGGCATCAATAGAGATAGCGATATATGCCAGCGTTATGAAAAAGGCCATGATGTCGATTGGCGAGATGTGATTAGCACCGATCGTACCACCGTACACTTCCTCTCGACCAATTGCTACAATAGCTAGCAGGAAGAGATCTGCTATCAGGGGTGCCGTTATCAAGTTCATTGGAAACCTTAGCCGTACGAAATGCTCAGCTACGATTCGCTGCCATCCGTTGCGACCATGCCCAATAGCAGCCTCATGCTGGGGGTCTTTTTCCCGGGGACCTATCACCCGCAGAGCAGCTAAAGCATCTACTATGCCATTGGCAACTCCCCGGGGGATATACAATGGTATATGAAAAGGGAAAAGGACAATGATATCTGCGTGACAGTGTAAGTAGATCCGATGAAGCATCGTATAATTCGAACTCGTACTTACTAGTAATAACAAAAACCACGAGCGTGACAATTGATTTCCACTCTCGGATTATACTCGTGTTGAGTTCAATGTCGATACCATTAAGGTCCTCCGCCATTTTGCCAGTTCTCTGGCGTCGCCAATTGAACTTTCTTGGCAAATCTCTTGTCTCGCGATATCGATCGAATATTCCAGATATAAAGCGATATGAACCAGGACAAATTCCGACTAGAAATAATTGGTATAATTTCCAGCAGACATAGTTTAGATTTCTAGGCGCTTATATATAACGATTTCAAAGAGCAATCCTCATTAACTTGTGCATGACTGTATACTGCGATGACGAAGATCCAAAGTGGTGAGATCAGAATCAGATATCTTCGAGCGGTGAGGCCACACGGCAGAACGCCAAATGGAGGCTAAGAGTTGGCTAAGAGACTCGGTAAGAAAATAAAATCGTACTTGTACTCTCACAGAGTGAATGAAGTCAATTAGGATTGTTTACACTCATGACTCTCCTCCAAAACAAAAAACAACTAAAAAGCAGTAATAAATCGGAAAGTAGAAGAGAGAGAGAAAAGGAGAAAAGAGCCATGATAATGGCCGAATACTAACTAGTAGACTACCATACCGGCAGAATGTAGGTTTAGGGAATCATTCCAAACCCCACTTAAATAATTCTACCCAAGAGGACCATTCAAATTGGACACTATCATTCCACGTATGGAATGATTCCAAGCGTGTGGAATGATTCCATATTCCGCAAAAAATGAGATTTTTGGAAAAATATTAAGCCCCACCCCGATTCGAACCCACTGCTTTTGAATTTCGTGTAACGTACGAATTTTTTTTTTTTATTACGGAAGCAGGTATATTTCAATTGAGCTATCTAAAATTCTATTTACTTAATATTATATAATCACAACTTTAATTATTTAATTTTACCTATTATATATTAAAATCCTTTTTCAAAATAATATTTTTAAAAATAATTTTAAAAAAAAAAATTTAAAAAATTTTTTTTTAAAAAAAAATTAATTAGGAATAAATTCTAATTTGGAATGCTTTGCTTTTTATGGAATGATTCCGCCCCTAATACCCCACTTTTTTGGTAATTCCTTCCTCTTTTGGCCGTTCCCCACTCTTTAAAACACTTTTCCGCTAATAAAAAGCTCAGAAAATGCTGAATAATCAAAATCATTCCGCATTTGGAACCATTCCATAAACCTACATTTTGCCGGTATAGTAATTAGCAACTAGACTAACTAGAAACTATGATACGTGCTTATTCTTTCTCAGCCCACTTCAGGCTCTTGTCAGGTTTTCGTTTATAGTGGCTGTGTTGAATTAGGTACTGACATAAAGTGTTATGCATGTAGTAGATGATTATTACGCTATGCAATTCTAGTGTATAAATCAGGTTTTATGCGATGTACTCTGTCCTTCTATACGCCGTATTTTGATCGGTCACAAACGCCCAATCGGAAGCGAAAAGTGAAAGTGATTGGTGTAACGCGACTAGTTGTGTCCGAGAAGGGAAGGATGCGGAGAAGATCCAATAAAATCGTGAAGTAATGTGGATTCCGGGGTTAGACCCGCCTTATTATCCCTAATTTGTGGTTCGGTATTGAGAACGTGCGTCATTCCGCAGTCAGGTGTCTCATCATCTCAGCCTTAAGAATCCTAGTACCTAGAGTACAAACATCTACCACCTAATCGCTGCCGATTTATGAAGTACTTTTTCATTCGTATTCACAACCGGCAAGGACCGAAGACGAGGCAATCAAAATGAGACGAGATTGAGGCTGAACAAATCGCCTTCGGTGCCCAGATTCGATCGAAGGGGCGGTGCTGGTTAGAGTCTGATTACGGGTAACCACCTAGCCTATGCTGGCTGGCTTGCTATGCTGGCCATGCTGACCGGAGCTTTTGCTTACTTCTATTCATGGGATTATCTTGGGACTTTGATTATCTACGCATTGTCAAGTTAGCCCTACTTTTGAGTTTCCTGTCTTTGAATCTGCAGGGGGGTCGATTAATTTGAAGGCCTATTCTGCCGCGTACATGCTTTGCTTCCATCTGTCCTAGCTCAGCCAAATTATCTTCAAAACAACGCAGTTAAAAGTTAGAGATGGAACATTTCTCTTTCACAAAACCTCCGTAACTCGCATATACGAATGTGATTAACAAGTTGTTTTACTCCTCACTCCGTTTGGAGCTGTCTTTCCTGGGTCATGCCAGCGCTTCCTTCGACTTCGCTATTGGAAACTGTTGCTAGTCGGAACGCAACGCTCGAATCTACCGTTGCCCTAACCTCTAATACCACCAATGGGACGAACGTAGAAAATGTTCTTCAGGTTATCTGCGCCTGGCCAGTCTCAGGGCAGTATGGCCCGGGGTCGAGGGTCTTGTAAGTTATCCAACTTGAGTGGAGACCTCTACAGCATTGTCATTACCATTTAACTGTAGTATCAAACTAATCGACAATTCCTTTATAGGTACTATGCTCTTGTAGCAACCTGCGTCTTTGCTCGGAAAGCAGAATGGCTCAGGAACGCTTGCTTAGCCGCCGCATGTATGTCCAGTCCTTTGTCAGTCCACATCTTGGAGATTCTTAAGCAAGATCCCCTTATAGTAATCGAAGCACTTATACGGCTTCAAGCATACTACCAACAATAACTAACACAATGCGCTCTAGTGGTTTTCCCCGCCGTCGCTGCTATTCATGGCATCGTTCTTGCTGCAGTACATGTGGATAGTGAGTATTCAGCGTGTCGAACCAGAGCTCCACGTCAAATGACTGACAAATTACTATCTTAACCTAGATGCTGTCGATATGGACATCTATGGGGCCTTCCAGTTTTGCTCGATTGGAATACTAGCGGCTCCATTGTCAGTCAGGATATCTCGAACGTATTTTGAAAACCCGGGCCGAAACATAATCTTTCTCTGGACTGGCATCGTTCTCGCCGGTAAGTACCACACGCCCCTTTTACACTCCCAAGTCTAGCATACATGCTTACAAAAGAAGGACTGCTCAGTTTAACAGTCGAATTCTTCCGGACTACAACGTCGCCTTGTACGCACGACGAATCAGGCCATCCTATTCCTCTTGGTGATTACAGGAATTTTCCTTACGACAATGTCTCTTGCAACCTTACCTGCTCCGTCGAGAAAGGGCCCTGGTCCCCTCTACGGAAAGATGCTACAGATGAGATATACATCATACCAGCACCGAATAGGCTTGCATTCGACGCCGTTACGCTTCTCGCAGCAGCTTGCTGCATTCCCGCAGTCCTCTCGCTCGTGTCAATGTGGAATAAGATCCTTGAGATTAATTGGAAGTCAAAGTTTGGACTAGCGAGAGAAGACGAGATGATTGAAGGGTGAGAAATACCCCGTAACCTGCTACCCTTGTGTTATTCCTCGTAATACCATAGCCTTACAGTGGCTTCTTTTACTCGAAGATACCTGTTACTAATATTAAGCGTTTCCAATAGCACAAACGGCGCTACAGTCGAAGGGATGAGTAAAGTCAATTCGGTGGTGAGGCTTTTCTTAAGCACTCTAGAAATTCCTCTACTCAGCGCTGCAGTAATTGCAATCATCATCTTTGGCGAATGGAACTTCTTCACTCCGCAAGTCCAATACCAGACGGAACCAATAAATAGTGTAGGACAGGTTAGTGACAAACCTTTCTTTACTTTGAGTCAGAGTAAACCACTCTTATACCTTCATCCTTTTCTTAAGGTCAACCTGAGTTTGCATATGCTCTTAAATCAAAGACATTTTACTAACTGTGACATTCCCAATAGTGGGCACCCCTCGTCGGTACCCTACTTGCAGCATTGGGATCTCTCTATATGCTTATGGCGGTGGATTTAGAAGCTGTGAAGAAGGACGCGAACATGAAACTTTCTACTCACCACTGCAATTGTTCCCGTCATCACTTTAATGAGGATCAAAATTCAAATTCGCCTACCAGACTCGGGACTAGCTCTTCTCCGGATAGTGAAGTCGCCGAACGTACACACAACGATAACATTATCCATTCGGAGCATATATCAATAATCTCATGCTCTATGCAGGATATTACGAACAATGGTGTGCGCACTAGTTTCCCCCACTCTACCACTTCCCCCAGTCCAGCCCCTATCCGGCGCAGCTCTTCTCACAGCAGAAACGAAACCCCAACCGACATCGCGGCCGCGGAAGAACCTCGACCGCCGGAATCCGACATAGGCAACAGACGTAAAGTATACAACGCGCTCCTCTCCGCGGCGGAGTACCTCGGCACGGCGTCCGAAGACCGCTTCGACTACTCCGAGTTCAAGCACGGGAAGGCGACCGACTTCCCCGAGATCCCGGCGGAAGACAAGCGCAACCCGAACCTGTCCCAGGTGCGGAAGGCGTATAACCAGCATCACGACGAGGATGAGAGCGCTAGCATCCGGCCGTCGAGGGCGGGTAGCTTCGTCGGGAGTATTTCTTCTGCGTCTGCTTCGGCTTCTAGATGCAGCATGGAAGGAAGTCCGACCATGACGCGCGCGATATCAGCGCCCCACGCGCCACCGTCGCGGTCCTCGTCGCCGTCGCCGTCTACACATGGAATCGGAGTCGGGGTCCGGCATTCGAACACGCTACCGACGGGCCAGAGCTCTTTCGAAGTACAACCTCAGACTCCGGAGGCGGTGGTGTCGTCGTCATCGACCGGACAGACGAGAGGCAGGACGCGACAGCGACGGGACACCCTCGAAGTCCCCGTAGTCCACCCCGGCTCTTCGCGGACTATGCAGCCGCCCTCGCCGGTCGTGGCTGTCACCACTATAACGAATAGCCAGGGGTCTCCCGCGATTGTCATTTCGCATGATCTTGACACTGCCTCTATTGCAGATATTCCTGCTCTTAATCCACCTATGACCCAGCCGGCCGAGCCGGACCAAACACCACCACAGTCGAATGCCACGCTTACACTGTGAGGAAGAGTATCTTCGGGACACCATGTGTAGGATAATATTGGGCCCACGCCAGAGAATGACTGGAATATGTCAGGGACTTACAACTTTTATTATGGACCCCTTCTCACCACTGCAAGAAAGTACATAATAATCGGGGCTTATCGAATTACGGAATGAGACGACTAACGGAGGCTCTGGAGATTTGTGTGTCGGTCATTCCAGACCTTCTTTGCTAACATTGAACTATACAGGTAATGACTTAATGACGACAAGAGCATGTCTGGATATACTTTTATTATTAGTGCTGTATATGAATAAGGTAGACAGCTAGGCGTCTTGGACATTGTTTTAGTGCTCCATGGAGACGAAAATAGAGTTAGGTACCTACATATGGACGAGGAGAAAGCGATATAGTTGGTACATACCGATGAGCGGTGAGATGGTACATACGACTTGAGATATTCGGTGGCTGATTCGGAGAAAACCTATTAGCAAGTGTAATTGATCTAAGAAACTTTAGGTAGTATTCAACCACTTGGTAATATATCCAGTGATAACTTCTCGAAACCACTCTCGATTTAAGTCCTGTGCAATCACTTCACAAGTATGAGACTTTTAAAACCAACCAATTCCAGGCAATTTCTTTTTCTTTTTATCTTGTTCTAATTTTTACCGTTTATAAAGGGGCACATTAAGTACCTAGCCTCCTAAATTCACCTTATCGGCAGGGTCTGATTCTGCGCCTGCAATAACTTCTTGACCTCCTCGACCAGATTCTCTCTCGAAACCAGCTGGCCCTGGTCCTTCTCATCCTTCTCGTCGCCCTTTCCGCCCTTCCCAGTCCCCAGAACCTTCAGCCGCACTTTTCCGTCCGCGATCTCGTCTTGACCTAGGATAACGCCCAGCGGCACGTCCTCGGAAGCCTTGAACTGCTGCGGCAGCCGGGGCTTGACCTTGGCGCTGAACTCGGCGCGGATGCCGGCCTCCCAGAGCTGCCGCGCGACCGACATTCGCTCGAGCAGCAGGCCGTTGAACTCCTTGCCGCCGAACGCCATGATGTACACGTCGACCTGGCGCGATCGGCTATCCTTATCCCCACGCCGCGCTTTTAGAATGGTGAAGATTCGGTCGACGCCGAAGGAGATGCCCACGCAGGGGATCTGCTTCTTGCCGTACATGCCGACGAGGTTGTCGTACCGGCCACCCGCAGCAATGCTGCCTACGGCCGAAGCGTCGTCGTTCTTGGACGACTTCTCCGGATACCGCGTGCCGTCCTTGTCCTTGGTCTCGGCGGGTTTTTGAATAACCTCGAAGATCAAACCCGTGTAGTAGTCTAGGCCGCGCGCAAGTGATAGGTCGAATGAGACCTTGTCAAAGGTGCCTAGCTCTTTGGAATAAGTGGAGAGGAGATCCATATCGGCAAGACCTGCTTTTATCTCCTCGTTGGCTGAGAGGTTGGGGTCGGCCTTGATAAACTCTATCATCTCGTCGATAGTGCCGCGATTTAGCACGAATACACCAATTTTGTCGGCGACTTCCTCGGGGAGACCCTTCTGCTCCACCATCTCCTTCTTAACAGCTTCCCACGGTTCCTTATCTAACTTATCTACCGCTGAACTAATCGGGCGTATCTTATCTGCGGGCACACCCGCGACGGAGAATATGCCGTCGAGGATTCGTCTGTGGTTTGTCTTGATGGTGATGTCGAGCCCGAGGGCATCGAAGGTTTCGACGATGACACGTAGGATCTCCGCGTCGGGGATTATGGGGTCGTAGGATCCGGCGATATCGAAGTCGCACTGGTAGAACTCGCGCATCCGTCCTCTTGCGATGGCAGGCTGGTCGCGACGGTAGACCTTAGCGATCTGGTAACGCTTGATCTGCTGGACATTGTTCATGGCTAGCCATCGGGCGAAAGGTACTGTTAAATCGTAACGTAGAGCGCATAACTCGCCTCCCTGATCTTCGAGGTTATATATCAGACGGGCCTCCTCGCCATATTTGCCAGCTAGAATTTCCTTTAATTCGAATACCGGAGTGTCGAGGGGGGTGCCGCCGTGGAGTTTGAAGATATTGCTAATAGTCTCGCTACATGGTATATTAATAGATGGTCGGCGCAAATAGTGGCGGCCGAAACATACAAGACATGATCTCGTAGGAGAAGATCTGCGCCCGACCAGTCGCGTGTACCCTTGGGCGCCTTCAAGGATATCTTGGCCTCTTTGGAAGCCATGTCGCCAATTCCGGCAGAGGGGTAATCTTGGTGAACAGACGACTGCAGTTGAAATAAGGGGATTGAAGGGGTGAATAATGTCCTGGTGGTAAACAATGGTGTTAATGGTGTTTTGAGAAAAGTTGAAGGTATTAGCCTGTTTCCTCTATAGAGCGCACGCAGCATTGCCTTGGGTGCCCCGCGTTGTTCAGCCCGAAAAAAATGAGCAATTGAGGGATGACTCAATAAGAGCTACCTCACTAAACGTGGGGTTATACAGTTATCATGTGACACAAAAGACGTATCTTATATCGATAAGCTATACTCTGTACAGAGGTACAATCCACACCTACCTCCAAGACGCCAGGGCCCAGGGGCACCCTACATAGTACAAGAATGTGGATAGCTCTTACCCCTGTCGAATTGATCGAGTTGACAGAATGCAGGAACCAGGGGTTATCGATAACGAATAAATAAAATGGAGCTTTTAGTTCGTAGAATAAGTGGTACGATTCTATCCTGCAATTGAGCAACTTCCTCTGGGGAGATCATGTCAAATGTCACTTGGATACCTAAAGTTACATGCCAACTATAGGATGATATCTTCAGTCGACCAGGAAGTGGCAGGACACGGTATATGAAAAATGGCGGCAAAAGACCTCGTTCAATGGGTCAACGAATTCAGTACTCTCATACGAGGGTTCCCGTACGTCTCTTACTTGGCTATTTTGATAACGCCCTTCTCACTGGCGGTCAGCTCATAATGAATCATATGCAGGATTAAAGAATTCACCTTCGCCGCGTTCCCCATCATCTTCGCTATCGTTGGTGGTTTTATCCTCTATAACACTCATACGGACTACTGGGATAAACCAAAGCGGTACACCGTTCCGGCTCCGAAGAAGCCAGATGAACTAAAGATCCTCGATAATCCCACCGTCAAAGTCTCCGGAACAACTGCCATTCAATGTTACGCCCCGGCTACAGGCCAATTCCTCGGCTTCGTTAACCCTTCTACGCCCGACGGCATCGATCGTGCCATTGCCCAGGCAGCAGCGGCACAGGAGCAATGGGCCAAAACTACGTTTAGCGAGAGGAGGAAGGTGTTGCGAACCATGTTGCAGCATGTACTCGACAATCAGGAACAGATATGCCAAGTAAGCTCTCTGGATTCGGGCAAGACTATGCTGGATGCCCAGCTAGGTGAGATTCTAGTTACGGCTGAGAAATTGGAATGGACGATCAAGCACGGCGAGAAGGCTCTACGGCCGAGTCGACGCCCGACAAATTTGCTTATGGCGTATAAGAAAAACACGGTTCAGTACGAACCCCTGGGTGTTGTGGCGGCTCTGGTCAGCTGGAATTACCCATTTCACAATCTAATAGGCCCTATCATCAGTGCTATCTTCGCTGGAAACGGTATTGTTGTGAAAGTTAGCGAACAGACCTGCTGGAGTGCCGCCTACTACACGAGCATTGCAAGGGGTGCATTGGTAGCACATGGTCACGATCCCCAGTTAATACAGAGTGTTGTATGCTGGCCGCAAACCGCTGGACATCTAACGAGCCATCCTGGTATCAGCCATCTTACCTTCATTGGTAGCCGGCCTGTATGTCATCACGTTGCCTTAAGCGCAACCAAGAGTCTCATCCCTCTAGTCGCAGAACTTGGCGGTAAAGATGCTGCTATCGTACTCGACTCAGCTAAATCCGACCTCAAGCGAATTGTGGAGACATTATTGCGCGGAACTTTCCAAGCTTCGGGACAGAATTGCATTGGTATTGAGCGAATCATCGCTGCGCCCGGTGTTTACGACCAACTTGTTGCTATGCTCGAGCCTCGCGTTAAAGCCCTACGTCTCGGTCTCGATAAAGATGTTGGCGCTATGGTATCGGACGCCTCTTTCACCAGACTTGAAAATCTAGTTAAAGACGCCGTAGAGAACGGTGCGCGACTCCTCGCTGGTGGTACCCGATACGTGCATCCCGACCACCCGAAGGGTTTCTACTTCCGACCGACGCTTCTCGTGGACGTAACCCCCGATATGGCAATCGCGAAGGAAGAGTGTTTCGGGCCGATCATGACCATCCTCCGATCCCCTTCCTCCAGCGCCGCCGACCTCCTACGTCTAGCCAACGCGCCGGACTTCGGTCTCGGCGCCTCCGTCTACGGGCGCGACTCAGACCCGGTACTCAAAGACGTCGTCCGTGGCGTGCGCGCGGGTGGTGTCGCGATCAACGACTTTGCGGTGTTCTACGCCGTGCAGCTACCCTTCGGCGGGGTCGGCGGGTCCGGATACGGACGGTTCGCGGGCGAAGAGGGTCTTCGGGGCCTTTGTAATCTGAAGAGCGTGTGCGAGGACCGGTTCGCGTTCCTCGGGATACGGACTGCGATCCCGCCGCCCGCGCGGTACCCTGTCGGCAGCCAGGAGCGCGGGTGGAGGTTCGCGAGGGGCGTCGTGGGCGTGGGGTACGCGCTTACGCTTGCGGGGAAGGTCAAGGGTGTGTTGGATATTCTGAGGAATATGTAGGGTGAGAGAAAGAAAGAAAGGGAGAAGTTGGATGGACGATGAGAAATGAAAGGTGTAGGAGAGGGGATTTTTGTATGAAGCGAGTGAGGAAGCAAGAAAGTGACTGTATCTGCATACTTAGATACCCCTTAGTACATAATGTGTACCTATTATCATAGGTATATGATATTAATCACATATAATTTGGCCACATATCTATGCTATACCCATCTGATCATATTGAATTTTACTCACGTGAGTCCATCTAGGTTATGATTTCAAGGGGAATGTATAGTATCGTATGGTAACAAGTTCCGTAAGCATTTATCATAAGCAGAAGTATCACTCCCCCTTCCCTCCTCCATACATGTAATGTGCTACAGTAAATAAACAGTGCATTGGTATCTTTAGGTAGGTAGGTACAAAACGAGGTAGTTAGGTAAGCTACCAGGGCTCTATAGCCCTCCCCGGTGAAATACATGATAACATGAATCCATCCATCAATTCCTTTTGCTAACCCTTCTTCCTTTTTATTTTGCTTACTCACTCACTCACTCACTCATTACTCCCTTAGCTTTCTCTAAAACTACCTGACCTAGGCTTAACCTATGCCTACCATTACCACCTAGTTATCCGTCCTAGAGAACTCCTACAATGATATCGGCGGATTATGTACCTAACCTACTTTTCATGTGTTTCTTCTTCCATATGCTGGGTAAGGTACCTCACCTATACACGCAATACATGTTAGGGACCTTGGGTAACGTAACACACAAATTACGACCGTGATTAAGGGGGCAGGGAGACATTCTAGGTACCTCAGGTAAACACCGAGACCAAACAGTCAGCCCAACTCGAACGCTCCACCTCCCCCTCGACCTTCATAATCTACGCCGCAGAAGCGACCAGCCCGCGCTGAATCCTAACCAGATTCGCGAAGTCGAGCTTCTTCGCGTCCTCGGCGGGGGGCATATGTTCGCCGGAGGCGATGCAGAGGACGCGCATGCGCTCGTCGTAGCGCAGGCCGGTGAGCAGCTTGGGGGTGATGAGGAAGTACTGGCTGGTGTGCTCGCGGCAGGCGATCTCGACCATGCGCTCGTGCACCATGCGCTCGTTGCGCGGGTCCATGCCCTGGTTGATCTCGTCCACCACCCGGAACGGCGCCTGCGCCATGCTCTGCAGCGCCATCAGGTAGAAGATCGTCGACACCGCCCGCTCGCCGCCCGATTGCCGGTGCTGGTTCAGCTGTTGGAGGGTTTCGTTCTCGCTGGTAGAATATTAGTATAACTTACAATTTTCTTTTCCAAATGGTAATGAAATGCAGAAGATAGATGGAGGAGTCTTGAATATGGAGAAACAACTTACCGGAATTTGACTTTGATCTCGATGGCCCACTGCTCAAAGTCCTCGTCCTTGTGAATATTGACCTCGCCTGCGCAGTTGATCTGCTCAAAGTTGTAGCTAAAAGCGTCGTTGATCTTGCTGATAACGCCATCGACGCCGGGCTCCCATTGCTCCATAATATTCGTGATTCTCCTGACGTACGACTCGAGTTTCGCGTTTAGCTCTTCCTTCTTGCGCGTCAGGTCCTCGATTTCCTGCGCACGCTTCTCGTACTGCCGAAGGATCGCCGGGTCGACCCCATGGATCAGCTCGAGTTTAGTAGACTCAGCACCGATCTCATGTTCGACGTCTTCCGTGGTTTTGTCCTCCACCAAACTGGTCAGATAAGTAAGCTGCTCAGTACCACCCTCGCCAACGGCCTCTACCACTTTAGCTCTCGCGACCGCCGCCGCGGCTCTCATTTTCTCTGCTTGGGCTTTAGCATTGATAATTTCAGCCTTCTTTTCATCAAGCTGTCGCTTGATATTGGCGTTCTGTTCTTCCAAACCCTTAACGTCCGATTGGGCTTCAATGAGGCGGATCTGAGCCTCTAGCAGCGCTTGGTGGGCATCGCGGATCTGAGAAAGCTGCTCTTTGTGTTCCAGGGCAGACCGAGCCTTTTCGACGATAAGCTGATCCTCTTGAGCGCTATACTCGAATATTCGCTTCCGGCATTCCGCAAGGTCTTTCTGTGTACTTTCTAGGGCTCTCTTCTCGGTTGCTATATTTTTATTAGCTACCGCTGCTATACGTCAGATGGAATCTACTTACCGATTTTATCTCCAAGAGTTGCATATTGCGTAGCAGCTTTCTGCAGCTCGTTCTTTTCCTTTCTCAGTAAATCCTGTAAAGTTGTTAGAGTTGTAGACTACATATGTCGCAGTAAGAAGAGAGAAATGACTCACTATCTTGTCACGGATCGGCTGCTCAGACTCCTCTATTTCGGCGATACGTTTCCTGTTTTGTGACGCTTGTCTTTTAAGATCCTCGCACTCCTCATTCGCTTCGTCAATGCGTCTTTGCAGTGCGGTTCTTTCAGCTTGATCCACAGGCTGGTCCGTCCAGAAACGGCCCGGTTGAATTCTTCTTGTGGTGGTTGAGACTGCGTTGCCATATTCTCTACGTCTCGTAATGCGATACATCAGTGGGCCAGAGGCCCAACTAGCTATCCCGTCACGGCTTCTTATAAGGTCATATTGGTCATTACTGACATCCCGAAGAGCAACACCGGACGTGTGTAATCTCTTCTCCGAGCAGAGCATCGCGAGGACTGGCTCCGGACCTTCTAGATACTCGATAGCATATGCGTCAAGACCCATGGCGCGAATTTGTTCCCTAGGGATAACCGGTTGAAACGAAGAGAAATCGTTACCGCAAGTCCTGATTGTCACCGAAATGCCTAGCTTCCCAAAGAACTGCGCGCTTAGTTTCTTGTGGTCGTTACGGGTTTGACAGGTAAAGCAAAAGAAGTCTTCCCCTGAGAGGAGAGCCTGGATTTGGTCCGAGTACCGCTGGTTTGTGATGGAGCAGCTGAGCATCGGCGGACCAAAGACATCTTTCTCGAATTCACTTTGATTTTCCTGAAGCCATTCCCAACCCTTGGCGGCATCTGGATGGACCCTTCTTAGATGAACAAGCTTCTGACCTTCTTGGGAGTCTAGTGCTGCTAAGTCCTTCTCACGCTGTCCCTTCTCTTGATTCTGCCTGGCATTTCGAGCCTTCAGCTCGTCAAACTGCTCGCGCAATGTACGCTTCTCTGCTTCATTCTCGCGCAGTATGTGCTCTTGTTGCCGCTAGGTTTGTAAGTATCAGCAATAGAGAATTGTGAAAGACAACCGCACTGCCACTTACGATTCTCTGATTCCAATCAGAAGCAGCAAACTCGGGGGGTTTGTTCTGCAGTTTAGCCTCAAGATCCGTGATTGTTCTGCGGATTTTCCCAAGATCAGCTCTCTTGGAGCTATGAGATCCTTCCTCCGCATTCTTCTTATTTTGGAGATGCTTGATTTGTTCTTCCTGTGCTTCGAGATTCTGCATAAGTCGGTCACATGCGCCCTCGGCATGCTTCAGCGCGTTCTTCCGCTCTGCAACCACGGACTCGATCCGCTGCCGATACTCTTGCTTTCGATTAACAGCCTGCAAGGCAGGTCCACATGCTTCTTCCAGCTCCTGCAGCCTCTTTGTAGCCTCTTTAGTCCTTTCCTTCGCTTCGTTTACCATGCGACGAAGATTATTATATTCAGCAATAGCACGGGCGCTCTTGAGGTCCTGGATCTTCTTTTGGATTGCTTCTCTTTCCCGCAGTCTATCTACGTCGGCCTGCGATCCTTGTTGGCGTGTCTCGTGGCCTTTCAAAGTCTCAGCGCATGCATCAAGTCTACCTTTAACCTCTTTATGCTTCTTGTGCAACTCCTTCAGTTGGTTGTGCCAAGTGATCATCTCTTCGGGCGCAGCAGCTCGTAGGGTCTCGTGGAGAAGTTGTACAGGAGTAAGGCCTGCAAATTCGGCAACCCTATCCTGAGGCAGAAATTGACATAGGTTATCGATTTGAATGCGCAAACTGCTCGTAAGGGCCTTAACAGCACTATGTGTACTCTCTTTCCCATTAACCCACCACTTCGTCTTATTGTCTTCTTTGCGGATCTGTAGTCGAATTACATGGTTGGATAGCTCGCTCGGTTGGCCTTGTAATTCGATCTCGACTATAGCAGTCTCTTTCCCATGTTTTACAAACTCTCCCACGTTGCTTGCCCGGCCAAGATGTCTCGGATGGAAACCTAAACCGAGGCAGATTGCACAGACTAGGGAGCTCTTGCCAGTGCCGTTAGGGCCGATGACCATGTTGAGATTTGGGCCAGGATTGAACTCGGCATGTTCGTAGGTAACGAAATCCTCGACTAAAACCCTAACTATAGCACCGGTTTGAAATTCTCCTGTGCTATTAGGTTCATTCTTAACCCGTCCCCGCCGCAAATCACCATCGTCACTTTGATCATCCCCGTCTTCCTCTGATAATGTTCCATTTGCATGACGCCGTCGCCGTTTCGGCGATTCCGATAGTGAAGATTCGTCGTTCTCTTCTTCGAACAAGGATCTCGGTCGACGGCGGGGTTCTAGAGAGGGCATGGTCGGACTTGGATAGACAATGAGGAAACCGAGGGTAGGTTGGAGCGAACGTTGGAATGATCGGGTTTAAGAGGTCATTTCAAGCGCGAGCTCTCGGAGTGGAGATTCTCTTCGTGCGTAAATGGTATTTATTAATTCTGGGGATAGGTTGACTTGGTGTGAATTAATGGTAGTGGATGCGTTTGTGTGACAAATTCCGTGTGATAAAGACGCGGTTTGCTGTACTACCGTGTAAACCGTATAAAAGCAGACGCGTTCCTCTTGGTGGGGGGGCACTTTAACTTAAATAAGAAATTACCTAATTAGGAAATATACAAGGTACTTCTTAAGGAGGGGGAAGCTACCAGGTCCCTGAGGCTCGAATTTATCCACCAAAACTCATCCCTGCAATCCCTACGACTATTAACGACATATCTTATATTCAGCTTAAATGAACCTAGAAGAAAGCTCCCCCTTTTCTCCCTCTTTTCTCTTAATATATTGTATGTACCTACCTAGGTACATATTTACATTAAAGGTATATACGGTAAATGGTTACCTATCTTAAGAATATTCCTCAGTATTTTTATTTTGTAGTTGGTTTAATTCTGTAGCATCTGTCTCATGGTATCGAGACATACGTGACGCAACTGCTTCTGTTTTTACTATATGCAGCTGATGAGAAAATATACCGTAGGTACCTTAGGAACCTAATATAATATAATATGTACCTAAGGTAAGTTTATTCAGTCCTACCTTATTTCAGCTTAGTCTGGTGTTTTATCTTCTAGTTGCCAGGAGATGCTCGATAAAAATTGCATTCACGCCATTTGGTCTTTGTTAGAATATGCAGCTTCGACGTGGAAGGCGGCAGGTGGGGGAGATAAGCGTGGAAGTAGGCACGTATAAGTCAGGTACGGAGTTGAGCACCTGCACATGTGTAGAATTGGTAGAAGGGCACTAGGGCAACACTTATACCGGTTCCAAAGGAATGTAGGTTGCCCCGGAATTCTTGATTGCCTGACAGGTCTGTGGAAGTGAACACATCACTAAGGTATCCCATAGTGTTTTTTTATGTCTTAGAGATGGCGCTTTTGTCGCGTTCTCTCTAAAATATCAAATCACATTCATCAACTCGACGTACATCTTTCCCACGCTTCGCGCATTAAACATTCCTCAGCTTGAGCAGAATATTCCATCCTGCCAACTGACCCGCGGCTCACTTCCTTCTACCAAATTACATTCATCCAACCTTGTTCTTCCAAGTGCTGCTGCACCGAACTGCATGAAGTCTCTCGTCACCTTCCAAGGTTTGAGGATTTTAATACTTGCATCTATTTGGCAGAACTTGTGACGCTTGTTTTTGGTCCGCCTGGCGCGAACTTGTGCATATCACTGCGCGCATTCTGATATTTGTCTTTTCTCGTCGCGTATTCTCTCATATTCATGCGCATTACTACATCGTCAAACTTGTTCCCTTTCTACACTCTGTTATGCTCCAAGGCAACCTACTTACTGTAGCATACTATTGTTTCACGTTCGTTGTCTTTCCACTTCCAGTTGGCCACTTGTAATCCAATTAGGAAAGATATGACCTGAGTATTTCTTCGACATGGCCGATTATCGTGGATCGACTTCTCGGTCCTCTCGGCCTTCACGGCCCTCCCGCGCTCCGTTGGGTGATGCCACTGCTCGCATAAACAATATATCATCGACGCATTCAACCAAACAGAGTCAAGCTCAGGTTCCTCAGCCTAATCCTCTAAGAGCTCACCCCACCAATACGGCGCGTCAACAAGCCAACTTAGACACAAGCGCTACTTCAAAGCATGACGACCCGCGAGCGCCTGCTAAGAACAAGTCTCGTGCTCCAATCATTTTGCAGAATCCCACAGACAACAAGCGCAATTCCCAAGCTTCAACAATCACGGTAACAACCTCTAACGGCGAGCGCCGCAAAACCCACATTGGGCCCTGGAAGCTCGGAAAGACTTTGGGCAACGGTTCGGCTGCTCGGGTTCGGTTGGTTAGACATAATGTTACCAATCAGCTAGCCGCCGTAAAGATCCTCTCAAGAAACGGCAATTCGATGATGCAGCCGGGAAGCATAGCCGCTCTCGATAGATGGGATCGCACCCGCGCAGAGTTCAAGTCGGAGAATCGCATTCCCTTCGTGATCGAAAGGGAAGTAGCTATCATGAAGCTGATCGAACACCCGAACATAGTGAAGCTTTACGATATCTGGGAGAACCGATCGGAAATGTATGTAGAATTCCAAACCCTTCAAGATTCAGTTACTAATATTAGACATAGCTACCTGGTACTCGAGTACGTGGAACAGGGAGACCTCTACAGCTACCTTGCTAGAGCTGGCCCGCTGGCTGAAGACGAAACAATGTACTTCTTCCGGCAGATAGTCGATGCTTTAGAATATGTTCATTCTTTTAACATATGCCACCGTGATCTGAAGCCGGAGAACATCCTTCTCACTAAGGACTACCGGATCAAGATCACCGACTTCGGTATGTCAGCTATGCATCAAGGACCTAACCACTTATTGAAAACGGCCTGTGGAAGTCCGCATTACGCTGCTCCTGAACTTATGAACCGAAGCTACTATCGAGGTGACAAGACTGATCTGTGGAGTCTTGGAGTTATACTGTATGCTTGCATGTGCAACGTTCTCCCTTTTGAGGACGACAATGTTCATCAACTGCTGGCAAAAATCAAAAGGGGCCAGTATCATATGCCTTCTTTCATCGGCCGTGAAGCCCGAGACCTGATTGGGAGACTATTGACCATAAACCCAGATCAGCGCATATCCATTCGGGAGATCTGGCAGCATCCTTTACTTCGTCGGTATGATTATCTAGATAATCTGAATAATGGGGACCGTGCGCATGCCTATTCTCGGGATACTCGGTATGATCCAGTACCAGTTGAGGAGCTCGATATGCAGACTCTGAGACAATTGAAGTCTGTATGGCACACGTTTGATGAAAGACAGCTAGCATCAAAGCTAGTAAGCCCCGAGTAAGTCTAATTAAGACTGATTATATTCATTCTACTAACTTGGTTAACAGGCCCAACGAGTTCAAGACGTTCTATTGGCTCCTTTACAGTTACAGGGAAAAGAGATTAGAGAACTACGGTACTGACTTGACGCATTCCGCAAGCGACTACCATCACCTGCAGCCTCCAAACTGGAAAAAGAAGTACACAACCCTAGACTTCCCTGCGAGGAATGGGCGATCTATGTCGCGCTTCACTGTCATCTCTAACATTGCGACTGATGAGAATGGCGAGCCTCTCGAGAGAGCTTCTACAGATTGTGGTGCCACCATTCAAAGCTACGATCCGTACAAATCATCCCGTGTTCTGGACGATGTAGTGGCCAGTCAGGCAAAGATTGTCATCCACCGCAATGGTACTACGTCTACTCGGAACTCTCACGCTCCAAGCGTGCGTAGTAGATCAGTCAGAACCAACTCTACGTATTCACGACGTGGCACGGGTGGAAAGCACACAAAAGCACCATCGACTCTACGTGGCTCACGACGTTCATTGAATTCAATCCAAAGTGGCGAGGAAATTTCTTATAAACGACCAGCTTCACGTCACAAGCGTGGGGTTGACTTCTCGCGGGCTCATAAGCAATTGACCAGTCAGAACGATGTAGAGAGTAGCCGCACCAATATCATGGTGCACAGCACGACGAATGAGCAAATGCCTTCAACCCCTACCGGCCCCAAGAAGAGGAATAGACTATCGAAGAACCGTGAGGGAATTCGATCAGGCACACAGCCTTACGCAGGTTCAAAGACTAAAGACGAAGGCTTATGCTGGAACGAAGAGCTACGCCATTTCAGCAATACTATTGCGAAGGACTGTGACGAGGCTTTCAATAGTACTCCGCTAAGTAAAGAGTCATACCTAGGCGAGTCTTCGTTACCGGAGACACAAACTATCTTGACTTCCACCAGCACACCTAACCCAATTGCTCAAGTAAATAGAGAAACAAAAATTAACCCACAACCACGAGAATCCTGGCCACTACCTACGCCTTCGAAAGGGTTAGACATCCGTGGGTATACAACGGTGAAGAAGACCGACCGAATCCAGGAGAGTATACCCAAATTTACGGGGGAGGTAAACAAGATGGGTTCACAATTTAAGCCACCTGGACAGTCTGATAGACCCTTTGAGCAGATAGGAGCAGAGCGTAGAATCGTATCGGCTCCAATCTACTCACAGTACAGCACGCAATGGGGTAAAGATAGAATACCCTTACCAGCTATTAACGAGGGTGTAAAGGAAGATGACTCCTTTGGAGATGGAGATAAGATGAGAGTTGTTTCCGCACCTGCCGAAGTCTCGTCGGCTCATTATGCACCAGCTGAGGAAGGGGCTGGGTTGGAAAACTTGGCCCAAACTATAGACACGATACGCCTAGTCGATTCTCCATCTAATCAGCCACGTAAAATCATGATCCCCACCATTCCTAACAACCGCAAGGAGTTGTCTCATGGCGTGAAGGAGCTTCCACAGGCGCGACAAGAACTTACTCTCCGCGAGCAATATGTAGAAGATGAAATGAAAGCGCCGAACACCAACGAGCCCACCATGCCGACTGGACGAGCCAGAACAGATTCTACTTCCACAATTAAGAAGAAATCTTCCTGGTTCAAGCGCAGCTCTAAAGAAAAACCTGAATCATCTGGTGGCTCTCCTTGTGGGAACATTGATGGTCTCGACCACACGGAAACCAACTCATCGACCCCCGCAATTGCACCGCCAGTGAAGAAGAGAAGCTTCCCCTTCGCTTTCTGGCGTGGAAACAAAGAGCAACCTCAGTTTAAAGTCTCGCTTGCAGGTATGCTTATTTGTTTTACTTAATTCTACCATGGAAACTAATTGCAAGTATAGGTCCTGAGACCGAGGATGATTCTAACCCTGAGACTACTCGAGCATCCAGTCGTTCATCTCATCGACTCCAGACCAAGTCGCAAGAGAAACCCTCTGGAAGCCGCAACATTGAACCACAGCAGAATTGGCTAGCTCGTTTGTTCCGAGTCAAGCCTGCAACTAGATACCTTTGCTTCTCTATCCCCCGTCGCCGTGTGAGACAAGAAATTGTCTTTTTGCTGAGGGAGTGGCGTCGCCACGGCATGAGAGACGTTGTAGTTGACAAGGAACGCAACCTTGTCTTTGCACGAGTTGGTAACAAAAATGGTAAGTAGTATACTCGGTGCTTCCCACGAAACAGCGGTAGCTAATGGCATCCCGCCCACAGATCTCGACTTGAAGGAAGCTTCATTTGCAGCGGAAATCATGACGGTCATCGAACACGGCAGACGCAATCAGCTCTGCATTGTTCGATTCACGCAAGAACGTGGGGCGGCTTCTACGTTCAATAAGGTGATGGATACTATGGACGACATCTTCCTCGCACGAGGTCTACTCATCGTCGACAAGTACAAGACTAAGATGATGATCAAGACACTCAACTCGTGACATTATCTTGCTTAAAGAAAAAAAAGTTTTTGATCCCTATTAGGGATATGAATGCGCATAAACTTGAAGGAGTTTCAGGCAGCACCGGTGTTATAATGGGAGGCATTCTTCTCTTTTCCATCCTTCGCATTTGTTGATGAATAGCTTGGATGCTTTGGGAACAAATTCCTGGAATACACAACTGTGAGGAATCTGGATACGGTAGTATTACCTATACTATGTCAGGAAACAGAAAATGCCTCCAGATCGTATGATTCTGTTTATTTCTTTTCTTTTCTTTTCACCTATCCTTCTTTTCTCTTTTTTACATGAGATGGGGGAGAGGCGATAATGTTGGCGGTTGAAGATGGGTTGCCAATGGGTGGACTCTTCCTTATGCTGCAAAAAAGATACGGTACTGGTCGTACTTAATCATGGCTCTGGTTGGAACAAAATCTGCTTCATAACTCATAATCCGCATCAGTCGTTTTTTTTTTTAGGTACTGCATTGCGCTTTTTTATTAGCTATAGTTTGTTTCGATTCGATTCTGACAATGGGCATCCCCCCCTGTTTTTAAACCCCTTTTTATTCAGACTTGATTATTGTTGACTTTTCACTTTATGACTTTATTAATACGTGTACATAGTAAATACCGCTTATGTAATAAATACGGAGGTACAATTCTATAGAATCCCGGAGAACCGTAATGTTTTAAGGTACAGGTATTTACCGCAATCGGGTGTTTCCGGCCCGCAGTTTTATAGCAGAGCAGAGCTGCAGGGGTCAGGAAATGGTCGAATGGAACTGGATTACTGTTTCCTATTTCGCAAACGGGCCGGCAAATAGGAACCCGGGACAGTTTGCGCCTGTCTGAGCTCCGGACGGTAGAATTGAAATCTGAAGCAGCTTCAAAAAATATTGAGCGTTTTTTTTTTTTTTTTTTTTGTATCATTTTTATTTTCCCTCAACTTCTTCAAACTCGTTACCTAAAAACATAAACCATCCCTACCAACAGGTTATGTAAGTTCAACCGGACCTTTCACAAGATCGATTATCCTTTCTTGTACTTGTCATCTGACGTATAGTAGCCAATTGGCAGCTTCGGTCACTCAATCGATCTTGGAGAAGCTACTTTGCGCCGGAAAATTATGCTGCGATCGGTAGGAGCTGCGGCCGGCGGCCAAGCTAGAAACTTGCTTGGACCGAGGACTGCTCCTCGGCTGCTTTGCACATGCAACACCACCTCCACATCGTCCTATGCCACCTCGAGATCTCTCCGCACTAGTTTCAACAACTCCAACAAACCTACGTATTCCCTACAATTCCAGAGAAACCTACATGCGACATCGATAAGAATGGCTGCCAACACGAGAACCGAGAGCGATGCCTTTGGCGAAATCCAGGTCCCCGCCGATAAGTACTGGGGAGCTCAAACTGAGCGATCCCTCTCCAACTTCCGGATCAACCAGCCCCAGGACCGAATGCCTCCTCCGATTATCAGGGCATTTGGTATCCTGAAGGGTGCTGCTGCCACCGTCAACATGCGGTATGGACTTGGTATGCCATAATCCCAGATGGAGCGCTTTGTTCCCTACCTAATTATGTTGTGGTGGGGTATTAGCTTACACAATGCGACTCTATTATTACAGATGAGAAGATTGGAAAGGCCATCCAGCAAGCTGCCGCTGAGGTGGCTGACCTCAAACTCATTGATCACTTCCCCCTCGTTGTCTGGCAAACCGGTTCTGGTACCCAGTCCAACATGAACGCCAACGAAGTTATCTCGAACCGCGCCATTGAAATTCTCGGAGGTACCAAGGGCACAAAGAAGCCCGTCCACCCGAACGACCACGTCAACCGCTCAGCTTCTTCGAACGACACCTTCCCCACCGTCATGCACATCGCCGCAGTTCTTGAGATCGAGGGCCAGCTATTACCCTCTCTCAAGAGCCTCCGAGACGCGCTACAGAAGAAGGTTGACGAATTCAACGCCAAGAACATCATCAAGATCGGACGAACCCATCTCCAGGATGCTACCCCCCTGACTTTGGCGCAAGAGTTCTCGGGCTACGTCGCTCAGCTGGACTTCGGTATCAAGCGCGTCGAGAGCTCTTTACCTGATCTGAGACTACTTGCCCAGGGCGGAACTGCTGTTGGCACGGGAATCAACACCTTTGAGGGCTTCGCCGAGGCAATTGCCGAGGAAGTTAGCAAGATGACGGGTACCGAGTTCAAGACAGCACCGAACAAGTTTGAGGCCCTGGCCGCTCACGACGCCATCGTCCAGGCCTCCGGCTCCCTCAACACCCTAGCCGCATCGCTTACCAAGATCGCCCAAGACATCCGGTACCTCGGCAGCGGGCCGCGGTGCGGCCTAGGCGAGCTGATCCTGCCGGAGAACGAGCCGGGGTCGAGCATCATGCCGGGCAAGGTCAACCCGACGCAGTGCGAGGCGCTGACAATGGTCTGCGCGCAGGTCATGGGCAACCACGTCGCGGCCACCATCGGCGGGATGAACGGCCAATTCGAGCTCAACGTCTACAAGCCCCTCATCATCCGGAACCTGCTGCACAGCGTGAGGATCCTGTCCGACGGCATGCGCTCGTTCGAGAAGAACCTCGTCGAGGGCCTCCAGGCCAACGAGGAGAAGATTGCTAGCATTATGAAGGAATCGTAAGTTAATTTCTTGAATAACGGTCCATGATTCTCAGAGATAAACAGCTGCGCCAAAAAGTGTATTTCTTGTTGTCACAATTGCTATTACAGTCTATCTGACCCATAAGTGGTACCACTAATAATAACCTAACGAGTGTTGGCTAACATTTACTCCTTTTTAGTCTCATGCTTGTTACCTGCCTCAACCCCAAGATCGGTTACGACATGGCGTCCAAGGTGGCCAAGAACGCGCACAAGAAGGGGCTGAACCTGAAGGACAGCGCGATGGAGCTTAACGCCCTAACGTCGGAAGAGTTCGACACGCTGGTCAAGCCGGAGCTTATGATCGGGCCCAAGCCTTACAAGGGCTAGGTGCACCCGGTGGTCGAGCCCGTGTTACACTACGTCCAGACCGAGCTTGATACGATCGAGAAGAAGGCGTTGGCATATCACGAAAGCCACCACTACAAACAGCAGCCTTCTTCTGACTAAGTAGGGTTACAGTTAGGCGCTGACGGAATAATACTTCGCTTTGTGCGGTACCGGTATTGCCTAGCAACATATTATTTAAGTCTACCCCTAGTCAAGCCTTGCCAAATAGGAGGTACCTATAAACTCGACCTCGGTCCTGTATAGATTGCATATATAGCATCTTGTACATAAGTTTAATAAAGAGTAAACCGTTATTAATAATCTTGCCTTAGGTAATGCTGCTAATTAATCATTTTCATCTTGGAAGGTATTACATAGTACTGACCCCTACCTACTGATTACATAATTATATAATTATATTAACCTACCTGGCATGAAACAAATACGTACCTAACCCCTTATAAACGAGCCTTGTCGCGTGGAGTCTTGTTCTTACAACGTCATTATCATCATCACACCCCGAAAGGTGCCGCGTCTTGATCAGGGAAATGGACAGTAATTGGGTGCCTTTTCAAGGTTATTTATTACATAGCATAGAGCTTCGCAATTCTTCTTCTTCTTTGAATGTGCTGCAAGGGTCGGAATAGCCTCTTATTGGGTTTGAAAGTCTGGTACGCTGACCACCATGTCGATAGCCAACGCATGAGGCCGAATCAGTTCTCGCAGGAGGCTATGTTGAACAACCATTTACACATTAGCCCTCTCCGATGAAGCTGAGGCTGGCTTGACTTGAGGTTTCTATATGCTGGGCAATATGGAGACCTGCTCAATTGGTTCGCTTAGCTGCCAGCGCATCTGATGTTCAGCTGTAATATACACCCTCAGGCTGGCTCGCTACTACGGTGCCTCTTGCAACCGAATATTTCTATCTTCAGTGTGCTGCTCACCTCTTCTCCTTCGAAGATACGTCTTCATCTGTACGACAAATTATGCTACGAAATAAGTAGCAAGCATGCAGCACGACAATGACTTATTTGAACTTGACAAGAATGGGCTCTGCCTATTATCCCTCGATGGTGGCGGGGTCCGAGGCCTGTCGTCCCTGTATATACTCAAGGGGATTATGACACGACTAAATAACGAGCGTGGATTAGACGGTCTCCCTCCTGTAAAACCATGCGATGTATTCGATCTCATTGGCGGTACGAGCACGGGCGGGTGAGTACCTCCTAGGAAGACTTTTATTCTCTAATGGCGCAACTAAAGACGTTTCATAGACTGATCACGATTATGCTCGCTCGGCTCGAAATGGATGTCGATGAATGCATCTCGGTATACAACGAAGTTATGAAATCCATTTTCAAAAAGAAAGCGAATTGGTTCCCAGTTAGCTTGACGGGTAAAACTAAGCCCCGATTCAAGTCTGCGAAACTCGAGAGCGCAATCAAGCAGGCAATTATCAGGCGTGGGTCTAAGGAGACGGATCTCTTTAATGATGGGGTTGGTCGTAAATGTAAAGTGTAGGTCTCAGGTGCTGAAGACGACGAGGTAAAAGTCTAACGAGATCAGTTTTGTTTGCACAATCGCGCACGAGAACAGGGCAATTGTTCGCTTAAGGAGCTACAATATGCCAGATAAACTCGACATTCCTGCTACTATTACTGACGCAGCACTCGCGACGTCCGCTGCGACGACCTTTTTCGATCCTGTTAACATTGGAGCACGCAAGTTTGCCGACGGTGCGTTAGGTGCGAATAGTCTGGTAAGAGAGGTGGAAGGGGAAGCTTCGAACATCTGGTGTCCTAATACGGGAGACCTCAAGCCTCTCGTTAAGTGCTTCGTCTCGGTCGGGACTGGGAACCCCGGAAAAAAGCCAATCAATTCAAGGATCTTTAAATTCGTTTCTCAGACGCTGGTAGAACTGGCGACCGAGACAGAGAAGACGGAAAAGGATTTCATATCTAACTGGCGCCAACACTATGATGAAAGCGCTACTTCCGCTTCAATGTCGACCAAGGGCTACAGGGTATCAAATTAGCGGAGTATAAAAGACAAGGCGCCATAGAAGCGGCAACACAGGACTTTCTCGACCATCAAGCCCCAGTATTCCGGGTACGAGATTGTGTTCAAAATTTAAGGTTGAAGCAAAGTGCATGCATCGAAAGCTCTATGCAAAAGATTCGTTTTCAAGCTAACCTCGAAAAGAGATTCCGGACCAGGACCTCTTGCGGAAAATCGCTGCAAGAACGCCGCTATCTTATTCTATGACCAGTATGTCGTTCTTGTTACACCTGATTGAACCGTGCTAAGTACTGCGTAGTGTTGGAGAAAACCAGGGCGGACAGACAAGACCTGAAGTTCAGATGTGATACGTGGCTCAGGGCGTCGAATATGAATGTAATCTACCACAGTCAGCTTCAGGAAAAGCTGCATGGAACGTGTGACTGGATTTGGTCTCACCCAACATTCTCGGCGTGGAACAATACTTCGACAGATCCATTAGTCGCAGACCGTCGTCTACTCTGCATCTACGGGACTCACGGTTGTGGGAAAACTGTCCTAGCGTCCTCGATCGTGGAGTCATTGAAAAGTAATGGGAGCCGGGTACTGTTTTTCGCTTTCTCTGATGCGGATATCAGTCGCCAAAGCTTAGACGACATGGCCCGGTCCTTTTTATCACAAGTCGTCCTTTTTATCACAAGTCTTACAAGAGCCAATCCCTGACGAAAGCTTCAGCACCATGCGAGATCTAATGTTGCGCGGTCAACCTTTAGCTTCCGACTTATGGGCTGTCTTCAAAAAGATTACAATATCTGCACCAGGGCTTATATACTGGATCATTGACGGGGTCGATGAGTCCAAAGAATCCGGTGAAGAGGTCTTGAGGCAAGTCCTTGACCTTCTGAATGCCCACAAAGATGCCCGCGCCGTTCTCCTGGGAAGAACACACGTCCTCAAACCAATACAACAAGAAAATTACGCGATCGAGATTACTCCCGATTTGATCAACGCGGACATTGACGCATATATCATTGCCGAGATAGACAAATCCGCGACCCTCAAGACTCCCGAAATTCGCGACCTTGCATTCAGGACTCTTCGTAACGGCTCTCAAGGCATGTTCCTTTGGGTGAAACTTATGATTCATGACCTTCGTAAGCCTTCGTCCAAGGCAGAAATTGTTTAAAGATTGCATAATTTGCCACATGGCCTACAAAAGACTTACCAGCGCCTATTTTTACAACTCATAGAGGATCTAGACAATATCAGTCTCAGATTTACTAAACGCCTTCTGGCATTTGTCATAGCAGCGCGCCGGCCATTGAAGATTGAGGAACTACAGTATGCCTATGCCTTAGTTTCCAAGTCCGACTCCAAAGCATCATACGAATACTCACTCGAAGCATATCTCATAGATGATATGGTCGGGAAGGTTTTTGATACTTGTGGAAGTTGTATACAAATAACAGAGGGAGTCGTTGTTCTAGTCCATATATCAGCCAAAGAATTTTTGACAAGACCAGAGAGCGAATGGTTATGCGACAGTGATCGCAAAATCATCGACCTTCGAATTGATCCGGAAGAATCTCACTCCTTGTATGTATCGGCCTGCATCGACTACCTAGAGTTTGGTAACTACGGCTTCCCACTGCAGGTCCAGGACGAATTGCAAACACTATACACCATCCATCCATTTCTAGAATATGCATCCAAAAACTTACTTTATCACGTCAACAGGTCTAGAGAATCTTCCACTAGCACCGTCGAAAAGTTTGAGCCATTTCCAGACTCTAAGCAATTCCTATCTTGGGCTGAATACTTCTTAATGCATTTTGTGGAAGATGGGTCTTCTGGCTTTGAGGTTGAAGAGTTCGACATGTGGCTCAAGAAAAGCAATAGAGGAAGGATTATCGATCGTATTCCGTTCCACCTACGTGAGCAGCTTGAGATCCTAAACCGGAGTTCTGACGGAAACGATCAGCGAATAGGTTGCTACAAAATGATGCTCGATATGCTCTCGAATATTCGCGGTTCAAAATCCCCTGAGAGCGTATCAAATGATGACGCTTCTATGTCCAACCTCGTATTACATAAGGGGCCAAATTATATTGACCAAACGATTCCCATGGTGATGGAAACATTTAGGAAGAGTAGTGCTCTGACGGCACCGATGCAACTCAACTTGTTAGTAAGATTGCAACACCATATCCAACAAGCAAAAGCTTTGACGGATCCACTCGAACTTCTATTTCGCCTCATCTTAAAAAATGCTGAGCATGTTCCGGTTTATGCATTATTAATTATTGGCCTTTTTTACGAAACAGTTGAGCAACACCATAAAGCCTTGCAGGTCTTTTACAGTGCGTTAACAAAATTCGGAGATCGCCAGGTGCGATTGAAATACGAAATATGGAATAGGATTGGCGACATTTATTATGCAATGGACCAATTTCAAGAGGCAGAGGAGCCATATACACGAGCAGTGGAGGGACGAGAGAAGATACATGGTCAAAACCACGCTGTCACTCTGACCAGTCTTTACAGCTTAGGGCTGGTCCTTTTCGATCAAAGCAAGTATATACGAGCACAGGAAATATTTCAACAGGTCACAGCAAGACGCCAAAGAAAGCTAGGTTCAAGGAACGAATCTACCCTCCACAGCACGCACATGTTGGGGCTGACTTTCCACTATCAAAATAAATATGCAGAGGCAGAAAAGACATTTCAACAAGCAGTTAGAGAACTAGAGGAAACGCTCGGCTTAGAGAATAGGTATACTCTTTGTAGCATATACATGCTGGGGCGGACTTTTTACAGTCAAGATAAATATGCAGAGGCAGAAGAGGTACTTCGACAAGTAGTAAAAGGACAAAAGGAAACACTCGGCTTAGAGGATGAAGATACTCTTTGGAGCATGTACATTCTAGGGTGCGTTCTCAACTCTAGAGAATACTATAGAGATGGTGAAGACATACTCGAACGGGTGGTAAACGGACAGCTAAAATCATTCGGCCTAGAGCATAGCTTTACTCGTATAAGTATGATAGAACTAGGTCATGTTTTATACAATCAAGGAGAGTATTGGAAGGCGGCAGTCATGTACCAAAAGGTATTGCAAGAACAGGAGAAGGTATTCGGCTCAAAAGGTTCCAATACCCTCCTGACCACGGAAAACCTAGGTAACGCATTCATAGGATTAGAATGGTACGAACACGCGAAGGAAATGTATCAACGAACAGCAGAGGGACGAGAAGAAACGCTCGGTCCAGACCACAAAGACACTCTATCAAGTAGGGAAATGTTGGTAGAAGTCTCTCGGTGCTTGGAAGAGTTCGCGCAGGAAGGGGAGCAGATGCGAGCACTGTTTGGGCAAGATGATCTAGGTGCTGTTGATATTCAGACATTCGACTCCTAATTGTTTTTCCGGTCTTATCCCGTTTGCTCAACTGGTTACGGGAGTTTCTTATTTTGCAGATGCTCTTTGTCTGCTGGTTACCTACCTAGGTGCATTTGGCGAAGGTGGCATGGTGCTAGGCGTGTTAGGAGTTGGGAGTTGGTGGCTTTGAGTTAGGTATCTCGATTACTGGCAATTGGAAAGCACTCAGTCGGGAGTGGTATATCTAGGCTGACACCTGAATTTATTTTTTCTATTATCGATGTATATCGAGAGGGATATCTAGATACTAATAAAGGATATGTTATATCATGGAGATGCTTACGACTCTCGATATCTAGAGCTTGCGGCCCACTCGTTAGGTCGAATTTGATCTCCCCTTCTGATGATCTTTTGCTATATATAGCCTTCCGAGTCGGCAATTGCGGTAGGTAATGATCCTCTTTCTATTATAGTAATTAGATATCTCGTTGGAACCTCCGCAGCATTGAGCAAGTACGTAACCGAAGGACGAGTACATATATGTGACGATAATTTCAAGGAGCTATATCACATTAGCTAGGTACAGTTCTTGTAGCTCAAGGTTGCGGTTCGGGTACTCTCGGTAAACTCCAGGCGATCTGGAACCTCGAATTGGTTGGTAATCCGACCTCGGCAGGCGGGAGCATTCGCAGTTTCGGTACTTCGGGAGTTCAAGGTGGACTAGATACGTCACTTGCTTTCTTAGCCGCCCGTTTTTCTCTTTTGTTGTGAAGGGCTGTCCAATGGGCGTTGCTATCGAGCCCGTTCCCGTATCTTCGGAATTCGATACATGTATATCTTATGGAGGTTATGGATCTGACTAGATTTGTTGATTATTATCAAACGCTAAGTGCTTATTCCTTCTTCTTTTTCGGTACTAGGCACGCAATGCAGGTTGCTATCATTTCGAGATATCCCCGAGAATAGGAATGCGATTGCGAAGCGATATCGCAGTGTCTGATATTTCAGATAAGTAAATTCGAGCGCGAAGATAAGATAATGTTTGCAAAATTGATGCCGTCATAATCAACGAACTGAGAAATCTATCCCAATTGTCGATAAAAAACGGTTCCTTATGAGCGGCGGGCAGATGGACTTTGCCCCTTTACGGCATAACGGACCAATCAGCGCTTGTTTTTAGTTAGCTTTGCTAGCTGAGCTTACCGTTTTTAACTGGGCTGCGGGGAGAGAAGCTGGGGAATGCTGGACCAATGATATAATGCGGTACTCGAAAAAGACCGGGGTTAAAGCTTTAAGGTTAGAGCTTCCCCGGTTTTACATGTGAAGAGATCGGACTGTAGATACATTATCTGTTACCTGACATAATATTATGTATACTGCATTATGTACAAAGAAGTAGACTTCAAATATGCCGATAGTAGAAAAGCTATACGTCTTTATAGTATTAATACATCTAATACCCTCCAATACCCTCCAATACACTACATAACTAGAACGTGTAAGTTCTCAACGGCCTCTTGGAGTCAAGAACAAAGTAACGTCTTCCCCCACACTTTCACAAGCTTTATACCTAGGTAGGATATCCTAGGTACCTATCCCTCCCCCTTCCCACCGGCTACATCAGCATCGCGTAACCAGTCACTTACCCTCCTTCCAGCCGAACATAGTCGGAAAGTAACCTATTCACTATTGACTCACCTCGTGTCATAGTTCTACGCACCTAGGTAAGAAAGCCATGACTCCATGCAGTAGTATCTCATGCTAGGTACATAAGTTCGAGACACCCCTCTCTTCAGCAAGGGGATCCTCGACTTTAAATCGGTTACATGTCTTGGCTTATATACTGCCTCCTACCCGAACTTGAACTTGTCGTCGATACTTCTTATAGCCGTGGAAACCCGCTGCTATCTTCTTCGTAGCCGTACTTCCGCTAATCCTTTCAGGTACATAACAGGCTAGACAAAGAACTTTACATATTAGCACCGGCTTTTCTTCGTGCTCTATCTGGCTCTTTTATAACTACTTTTCAACTTTATCAATATATACCCTACCGGCTCCAGCTCCATCACATTACTTGTTCTATCAACTACAACGAGCCTCATCATCGAGAGGGGGGATTAGAGGCAGTTAACTATAACATCCTAACGGAGTGAAACTTGAAATCGCTTTCTCGTCGCATAAGGATATATATAAACATAACACCATGGCGACTACCGACAGCATCCTGCAAGGCGTGGCCATCTCTGGCACTGTACAGCCAGAACATAAGAAGATCCTGACGCCACAGGCATTGGCTTTCCTAGCACTACTCCACCGATCATTCAATGGCACACGCAAAGCTCTGCTAGAGCGCCGCATCGCACGTCAAGCTGAAATCGACAGAGGCAACCTGCCGGACTTTCTACCCGAGACAAAACACATCCGTGAAAACCCAACATGGAAAGGCGCGCCACCAGCTCCGGGTCTTGTCGACCGGAGGGTAGAGATCACGGGCCCTACCGATCGAAAGATGGTAGTAAACGCGTTGAACTCGGATGTATGGACTTACATGGCGGATTTTGAAGGTGAGTAGTAGTGGAAAATAGTGATGATGTCAGGTGGTGAGGAGCCATTGGCTAGCCAATAGACTAATACAAGCAACGATAGATTCGAGCGCCCCGACGTGGGATAACATGATCAACGGCCAAGTCAACCTGTACGACGCCGTGAGGCGGCAGGTCGACTTCAAGCAGGGTCCCAAAGAGTACAAGCTACGAACAGACCGCGTGCTGCCGACGCTGATCGTGCGGCCGCGAGGATGGCATCTCGAGGAGAAGCACGTCACAGTAGATGGGGAGCCGATCTCGGGCTCCCTATTCGACTTCGGCCTATACTTCTTCCACAACGCGCGCGAGTCCATCAAGCAGGGGTTCGGGCCGTACTTCTACCTGCCCAAGATGGAGTCTCACCTGGAGGCGCGGCTATGGAACGACGTGTTCAACCTGGCGCAGGACTCGGTGGGGATCCCGCGCGGGACGATCCGCGGGACCGTGCTCATCGAGACGATCCTGGCCGCCTTCGAGATGGACGAGATCATCTACGAGCTCCGCGACCACAGCTCCGGGCTCAACTGCGGCCGCTGGGACTACATCTTCAGCACCATCAAGAAGTTCCGCCAGAACAGCGCCTTCGTCCTGCCCGACCGCAGCGCCGTCACCATGACCGTCCCCTTCATGGACGCCTACGTCAAGCTCCTGATCCAGACCTGCCACAAGCGCGGCGTGCACGCTATGGGCGGCATGGCCGCCCAGATCCCGATTAAGGACGACAAGGAGGCGAATGAGAAGGCAATGGAGGGCGTGCGAGCGGATAAGCTGCGGGAGGTGCGCGCCGGTCACGACGGGTATGTCTTCTTGTCCCTCTCCTTTTGCTCTTTCCCCTTTACAAATAGAACCTAGCTGACGTTTGTATCTTCTCCTAGCACGTGGGTAGCGCACCCCGCTCTGGCGTCTATCGCTTCCGAGATCTTCAACAAGCACATGCCGACGCCGAACCAGCTGTTCCGGCGACGGGAGGATGTCAAGATCGGCCGCAACGACCTGCTCAACATGAACGTGCCCGGTCAGATTACCGAGGAGGGAATCCGGAAGAATCTGAACATCGGGCTGGGATACATGGAGGCTTGGATCCGTGGCGTTGGTTGCGTGCCTATTAACTACCTGATGTGAGTGAATCCCCTACCCTCTTCCACCCCACACTTCCTTTTTGCACTTCACTCCCGTCCCAACACCCCAGCCATCTACCTAACCACCTACCCACCACCTCTAAACACGCATAGCCAACCTCTAGTCTAACAAAAAAAATTAAACAGGGAGGACGCCGCCACAGCGGAAGTCTCGCGATCGCAGCTGTGGCAGTGGGTGCGGCACGGGGTGACGACGGCGGAGGGCAAGAAGGTGGACAAGGCGTACGCGCTGAAGCTGCTGAAGGAGCAGACGGACCAGCTGGCGGCCAGCGCGCCCAAGGGCAACAAGTTCGCGCTCGCGTCGCAGTACTTCGCGGGCCAGGTCACGGGCGAGGACTACGCCGACTTCCTCACCACCCTGCTGTACGACGAGATCACCGCCGTGGGGAACGCCGCGCCCGCTAGTAAGCTGTGAGCTGTGAGCTGTGAGCTGGAGGGGTAGGGATGCTTGCGGGGTCGCCTGCGAGGTAAAAAAGAAGAAAAAAATATGAGAGGAGGAGTGGTGGATGTACGGTAATGAGGACATACACCTAGGCGGGTATGAAAGTACGAACGAGAGAAAAGAGCAACGTATCGCGAAGGGACCGGACGGGAAATGGCGTCTTGTACCTACTATGTATGCTATTATCATGGCTAAGACGAGATTTGAAGGAAATGTAATTTGCGCGTTTGCTTGCAATTATTACCTGTCTCTGTACCTATTGTGAAAACTAGTATAGCAGAATATTTAATGGACTCGGCTTCTGTGTATATGATCTACTGTCCTCGTTAGATACCTGGTTGTGGATATGTCTTCTTACGGGATCGAAGGAAACATGAAATTTTATGTTGCTATTTGGCTAGACGCTTTAAGTTTTGTGTCGATAAGAATGATGTCTTCATAGCGGTTTAGGTCGACGAACATCTCATTTCAAGGATGAACACTACGGTAGGTATATAGATATGTTATTTTGTCCGCTGATCCATCATCTTTGAACAAACAGGTGCTGAAGATCTTCTTGCTTTACTGTCATGTCAAAAGTCTTCAGGGGCTAGCGAGCGTCTGCTTTTGATTTGGAGTTTCATTTTGTGAAACTTTTTCTTCTGTTTGGTTCATGAATTATACATGTATTCTTCAGAGATATTCTTATTCCTCAGGATTCAATGGGACCTACGTAACATATGGCTTCTGATACCAAAAACAAGGCAATACGTTAATAAGATTAGACCCGTTGCATTGATGAGAGTTATACTTGGTTAAGGAACATTATCAAGGGAGTTGGTACCTGACTATTATGAGGCTGGGAGGAGAATGTAGGAGGTTATACGCATGAGCTGGCAAGCACGACAAGTATATACCAGCCTCCATAAGAGACAAGAAGTAATTACTGCTACAATCTCTTGATTACGTATACCTGCAGCGTAAATCATGATATTCCCGTGTATCTGCAATAAATTATCGTATACATTGGAGGTGACGTCATCAACTATCTCACCATCAATGGCGTGCTATGAGACTTTTCTCGTCAACGGTAACGCTTTGTGTGACACGACAGAAACGCAAACACACATTGTCGTTCAGTATCACGATAGCACAGCTCACTCCTATTCGATCTAGTCCATTCATCATCTCATTTCACCCTAAAAAAATGGCTTCTGTGCTTGTAGTCGGCGCTACCAGAGGCCTAGGGGCCGCACTGGTGAAAGAGTATGATTCGAATCCCGACACCATCACGTATGCAACTACACGATCCGAGGCTACACCGGACGGATTCCCGGATAGCGTCAGGTGGCTGTCTGGAATCGACCTTACAGACCAGAATGTCGGAGACAACCTCTCGAACCAGCTTAAGGGTCAAAAGCCTCTAGACATTGTAGTAAGTTACATATGGAGTTACCTAACGTTACCTTCTACGGAACTATGTAACTATAGGTAACTAACTAGGTAACTAATCAACTTTACTATTTCTATCTAGATCATCAATGCCGGCCGATTCATGACCGAAGACTTCTCCGAGTCCGGCGGGCCCAACTGGAACGACGAGCTAACCATGTACACGACGAGTTCCATTGCGCCGGTATTCATCGTGCACCGGCTCGTGCACGACAACCGCCTGAAAGCCGGGTCCAAGATCGTCTTGGTTTCAAGCGAGGCGGGGAGCATCACGCTCAGGCACGAGAAGGAAGGGGGCGGGAACTACGCGCACCACGCGAGCAAAGCCGCGCTGAACATGGTCGGGAAGCTCCTTAGCATTGATCTTAAGGACAAAGGGATCGTGGTCAGTATCGTGCACCCCGGGTTCATGCGCACGGAGATGACCAGAGGCGTCGGGTTCGACAAGCACTGGGACGAGGGCGGCGGTAAGTAATGTACCTGAGCCTACCTAAGGGGGGTTGATCTAAGACTTTTTTTTTTTTTTTTTTTATACGTTGGGCCGGAGAAAAGAAAAAAAGAAGCTAATTCAGACATGTGATTGTTTTTTATTTCAGCCGTCACACCTGAGGTGGCTGCGAAGAGTCTCGTGGAGTGGACAGAGACGCTAGATATTAGCAAGTCTGGGGAATACTGGGCGCCTCGTGGACCACGTAAGGCTAGAACCCTTTCTCCCCCCCATCATTACCAACTTTTCATTTATTTTATTTTATTTTATTTTATTTGCCACTAACTTTCATGTTGCAATTGACAGGCGATATTGGAATGGCCGAGACGGTGCTTGGGAAGAACCTTGAGACCCCCCTGAAATTGCCTTGGTAATAATGCGAAGGCTTCGGGGGAAGGGGAGGGGGGTTTCGTTGATGTCAATGCGCACGCGTTCTTGGTCGATCAAGCGATTAAGCCTTTTGAGCTTAAACTCAAACACAATTGAGAGAATAGAGCTTGTTTTTATTTTTTATTTTTTTTTCTTGATCACCCTTTTTACTTGCCGCTTCAGCTTCGTGATACATAGTAGTGGTGTGTAAACCAGATTCTAGTCACCAGATTCTAATACACTAGTTCGCCCTAGAAAGGAGATTTTCATAAAGCCCACGATCTAGTAGTAACTCCGGCTTTCCTATAACTTGTAGGTTGCGTGGACTAAAAAAAGGGGCAACGGCAAAAGAGAGGAGATCGGCGTTTAGCAGATGGGCAAGACTGGAAGACCTCAAGAGATGGGCAGGACTACCCCACAGATATGCCAAGGAATTAAATTCGAGCGATGTGGGGGGGGAGAATCTCTTTCGGCTACAAAGGCACGCAGGCTATTAAGAGGAGGGAGAAATGGAAGCAAGGTACCATGTACGATACTACCGTAGCTTCCATGCGCGTTTAACGAATGGGCAAACTTTCATATGAAAAAGGGGTCTCGAACCAGGGCTACTCTACCAATGGAGGCCCAAGGGACAAAGTGTCAACTACTACCTACGTGCAGCGTACGTAATGTACCTAGTCTATGCAGTCAGTCGCGCTCAAGCTAGAACGAAGCTTTAGGTAAGGAGATAATTGACATATGATAAGTACCTATAATTACCAGGTAAAGTATTATAACAATTATGAACCTTGCTTTTTTTTATTCTTATTTTTGTAATTTTTTTTTTGATCTTTGCCGAATTGTACAGATGGACATGCACACATAATGAGTGGATTTGTCCGTAGATTATCAGGTGGGTTATGAGTGGTGCTACACGTGCGATGGTGTATTACTAGTACATAGTAGATTTATTAGCAAGATTGTATTACTACCTAATGTAGACGCCAGGGGTAAATGCGCCGCCCTTGGGATAAAATGAATAGCCTCTTATTATTTCTTTCTGTCTCTCCTCTGATATACGAAGTACATAGTAAAGCATTGGGAATCAAATAGATGTAGTTCGACACCTAACCGATTGGCCGATTCGTCTAATACATTAATAGTGTATAAAACAGATAAGACTTCCTAATGTAAGAAATCATAGGGTGTGCCGCTGGAGCCAGGAGGAATATTGGTTAAAGATCAAGCTCTTTATGGAAGCCAATTCTCAGCTTGGCTTGGGTAATATCTATATTACTATTATTATACCTACGATAGTGTGTTAAGCTAGGTAAGGTCTGGTCGATTAAACGACCTAATGTATTACTTGTCAGGTGCCCTCTTAATAATCTCATGGCAGAATAGCCAGAGACAACTTTGCCAATGCGCGTCATATAACGCCCTGCCACCGCTCGTCGCTTGCCGCCCCAACTGACTTAGACTACGGAACGCTGCGTTCCTTTACACTAATCCACCCCGATCGAACTTTGAAGCAATGTTGTCTCTTTTGTATTATGTGTGTTATAAAGTATGTTATGTGTGTGTCCTGCAGGATTGCTGAGAGATCGATACGAGTTACAGGTGTAAGTTACAGTGCTTACAGTGCCCTTTTAGGTAGGTCCTTACCAGCTTTACTGTGTTCGTCTAGCGCCTTCTACGGTAGAAGTAGGGAAGTGGAGGGGGGTACTTTAATATTGCGTACATGCGTTAGCAGGTTGGGTACATTCTATTAAACTAAATTAACCTTTGCTATTCCATTTTAGTACTTGCACCAGACCAGGTCATGCCTGGGATATCGCGGTAGCTACGGCGCATCTGTTGCTCTTTACGAATATCACTAACCCAATTTTGATAACGTTGCAAAATAATATAAGGTTAGCCCACACCTCCTCAAACTCAATTGATGAAGCTCTTTTTTGTCCTTTTCCGAGTTTGATTTGTATTGAATTGCAGTCTTACCTTTTTTGTTTCTTCTTTTTCTTCTTTTTCTTCTTCAACAAAAAGACGTCTACAACACCAATTATTAATACGGGCCGGATAAGTTGTAAGACGAGAGTTGAAGCGCCCCGCTTGGCTTTCTGTTTCGGCGATCTCCAACCGACGTTCCCCTTGTCATCCTGTCAGAAAGGAGCCAGGACAAAAACCACCCCATCATAAATCAATTAGAGCCCACAGCGGGATACAGTACATTTTCCACTTAACGCTTCCACTTATTTTTTTAGTACCTGTCCCTTAGTTTAATAGGGGTCTTGGATCGCAAGTCGACCGGGAGTAAAGGGGGGTCTTAGAACAGGAACAGGAACAGGAACAAAAAAAAAATAAGAGAGGAGAAATGTTAAGGAGCTAAACCAAGGAAAATCTCGTCACCCGACCCTCGAAAGGAAAGAAGGCCGATAGCATTTAATCGATTATTTACCAACTACCGACGGTAACACAACCTCGCACCTCCTCTCCCGCATTGGCCCCAAGCTTTCGAGCTGCAAGTTTAGACTTCGAAAAAATATACTTGGTGCAACAAGACAACAAGGCAGCAAAGAAGCAAGGAAGCAAGGAAATCCAGAATCTACGACCTGACCTGACCTGTCCACGTCGTATTTTAGTACTAAAAAAAGACATCTAGACAACCGCGTTGGTTTTCTTCTACTCGCTTTTCCGTCTAGGTTCCTTGCATGAGCAGAACACCCTAACGCGCGTTGCCGTAACAAACATCTAAATCATTTTCCACCGCACCTATCCGTTACTCGACCCACGAAGCTGACCACCACTACTACCAACTACCAACCAAAGCACCTATTCGCCTTTCACTTTCAGCGTCTATCGCATTTTTCCTACTTCAAGCCCTACTTAAAAAGCTCTACCTATCAATTTCGATTGGGTATCTTATTAATCTTCTATTTTTCCCGAAGGCGCCGCGCCGCATCACGTTTCAAGCAGTCGTAAAACGTCATCGCCTCGTCACGATCAAACTTGGCGAATATTCACCATCTCACCATCTCCCTATCTCCCTGAAGATCGTTTGTCCATCTCTTCCAAACCCCTGACGCACCACCTACGCCAGAGCATCCTGCAGAGTCCGGGTTGCGCTATCGCACAAGTCGGTTTTCGAACCCCTAACCGAGCCAATTTATTGGTTGACAAAAGTAGAAATCTTGTCAATCAGCGACTGTGAGAGGTATTTCTAATCCTCGATTACGGCTAAGGGGTAAATATACCCTGCGAGATACGGAGAGTCTGCAACCAGGCAAAAATAATAAGGACAGAAGAAAAAAAAAACAAGGAAATTCAAACACCATGTCCAATCAATCGGCAGACCTACTAGGTAAGTAAAAGAAAGCAAGCAAGCAAGCAAGATAATGCGATGATGACGATGCCTTAAGCTCCGCCTTCCCCCCTTCCATGCCTCCACCCCTTTTTATTATTTTTCTTGCATCAATATCAATCCTATTCCTTATTATTATATTATTCTTTTCTATATTATTCTCCTGCGATAAAGGAGAGAGTTTCAAGGTGCAAGTTGGTTGTGGTCCACTTTATGGGACCGGCCGCCTGTACTTGTTTCATTTGTAGAGATTGTTGTTTCACAATTGCCTATCACTGTCATCACTACCCATCACTGGCCATCACTGGTCACTCCCCCCCAATTATAGCGAACCTACAGTGAAGCGAACTGAGCTAATCATCTCTTCTGTTTGTCCTATTCACTAGGTCTGTATGATAATCGCCAATCCACCCAATCGTCTAACCTGACGCTTAATCTTTCGTCAAACAACCCCTTTCGCAACCGTGCGGCTTCGCCTAACAGTCTTGTCTCCCCTCCCCGTTCTCCATTTGATGACCCTCCTCCCCGACCAACCTCGAGAAATCCTTTCCTCGATCTACCATCTACCAGTTCTGCGACTGCAACTTCATCCGACAACATGGCATCATCTAAGGATCGCAAGTCTTTCACTGCCGAAGATCTATTTGTAAGTTGCCTGCCGTGCACGAATTGTCGTTGGCAGTATTGCTGTCTACTAAACTACAACCTGGTTTGCTAATATTTATATTTGCATTTATAGGACAACTTGACTCTTGACGATGGCAGTAGAGATGCAAAACCGCGACCGGCTCCTGGCCGACCGGCAAATCGTCCTCCCGGACCACCTCGAGGCGAAAACAATCCTCCTCGTGGTCGCGGCGCGCCACCTTCCTCATCTCACAGACCCACGCGGTCGCAAGAAGAAGCTTTGAGGGCTCGCCGAATGCACAGCGTTTCGAACGGAGGGGAGAGAGGTCTCAATACCTCCCCCAATAGAAGGCAGGGGGATCGTCGCCCTCGTCGCAACAGCGATTCCTCAATGATCGAGAAGCCATTGACAGAGGAGGAAAAGAAAGCACGCGAGCTTCGGCGCAAAGAACGTGAGCGACGCCATCGCGAAGGCAAGGACAAATCGCGATCCGGCCGAAAAATCGATATTATCGATCAGCTTGATGCTACGAGCATTTACGGAACAGGACGTAAGTGATTATGATGTGAATTAATCTCAACCCACCTGCTCACCCACTTTGCTTAGTATTTCACCACGATGGCCCTTTTGATGCATGCAACCCGCACCGAAATCGTAAGGGCAGTCGTCGGGCGCCGATGCAAGCATTTGCTAAAGACTCTGCCAACAATTCCATTGGAGGCACGGGTCCTTTGAATAAGAGACCTGATCATTTGCAGTTCATGGGCCAGGAGCCTCACGACGTTTCTACCATGTATGGTGGCGTTGCTAAGGAGAGATCCGTAGGAAGCAAGAGCGAGGCCACCTTCTTTGATCCAAAGCAGGCGAACGAGTTTGTTGTTGGCGAAGAGACCTTAGGACTTGGATCTTCAACGTTCTTGGAAGGTACCCCCGCTACACGTTCTGCGATCCAGCGCACCCAAGCCGAGACGGCGCAAGAGGTCTTGGAGCAGGGATTGGCGCGGAAGAAGTCCGTAGTCCAGCGCTTCCGAAGCATCAAGCGTGCCCCTCGTGAGCCCCGAGAGTTCAACATGGATGGCGACCGCTACACTCCCAGGTCAGGCGATATGCCCACCAGCAGTAGCACCGGCGAAAGGAACCCCTTCTTCGCAGAGTTCGATAAGACAGAGGAGCGCATTTCCGTCAAGCGTAAAGACTCGGACTCGTCGTCTCCCACCACGCCACCGGTGCCCAGCCTTGAGCGCCGAGGCACTACCGATGGGTTGGAGTCTCCTGACGGCTCCAGACAGCAGGGGAATGGATTTATGTCGCGTGTGAGGAGCTTGAAAGGACGACGACCGCGACCCGAGGTCCCCAACAGAGACGTCCCACCCGCGCCTGGTGTAGCTATGTAAATTTCGCATATTAATGCACCTCAGTTCTGAGAAATATCTTCATGAGGTAATCGATACTCATATCTGCTACATCTTCGAGTCGAGGTTGTCTTCTCGGACGTTTTGAACGGCGGTAGGGCTCCGTTGCGTTTGGAGTTTAGTGCATTAAGTGCAGCAAGGCTCACGATGAATATGCCCTCCAACTTTTCCAATTCAAGATTCAAGGTTGAATTGTTTAGGAGATGGGACGTGAGGAAGGCTAATGCTGAGGGGCGAGTCAGCTACACAGGGACACTCACTCTATGGGTCTCGACTTTTGTGTCAGGATAGGTAGTTTCTTGAGTTCTATTAAATACATACCTAAAGGGAAGAGGCGGCAAGCCGAGGTAATCTACGGAGCATAACTAGTGGAAGTGGCAAAGGGCACAATAGTTTACGGTTGGGGAGAGACGTCGCCGGGCTAGCCCCTAGGGTGCGAAAAGTGCGAAAAACAAATTGATGCAGATTGCATTGAAGCGAAATCGAGGGCTTTGACTATGCGATGCGGTGGTTGCGGTTGCGCTGATTATCGGAAAATATTATTGCTGTGTTAAGGATTATGACATTCGCTGTAAAGTATCTCCACTTTTCGGAGCAACCCTTCATAATATATTTTATAGACTACCGTTTGTGCGACTCTCAATTTGTTATTATTAATTTGTACTTTTAGTGTTTGGGTTATTTGGACTATTTCATTAAATATCTTCCTTGGGAATACATATGTGCGTTATGTACCTAAACTATATCTATCTGACTTATAGAGTTTGTTTTTTTTTTTTAAAAAAAAAACCCCAAAAAAATGAATGGAGCTAATAGTTACTCCAAGTGACTCCCTAAATCGTTCATTTTTCTCTCCTTTCCATCTTTTGGATTCTTAGGTTAGGTGCTTCTAAACAAACTGGGAGAAACTTAGAGAAATGTAGGTAGCGACTCTCTTTTCTTTTTAAGTTAACGCGGACGCGGAAACATGGACCGAGACGCCAACGCCAACGCAAACGCGGACTCGCGGGCCTTCCCGCTGCTGGAGCCCATGTCCGGCGCGACGCTATACGAGCTCGAGTCGAAGCGCCGCGAGGGTCTAAAACGCCGCGGGCGGGTGATGAAGACGGGATGTGCCGAGATGGACGACGCGGTGCTGCTGGGCGGGCTGGAGCGCGGGTGCGTTGTGGGCGTTAGTGCTGAGGATGTCGAGTTTGGACTTCTGGTAAGTTTTAGATATCTAACCTAACCTAACTCTGTTGCACGCCTACAAGTCCTTCACATGATGGGAATTCTGACTGATAACGGCTGGGGAGGTGGATAGGTTGGACTGCAGATTGCGGCGCATACGCTAGTCTTTGATGACGAGAGCAAAAACAGGCAGAGAGTATCTATCGTCACGACGTTGGCGCCGGCGGCGATCCTGCCGACGCTAAGAGACGTGATCAGAGCGCAGGTGCAGGTTCGCTTGGGTCCCACGGCGGACCAGAGGCTAGATGTGGTGAGCGCGGAGGTGAGACGCTGTCTTGAGAGGATTTCGATCTCGAGGGTTTTTGATGTCGAGGGCTTGTGGGAGGTCCTGGGCGAGCTTGAGACGCCGCCTGCTCGAGGAAACGATGATGATGTTACTTCTAAAGAAAGAGGAGTAGAGACGGCTCCTGATATGGGCGCTGCTGCTGAAGAAGAAAAGGAACATGCCTCTCGTGCTGAGCGGCAGGATTCACCGCATCCAGAAACGTCAAAAGAGGAGGATCAAATACTAAAGAATGATGCTCCTCCGCCATCATCCCCGAAGGCACGGCGAATGGAAGTTGCAGATAGCGAAGACGAAGAAGATCTAACCCTATCATCGTCACCATTGTCACCACCACCACCGTCTCCTCCAAACCTACCCCCATCTCCTTTACTTCCTCCTATCGAATCAGCCGTACAAGCCACCACTCCCGCCAGTACTACTACACCAAAACTCACATCCCAAAATAACCAAGTACCCTCACACATCCCAGACATAATCCTAATAACACACTTCTCCACCCTCCTCACCAACCTCTTCACCCGCTCCGCCGACAACAAATCCCGCGCACACGACTCCCTGCGGGCCCTATCTTCTCATCTTCGCTCTTTAGCGCGGTCATCTGCCGGCCCGCTAGTCATGCTTCTTAACAGCACCACCTCCACCTCCACCTCCTCTTTGTTTTCTCCTTCTACTGCCACTGCAACCACCGCGTCTTCATCCAGGGGTCCTCATGCGACGATGAAAGACAAGCCCCTAGATCCTCCGACGCTCCGGTCGGTTTTCACGGGGAGAGGCGGGAAGCCGGCCTTTGGGGCGACGTTTGCGCAGTTTGTCGATGTGCATTTGATGGGCTTGAGGGTGCCGAGGACGAGGACGAGGGGGGATGGGAGGTGGTGCTGGGTTGTGGAGGTGTTGCTGGATGAGGTGGGGGTTGAGGTGGAGGTGAAGGATGATGATGGTGGTGGTGATGGTGATGGTATTGGTAATGGTAATAAGAGGAGAACATGGAAGAGCAGAGAGCAGCGATGGGGTGCGGTGGATGTGCGTTCGAAGGTGAAGATCGGCGATGCTGTTTTGAGCGGGTAGACGGTCGTATGAGATACGGCGTGATGGTTATGGACAGGCCGTCACTCAGTCACTCAGTCAAACTTGTCATAACATCTAATATCCCAAACTAATACTGCCGATGGGAGGCCTCATGAGTTTACTTATCGTTATATTCATGCGAATCCTAGATCTAACGAACGTCGCTTTTGTTTTGGCGTAATGCAGCATACCTCATGCATGCTTGCTCCGCGAGCCCTGCTCTAAAACACTTTTCTGAGTGGCGTTTCTTCTTCTAAGCCATGCTTCCCCTTTTCCCGTTCGTATACTCATCAGAAGTGATGCTATCAGATTCATCCTAATCTCTTACCTTTCCTTTATCCCATCGCATCTACAACTCCCCAACCCCCTCATCCTCAACATCTCCACCCTCCCCTTCATCACCCTTCTCAACAAAAGGCTCCAACCTCTGCACCAACTCCTCGACACTAATCTCCCCATCCCCTTCTTCCCACGCACCCTCACTCTCATGATGGTGGTTATGCGGCGGAATCAAGATATGATCGACAATCTGCAGCACGCCGTTCCGCGCCAGCCCGTCCTGGATCGACACCACGACGCGCCCGTTGACCTTCATCGTGATGAACCCATACCACCGCGTGATGTCCACCGCGAGGTGCGCGTCGCCCAGCAGGCTCGGCAGGTCCAGGTGGTAGTGCCTGGCGCCCCCGGCCCCAACCTCTTCCTCGCCGCCGTCTTCCACTCCCCCCTCGGCGAGCGCGGCCGCTCCTTCCCCTTTCGGCCCGTAGAACGCGTCCGAGTACAGCGTCTCGTTGGCCACGAGGTGGTACGTGAGCAGCGCGCGCAGGTAGCGCAGGCCCTTGTCGGTGTTGAACAGGAAGGCGTTGGCGGCGGGGCCGAGGCGCCGGAAGGCCGTGTTGGTGGGCGCGAAGAAGGTCAGGCCCGTGAGCTTGTGCTTCTTCTCCCCGCCGCCGCCGTCGTCGTCGTCGTGGGGTTTGAGGCCCGTCTTCTCGGCCGCGAGCTCGAGGGTCGAGAATTTGGTGGGGAAGAGAGAGATGAGGACCTTGGCGGGCGGTGGGGGCACGAGGATGTTGTCGACGCCGTGGATGACGCCGTTGGCGGTGTGCTGGATTGAGGGGGGAGATGCGTTAGTGTGGGTTTAAATTAACAGGGTATGGTAAAAAAGGAAAGGGGAAAGGGGGGGGTTGCACGTACTAGGTTTGCGTAGACGACTTTGCTGTAGAAGTTCAACTTTACGCCGAAGAGTCCGACACTAACAGCTAGCCGCTGAGGTCGTCCGCCCAACGACTCCTCGTCGAGAGCCGTTGGAATAGTGTGATGCGCAAGTACGCGGCCAGCGGGGTAGAAGTCGGGAACAACATGGTACTTCATCAATTTTTCAAGAAACTCCTTAGGCGGCTTGTGGTCCTTGTCATGGTGGGGGATCTTTTCAAAAGCGCGATCTAGGGGGATAAAGGCAGTGACGTTAGTCGAAGTGCTGTTGAGCTTCTTAACCAAGTCCGGATGGTCATCGAGCAGCTCTGCGAACTTCTTGGTGTAGTTCGAGGTCTTGATGGCCTGGTATACCGTTAGGTTAGTGGCAGGTCCGCGTCTGTGTCCGTGCCCGTGTCCCGGTGCCGAGTAGTCGGACGGCGCGAGGAAGTCGGTAATTTCGGATTCGATTTCAAATCCCACTTTGGGGAGCGAGCTGCTTAGCTTGCTAGCCTGCTTCTCTAGAACATCCAGCGCAGTCTCGAAAGTGCTCTCCGTAGATGAGAGGAAGTCGTTAAGGTCATGGACATGGTCCCACCATGACGATACGGGCTTCTCAGCCTGCTGCTGCTCGGTGTCGAGGACGAGTTGCTGAGCAGTAGCTTCGTCCGGGACGACGAATGCGACGGCCGTAGCCACGAGAGGCAATAAAGTAGTTGAATATCTCATGTTGGAGATGAATAGCCTCTACTTGGAGAGGCAATTAGGAAGTTCGGAATCTACGGAAGTGGGAGAAGTATTATTATTATGACTGGCTCGGAAGCCTGGGGGCTATTAAAAATTGATGTCTTTCCACTACAATGGATCTCTGACGGCTCCTGACATCAAGCCTGGACGGAGGAATAGGTGAGATACAAAGGGCCCTGAATTGATTGTACAATTAGGGATGGTGAGAAGGAAAAGAAGAGGAAGAGTAAGCAGTAAGATGCTTCTCTGTTCTAATACTTATTACCGTATCCAATTGCCTTGCTCCAATGGGCAGGGCTCCTTTAGCTAGGGCGCCTCAAGACGCTTGTCAGAGGTTGCGCAACACCTTTTTGCGGCGTAAGGTGACTTCTCCTTATGTTGGCGTCATGATTGCTGGCTGGAAGACGCTTTACGTATTGCGTTTCTGTGGGTTAAATCTCATTGGTTCTCATCGAAAGGTCTCCAGGCATCCAGAACAAGAGCTTTCGTATCCTTGCAGCGGAGTTAAGGGAATCGGCCAGTTAAGGATCCCGTTTCCCGATTAAACGTCCTATTGGTTGCTTTTTTTCTTACAGCATCGCTTATGTTAGGTATATTCTATGGACTGTGGCTGGAATATGAAGTATAAGCTATAAGCTACCTCAAATCGTGTTCTCTTGAATATTGTCTTTCATCTACCTTGTACTTATACTCTGAACCCCACTGTAGAATCAATACTATTGGTTGAAATTTTACACTCTCTACGCTTTGGGTACCAAGTTCCGAATGTTGAGTCTTGATTGGACAATCTTAACAGAGTTGTCCAAACAAGTGAAGAGTTAGCTATTTGACAAACGCAGTCGCAACTAACCTATATTCCAAACATAGACGTGTGGAATTGACAATACCACCCTTGTTTTCATTTATTCCAGCTTGACTATAGTGTCCACAATATAATCTTCAGCAATCTCTTTGCTATATTAATTTGTAACTTAGTTGTTTGACGACAATCGTTCTCTTGTGGTTTCTAACTGTCACTTGCTTCTACTCCATTACCAGGTTGGTAGCAAACTACGTAGACACATCATCAGTTCCTTATATACCGGTATATTCCCAAATATTCCATGTATAGGTGCCTAGGTAGGCTTCAATAATTAAACTTGAGTTTAGTCTTCTGGTCCCTAGTAACCATCTCTCTCAAATTAAAAATTTAAAAGACCAAATCTACTAATTTCATAATGGATCACCCCTCCGTTATCCTGAAATCATCTCTGGATCTCACGGCACGGCCCGACTTCCCAGAGAGCGAAAGAACCTCTTTCGAAGAATGGGCCACGCCTTTCACGCGTGTCGCTATTGCTCTATCATCCTGCCTACCAGAAGTCGATCCTGCGGCACTTGTGGCGTTCATGGAATATCCAACTACACAACTAGCATTCGCTACTATTCATAGCGAATATCTCTCAGAAAGCTCTATTTCTAAGCCCAGTGACCTTGACTTTCATGCTATACAGAGAGCCGTGGAATTGTTCCATGTGTCTCCCGGAGGCTTCACTAGCCCACGTGGTGTACACCCGCGGGAAGCATGTCACCGTATTATGACTTTCATAAAAGAAGCCTATGCTTCGGCCGTAATAGAGAGGCGCGATTTAGCGATCCGACCGTCCTTGTTGTCCGGGGCACCGCATCAGATTCCAATTCTCGTCGGTGCTCTTGCCGCTTACATGTTGGTCGAAAATAGACCACCCTTGTCACCCGAACCACGGCTAGCAGTATATGTGAGGTGGCAGAGACGCCACGAGCCTAAGGATCCGGAACATGCTTCGCGACGCCTCCTCTACTTCTCGTATGATAATGCTACAGAGTTCCATACCCAGGGAGAGCATAGCATCGCTGGGCAGTTGCAGACATTTGTGGGACAAGTCATAGAGATGACAAAAAAAGGGGGGACTAGACCTTGAGCGAAAGGAGGGGGAGAATGAGAAGGGAGTTAAGGGAGGAACTGGGCAGAGCGGATGAAATCTATTAGGCAAGTCTGAGTGAGGCTGGCGGTTATTCCACTGCGTCATTTATCTACTAGGAAACACTGAGATAGTAAATAAATCCTCCTAGGTTATTAAGACTCAAGAAAAGTAGCGTATAAGATTTGATCCAGGTTTCATCCTGATTCCTTACTGCCTTAGGTAGGTACATAGGAGATAACTGAGAGGAATTAAGTGACGAATATTGAACGCATTTGACTACCCCGAGTATGTAACGCTCGTATCACTACTCTTCATAAGCCCGCAGTCACGAGAACGCCCACATTACTCGCATGATAGATAGAAGCACACCTTAGGTTCCAGCCTAGGTAGGTAGTAGATACGCGTCAATATTTCCAAGAACTGAACACGCTCGTGAATAAGTAATGACTTAAACATCCACCTCCTTATGTCAACCTACGCACTCAAAAACTCCCCCAAAATCCCATTGAACTTCTCCGGGTTCTCCCAAAACATAGAATGGCTTCCCCCCTCCTCCTTCTCAAAAATCTCAACCCGTCCCCCCGTCTGCTTCCCAATCCACTCCGCCCCCGCCGTCGGGAACAAGCTCCCCCTCCCCGCGACCGTCAGCGTAGGCACGCTGATCCGCGGTATAATGTCCCTGTAGTCGAGCGCGATGTGGTCCGCGATCAGCGCGGCCGCGCTCTCCCGCGACGCCTTCATCTGCTGCGCGAGCACCCACTCGAGGTCCGCCGGCTCCGCCTCCGCCGTGAAGAAGCTGCGCGACACCCCGCTCCAGGCCTCCTTCCACTCCGGGCCCCGCAGCCCCGTCGCGATGTCGAACCGCTGCGAGGCCGTGAACAGCGCGCCTACTTCGGCGGCCTGTTCGGGCGACCAGCTCGGGTCGATCGTCATGCACGGCGCCTGGTCGATGAACACGAGCTTGGTGATGCGATCTCGGTCGCCCGGGAATAGGTCCCAGTGGGACCAGAGGACGGCTGCGCCCATGGAGTGTCCGACGAGGACGGCGTCGCGCAGGTCGAGGTGCGCGAGCAGGGTGGCGAGGTCCGCGGCGAGCCGCGACACGCGGTACCCGAATGACGGCTTGTCCGACTCGCCGTGGCCGCGGTGGTCGTACGTCGTCACGCGGAACGTGGCTTTGAAGTGCTCGACCTGTTTCCGGAATTGCGCCGCCGTCTGGACCCAGCCCGGCACGAACACTATGTTGGGCCCGGAGACCGGCCCGTCTTGCCAGTAGCGCAGGCGCACGCCGTCGGCTACGGTGACATAGCCGGATGTAGATGTTTCGGTAGCCATATCTTTGGGTGAATTAAATATGCTGGATCAATGCGAAGTATGCTAAAACTGCCAAACGCTAATATCAAGTTAAAATTTACAAGTACGACGTCGTACCATTGCCTCCAATGATATTTATTTATACATGGGGTTGGGAAGTAGTGCAAGGGTGTAAGCGTCCCCGCCAAGCTCTAATGCGGAGTGTTCAGGACTCGGAACACGTGTAGCAAAGACGGCTCAGCTCCGCTCTCCTGCTTACCCAGTTTCCGCTGGGGATAAGTCGGGCGGTAGAATGCCGCTCCTTGGACGGATCAGCAAGCCCACTGAGTCTGACAATGTCAAATATACCCTCAGGAACTTACTAATTTGGAACTTCTTATCAGGGTTGTTTTACAAATAACTAAGACTGAGCAGTGGCTCAAGTAAAGTGAGGAGCAGGTAGTTCGTAGCTGGGCTTATGAGGCGTGTTAGCATAACTACCTAGGTCCTTACCTTATAAGGGTCTAGTTACGATATCTCAGTGATCATCACAGGGTGGTATTTCGAAGTATAGAGATAATCTTAGTTCTTTTCTTAGGGGCCTCTAAATCTGAGCAATGGAGGCCAGTGACTACCTACCTAACATAATCGATATATCAGTTTGGGAGTTACGCTGGATAAGCTTCATTAATTTTAAGCTCCGAGAGACGTGATTCCATCAGGCGTTGTTGCTTGGACGGATTTTGAGCGTCCCTGTCGCCATCATCGCGACGTCTCTTGGGGGCTGTCTTCAAGCGGACGGTAAAGAAGTCGTTGCAAAACTTTGCCAGGTAACTATAAGCCATATAGAAATGGCCGTTGTCACCCCAGTCAGTCCCCCATGAGTTCCTTACGATAAACAACTCAGTCTTCGGAGCGTTGCCAGGTATGTAACCCACTGCTAGGAGTGTATGTCCAGCTTCCTTGTCTTTGTAGTCTATGTAACTCGGTGCTTCTGTGAAAAGGACGGTCATCAGATCAGACAAGAACTAGTAAAACTTTATCATCTACTCCACATACTTATTATGTAGCCACTCTTTTCATTGAACCTTTCCTCGTCGAACTGATCATATACGTTCATTGAAAAGATGAAGGGAAACCCGCTGTCGAGACACGCTATGAGGTTTTGGTATAAATTATTCCAATTAATGCTTTCGTATGTTGCTTTATATTGGCAGGCGTTCCGTCGTGCATATTTATCAGGTTCTGTTGCAGCTTTGGCATTGCAGGGGAACCTATAGGTTTTCTCGTTGCTTCTACTGTATTCATAGGACCAGTGTTGCTCATCACAGACGCCTGTTAAGAGGACCTTGAGCGCCTTCTTAACGCTAACGCCGACATCATATTCGACTGATCCATTAGGGTTTCCGTAGCGCTTTTTAAGGCGACGAGCATAGAACCAGATAAATAGCCTTGAAGGTGAAAAGTTAGGTTCACCCCCCTTTCTGACCGCAAACTCGAATGCGCCAGCTACAGCATGAGCAACGCAGCTACCCATGTACGATTGGTCATAAGCCTGTGAGAGGTGTTTTCGAAGATCAACACCCAAGCGTAATCTGCTTTTGACTAGGCTTTTATCATGATCATTAACGCGATCGTTCCAATATTCTCGGCTGGTATAAGGAATCGGATGGATGGCCACGCTCTCCTTGGTCTGACATATTAGGTACCCATGTTAATTTTCGGCCTAGAGCTATATAGTAATACAATTACTCGACTTACTTCTTCATGTTTTAAATTTTCCTTGGCGTTATTCTTGGAATCACCGTAGGGTTGCTCGCTTGATCCAATTACCGTCGGCGAGCTATATATCAAACCATAAGAAATAGTTCATACGTTGCTGTATCAAATTAAAATTACTTACAAGGGCGCTGGCGAAAGAGAATCTTCGCAGCTGTCGGGTATACAGATCGCCTTTTGATCTCGAGCATTATGAGGCCAAATCCCAACAAGGGGTTCGATGTTAGTCGCTTTAGCAGCCAAATTGGCCATATGCTCCATAATGCTCTGTAAGAATGTTTGGCGTTATTTCAAAGCTATTCTATATGATATTTTCCAACTGTAGCAGTCAGATTGGAGGCGATCCTGATATCAGGTATTTATACAATATCATATTACCTATACCTAGGTACCACCTAAGGCATAGTAGATCGTAACTAAGGATTTAGGATTCCGGATGAGACATCTAGAACAAAACGTACCTGCTCCATGTACATGCTAGTTTCTGCAGCTTACTGTAAAACCCCCCGAGGAATAACGACGTTTATATGTCTTCTAGACTCACCTCGTAATGCAGGGTTTGACATAGGTATGTTTTTCGAAGACCGAGGTAACTAACTACATAACTAACTCACGAGGCAAGGAAGTAACTCTATTGTTCTAGGAGAGGCTCGAAATCTCCATTATCAGAACTAGGGATTATGCGTACCTAGGATAGCTTGTAGGTTGACATTAAAGGTGTTTACCTCCTTATATGGTTCCAAAGTACAATTTAGAATCTCAATGCAACAATCTGTCTACAAGGTTCTGTCTCACATTACTACTCTAGCCTACATTACCTAGGCTTTGTTGATGCGGTTAGTATTGTTACCTATCATGAATCGAACGTACAATCATGGGGATTCTATAAAGCTAGTTAGATAAGGCCACATGCGAATATTCACAGTATCCCTGGAATATCCTGGTGCTAAGGGTTACCATACTTGTATTGAAACATATTCCTTGAACTTAAGAAGGAATAGAAGACGGTCAATGAAGTATTAAGTTTAATTGCCTATACTACTTGACATGTCGATAAGCAACATAGCACTGGTATAGCAGTCATGATAACGTTACCATCGGTTGATGTTCACTAGTAAAACCTATATTACCATGTCCCTACCCCTTATTTCCCGTATCGTTAGGGTGCGTATGCTGAGGTATCTGGTAAAGTGATATTCAGTGAATGAAAGGTTGCGACGGTGGACTTGTTGCTGTATTCGTTAGGTTCTTCTTACGTTCTTACGAACAACAGCTACTCTGATAAAGCCATGTACTTAATTAAACATCGTTAGGTATCGTTATCTGGTCTCCTCACATTACCCCCTCCAACAAAAAAAGAAGAAACAAAAAAGATCATAACTCTTGAAGGTGTTTCGGGGGGCAAGGGCTAATAAATCACTACTCTACTCTACACGCTTGCTACTCTGTGCGTGCTATTGTCTCTAGTATCCACTCTACGTACGATATACATCAAGGGATCTCTCTGACACTCGTTGAACAAAGCCCCCATAATCAGCAGCAACTATTAAGGTTCTCTATCTTTTTTCTAGTTCTTTTGGTGCCCCCTTGACGCTCGCGGGTGATTTCGTTCTTTTCTTCTCTTATACCGTTACCAGTGACCTATTCAGCAAAGCTTTCAACTCATCATCTCTGACCTTTGATGCTTCGCAACTTGAAGGCTTCGTCCGCCGTAATCTGCGTACTCTCATGGGATGAATTGGTTTGTTCGGATCTCCTTTTTGGGTCATCCTCATCCTTCATATACTTGGACCGGGCGACACCTACTCCACAGACGAAGATGAAGCTGTTTCGCCTGAAACCGTGAAAACCAGCTAATTAGCAACTAAACCAGTACGTTTCCATTTCTCTCAAATATTGGAAAATCTTGACTCCTCTGATGCTTCCTTAAAGCTCTCGTTTCTCTTTTGCCTAACTTTTGAAATTGGCGGGAGTGTTAGTCCGCAATAGCCTGTGTCGAATTGGTCTTGACTGGCTAGCTTCTGCTCACTCTCGTCTAATGACTATCGACAAGATAGACTTAAGAGAGGGAGATTGAGGTATTATACAGCGCCAAGAACCCAATATGGGTACCCTCAATCTGCTGGGACTATGCTAAGTCCATCAGATATTGTTGGATTATATCTAAACTCAGGTAGACTGCGAGTGAAATTAAAAATAGAGATTGTCGTTGTATGTGTTAGAAACCTCCTGTGTGTACTCGTGGGGTAGCGTTGGGGTTCATATTCGGAACATTGAGAGCCAGTCTAGAATGAGTCGGTTGATGCCAGAGTGAGGCATCTGAATGCGTTTAGGTGGTGTACGTTTAGTATCGGGGAAAACAGTACCTAGTTTTGAAGGATGAATTGTTGGCTAATAGATGGGTCGAGGCATGTTGAACGAGACGACAAGTCAAAATTATGACCCGTATTGATGTAGGACTGTTTGTTTCAATGAGGTTGAATAAAAAAGTGGATTGTTAGATGTGGAATTGAACTCGGGAATTGAGTAAGGGTTTCTGACTTTATACGGGTTCTTGGAAAAAGGCAGGAAGGTTGTTGATAATCGAGAAGGTTAGGTAGGAAAAGCATGTCCCTTACGTTGCGCCTGGGTAATTGCCTACTGGCCAATGTACCTACCTTAGGTACTTAACCTAAAGGAAACTACCTCCTAAGGCAGCTCAGGAACGGTCTAATGCCTGTTGTTCAGCCATAAGCTATCTAAGTGTCTAGCCCAGGTACTAGTTATGTGCATCTATAAGAGGTAGGCAGATTAGACGAGGGGGCTATATGCCTATGGGAGTTGTGCTGCAGACCCTGACATCATATTTTTCTCTTGCTTGATAGCGATCAACCACCCATTAGGTTGCGATAAATACGTACCTAGGTAGGTACTTAGGTACGTAAGGACTAGAGTTACCTAGGTAGTCATGGAGTACCTGTTTACCATTGATCAAGTGTACAAGCTTTCTTTTATTACAATTAGGGTCTCTACCTGTTTTAGGGGGGTATCTTCCTATTGGCCTAACACATTAACTAGAATCTGTCTCATGTACACTCTAATTCGGCATTAGAATCAGTGGCCAGAACCCATATTGAAAGGCCCATACATGTATTATGATAGAAAGGTGATTGATAGAAAAGTTGGTACTAGTTATACCAACCTCGAGATCCAGGCCCTTGAATGCTTTGCTCTTTGCGGTGTTCTATGATAGGCTCGGTAATGTTGAACGCGTCGACGATATCACGCCACGTCTTCATATCAATGGAAAACACAGCTTGCTGTTTCTGTGCTCGGTGCTTGGATGCAGCTGTTTCATCTTCGCGGTCGACTGGGTCTTGAATGATGTTAGCACGTAGTAAGGGGAACTCAAAATAAGACTCTAACTTACCTAATGTTGGCAACTTGTTCTCGTCAAAGTCGATTTTGATACGGCCGTCTCGAATCAGAAAGCTAACATAGAACATATTTTCCACGGTTTGTCCAAAGGACCGTGGATTTACCACGAATCTTAAGAGATCTATACCGCCCGTATCTCTTAGACCATAGCGGTCCATCAGTCTCTGCGCCTCCTCGTCGCTTGCACCGTTATTTACTGCCTCTTCTACAGCATCTTGAGCCATTTCCTGCACCTGCTTCAGTCTCTGAAGGATCTTGGAGCAGATAGCTGTAAGATCGTTCTTTTCTGATCTTTGCACAGCTTCAGCATCCAGAACTTCCGGCCGCGTTTCCTGTAGATTGTTCGGTCTAAATGGGGCACTACGCTTGATAACTTTTCGTTTCTTCACCTCGGCAGAAAGGGGACCAAGGAGGAAACCTGGTGTTGCCGGGCGTTTGATATTTGGAAGGCAAGCGAATCGACCAAGATGCTCCCAGTTGAACATATCGCCCTCATCGCCAATGTCATCATCATCATCATCCCCGTCATCTCCTAGGGATCCCCGACCAGGTCTTCTCCGGTGTTGTTGTGTAGCAGTTAGTTCTGGCGCATCGTCTTCCGCGATCCCAGACCCTAGTCTCATGTAAGTGATACATTTCGAGACAAACTCATCCACATCAATGCCTTGGGCAGTACCCCCAGCAGTGAGGCGGACCGTTTTGCGGTATGATGCATCTGCGGTGCTAACTAGAAGCTTGGAATCAATGACTGCTTCTGTAGTTTGTTTCACGCCTGATAGTAGCAGGTTTGCTTCCCGTACAGTATCGTGTAGGCCTGTCGACTCATCTTTCATAAACTCGTCTTTATTCTCTTGCAACCTCTGGAAAAGGTCTCGATAGCCCCGTTGAAGATTGCGTCTCTCTTCTAAAGATTGGTCTGGATCAAAATCTTCTTCTTCTATCACCCCCTCGCCATCCGGCTCTCGTGTGCGCCGCCGCGAACGAGCATGATCTGCGCCATTAGTTAAGCTTCGTTTCCTTTTGAAAGCGCTCTCGGACATTTTGCCTTTGTCTCGGATAACTAACGAATTGTGGCGACTATCAGGATCCAGCGAAGAGCCTGATGATCCTGAGGCGGGAGAGGAGTCTCTGGACGACATGATTGATTGGGTGCTTCAACGGAGCAAAGCCAGGAGATAGACTCAATTAAACAATTAGTATTGCTGAAGTGTATTATTGTCTTATCCGTGGCGAATTCCAATTCTGTTGCTTGATATTGGAGATATTGAATTGCTGGTTGGCATATATCATAACTCCATGTGCAATCCCACCGTCGCGACAAAGAGACGCGCAAGTCGCGTATTCTTCAAGCTTCAACGCGTTTTTGATTAAATTGATTGATTTATCAATTCACCTTGAACTTTTTTGTGTGGCTCGTACCAGTGGCTGATGTAAAGCCCCGAATACGAATCTGCTGCGTGTACACTTACGACTCGGAAACCATACCTGAGGAAGGGCCTAACATTAAAATTTGCTAGAGCAAATATAATTAAATGTCCTCAGTTTCAGGGAACATACCGCCTCGTAGGTGTGTTAAAGTTGCTGACTCTTCTAATGTAAAACCATGCCTGAGCGTACAAGTTGCTAAGGTAAGGTTTCCTGGGATCTGGAAGCGCTGTGGATCTCAAAGAGCTGCAGGGGTAGCACGGGACTTAAGCTTTAGGTGATGGGGAGTGGGGAGGGGCATTGATTGGAGCTGTCTGATAAGATTAGGTACTTAAGTCACTAAGTCACTAAGATGACGGCAGGGACGACCTGTTACTACCACCTAGGTACCTAGGTAGGAGCTGCCTCTACCTTAAGTGAGCACATGCGCCAATCATTTGCATGCGCACTCTGGATATTTTGTTACTTCCCACACACGCAGAATCCAAGCTATTATGGAACAAGCATCTCGATAATGGAGCCCTTTTCTTTCGCAAGCTCGGAGTCGCTAGACCGTCAGGTCAGCATACGCATGTAAGAGAACCGTTTCCCGGTTGCTGCCAGCTATGGATGAGCCGACAACTGACACCTGTTATATAGAATTAATCTGGAGGGCGAAGAAACACCACATCTGTATTCGACATTGTTACAAAGGCCCGATCTTAGACATATAGGCTCCAATTTGAGGTGTGTATATTTCGAGTAATTAAGCAGCATTTACCTCTTACAGCCTTACACTAACTTGAAGCTTTATGTAGCCCTCATTCCGACCTTTATGTCACTGTCCAAGTATGGGCCGGCTCCAAACCTCTAACCGTTCCGATACAAACATCGTATAAACCGTTTCGCAATGAGAGAAGGTATGATGGAGTAAATACATTCGAGGGCCCTGGTATGTTAGCTAATAACATCTTAGATGGAACGAATGGCTTGACCTACCGATACCATACAAGTCTCTACCCATTAATTCGTGCCTTGCAATGACGTTATGGGATCTCTCCCCTACAGGCGGAAAACAAGCTCAAGGTCATGCGATCCCCTTCGGCGGAACGACGCTTCCACTCTTCGACCGAGAGAACCAGCTTCAGAAGGGGAGACAAAAATGTATAGTTCATCGTCATAAACAGGCAGATGGAAATGATAATACCACTACGCCGTCCAGCGTAGAGAAGAAGAGAGGTTCTTCAAAAAAGGATGACGCCACTTTTGTGGATAAGGAGGCCGAAGAACTCGAACGTCTAGAGAAGTTATTTAAAAAGCACGAGATGAACGAGATCCCTAGAGTGGAATGGCTGGACCAGCTTGTCTTCCGTGCAACCGAAAAGCGTGGCCTGAAAGCAGCGAAAAACTCAGTAAAATCGCTTCAACGCCAAGCGATACAAAAGTCGGATGCTGAGAAGGATGGAGGAAAGGATAAAACCGATTCAGTGGCTGAGGATCCGCCGAGACCTGGCCCGTCAAGGTTTATGCTGAATGTGGAATTACCTCGCTTCGACTTTCCTGTCGTATTCGCAGACCATGAATACCCTCCGCCGCCCGTGTCGTCTTTTCAGCATCTTTCGGCTTCTCAATCCAATATCATTCTGAAACCTCCACCAGAGGTATCATACGGCCCAGGTATAAATGGGCCTGGTGAGGCTGGAAACAGAATGGATAGTCGCATAGTCAGAATATATGACCCTGAAGTCGGTGCACGGGATAACCCGGCAGAAAGCAAACACCGACGCCTAGTCAGGAGTCAGCATCGCCACGGGATACTAGATAAAGATCTGAGACCCAATGCAAAGGTTCGCGATGAGCTTAACACCATCATGTCGTATTCACCTACCCACGTTCTGTCTCCGGAAGAAAAGGATCTTGTCTGGAAGTTCCGCTATCACTTGACTAAGGACAAGCGGGCTCTTACGAAGTTTGTCAAATCCGTCAATTGGCAGGACCAGAGCGAATCTAAGCAGGCCATTCAGGTCCTCGGCAAATGGACTGACATCGATGTGGATGATGCGCTTGAGCTGCTAGGCCCTACCTTTGATAACCACGCCGTGAGAGCGTATGCCGTGGACCGATTGAGGAAGGCCGATGACCACGAGCTGCTCCTTTACTTACTACAGCTAGTCCAAGCTTTGAAGTTCGAGCATATCTCAGCTGATTCCAACGAAGCCACTGTACAGGCATCTTCCCTGGCAGATTTCTTGATCTCGCGAGCTGTCGAAAATTTCACCCTTGGGAACTACTTCTACTGGTACCTCGGGGTCGAATACGATGACAAGAGCAGTGAACAGGGAGAGGAAGTCCGTACCATGTACGCCAAGGTCCAATATGACTTCATGAAGGAACTTGAGAACCGCCCAGGTGGCCGTGAAACGAGGGCAACCATTAGACGACAAGCTGAGCTTGTTACAGTGTTGTCTAAAATTTCCGCCGAAATACAGGCTTCTAACGAATCAGTAGCCCGCAAGACCGATAAAGTCAAGAGCTTCCTGGCAGATCCGAAGAACGAACTTTTGTCTATTGACCCTGCCGTGCCTTTACCCCTAGATCCATCAGTCATGGTCACAGGAGTCATTCCAGAAGAGACGCGGGTTTTTAAATCATCGCTCTCACCAGTTATGGTTACATTTAAGACAACATCGGGAAGCAAGTACCCTATCATCTTCAAGACTGGTGACGACCTGCGCCAAGACCAACTTGTCATTCAAATCATCACCCTTATGGACCAATTACTCCAAAAGGAGAATCTGGATCTGAAGCTGACACCATACAAAATTCTTGCAACGAGCACGACTGCCGGAGCTTCTCAGTTCATCCCTTCTCAAACGTTTGCCGCGATCTCTTACAAATATCGTAATAACCCTGCCCTTGCCTACCTTAAGCAGCATAATCCCGACGACCGAGCATACCTGGGGGTGCGTAAGGAAACCCTTGATACGTTTGTCAAATCGTGCGCGGGCTACTGTGTAATTACCTATATACTTGGGGTCGGTGATCGACATCTCGACAATCTTCTCTTAACGCCGGACGGACATTTCTTCCATGCTGACTTCGGGTTTATCCTCGGCCGCGATCCTAAGCCTTTCGCCCCCGCAGTCAAGCTCAGCAAAGAGATGGCCGACGCGATGGGCGGCTCCAATCCCCCGAGCGAGCAGTATTTGCAGTTCAAACAGTATTGTTTTCTAGCGTTCGCAGCATTGCGAAAATCGTCAAACCTAATCCTTAACCTATTCAGTCTGATGGTCCATGCTAATATCCCGGATATTAAGATTGAGCCAGACAAGGCGGTATTTAAGGTGAAAGAGCGTTTTCATTTGGAGGTGAACGAAGAGGATGCAATTAGACACCTGGATGGAATTATGGAAGACAGCCTTAACGGCATCATGCCTGTTGTTATTGATCGACTACATGATTGGGTCCAAGCATTCAGGCCTTAGAGGCGTTTTGGGGGGGTAATGCACTGTACGTTTTACAAGGTTATCGGGTTTATATCGGTTTGCTCAAGGTGGCGCAGGCGGTGTTTATTTACATGTCGGTTCTTATCCGATACAAGGTTGTTCAGGTACCTAGATACCCAGCGTAAAGACGCGATTTCAAACAGCAGCGTGGTCGGCGCGGTGTATGCAAGCCTCTTATGTGAGACGGAACTGCGGAATGCTGCAGCCACAACGTGAAAAATTTCCGTTTGTCTAAGGCCTTGGGCGTCTTATACCTTGGCAGCAGCCGCCAGCCATATGCATTATGGCTTTTCAAGGGTGGGTATGTTTTAGATGCTGGCGAACGCTATTTGCAGCGTGAGTTAGCTGTCTTACAGTTTACTTGAACTGAATGTGCTGGTCGGCCTATCGGCATCGTTCTTGGAAGCCATCGTTGGCCCCGCTACCGTCATAGGTAGGATGTATATCGACTGTAGATACCTGCCTAGGTATGTACATAGAGGTGAACGATCGGTCCTTGCGGATGTGGAGCCTTCTCCAAGTCTCTGGAACTGTCGTAAGCCCTCCCCTTTTTTTTCTCATGCCCAGCGTCTAGGTATCTAACAATAGAATGCCTTATCTCATTGACATGTGGCTTCCTTAAGCCAACTACACGTCATATTTTATAGTGACGAGATGATTGATTGTACAAGTAGTTATCGGAATATAAGTTAATTTATATATTAGTTTTAACCTAATATCTCTTTTAACATGAAGCACAAATACACTATATACACGCGTACCTCACTGAAGGTAAGTATACCCACCGCCCATGATCTTCGGCTTAGGTACAACATATGGAGGTACCTATTCATGTTCACATGAGGCGCAGTGGACCGGTATATATAAAGCGGGGGCTGGGATCACGATATTTCATACAGCTACGTACGCAGACACCTCGTATTATCTGTTCAAGTGAACTGAGCTCGAGGTTGGTTTACTGGGAAGGTTGGTTGGTACTCGAAATACTCACAGATAAATTGACGTTTAATAGAACACTTACAATGGTCTGATTTCATATCATGAACGGCGGAAAATATGGTGAGTCTACCCTATTAAGTACATGTACCTCGTACCACCCAGAACTCAAATGGGGTCGTGTAAGTTTCCAAAACAGGTCAATACGACTTTCCCTTATCGGGGGCGCTCCCCACTAACTTAGCAGGCTTTTAGCAGGCTTAGACGGTAAATCTTTCCTAGATGTACCAGTTTGGACTTAGCTCACACTCTAAAATCCACTTCTACTATGGCGTGAAGGGTAAATAAAACCCTGGTCACAAGTATCGCCCTAAAAGGTGGCCTATGGTGTCCTGCAAAACTGATATCGATTGTGGATGGCAGCGCGTCTAACCCTTTCCAGCGGTACCTGACATGGTAGTTTTATTTATGCCTGGTACCATAGTACTTAGTGCCAAAGTGCAAGCCATTGTAGAAATCCAGGGACCTTTCGACCTTTCGACCTTTCAACATCACGTTCAATGTTAATCAGCCATTGAGAATGAGATATTTGTCCTTGAGCTCCCGCTCCCTCTCCCTCGAATCGCATATTTAAAGATATTGTACCTCATTTCCCCTGGCAAGGCTACCTATGCTGTAAAATACTAGGTATAAACTTATACCGAGCTACTTAATCAACGTCAAGTCGCCAAGTCGCATTTCCAATATCCCCCAACTTAAACCCGAACCCAAGGTCTTTCGCGCACGGTTTCGAAGCACATCCAATTCATTTTAAAACAGCAAATACTAAATACAACTACGTACACTAAAGTATCCTAGCCACAAGTTCGCTCTCTCTCTCTCTCGATAACCCTTGATCCTAGCATTTCTTAGGTCTAGCCTGGCCTCCTTCTTTCTGTCTCTCCACTCAGAAAACAGAAACCCACCGCGCCACTGATTGGCGGCACTGGTCCTGTTTCTCGTACTGCTTTGGGCCTCTTACTATTCTCTCAATTGCCTTTGACTTGGTGATCAATTTTTGGATATTACAAATCGCGTTGCGTTGGGATGCTCTTGATTTTGCCCTCGCTGAAAACGCATAGTTAATACACAAAATCTTGTACATTTTTTGTCATTGAAAAATTGCGATCATTCCCGAATCGGTCGGAATCTCTGGGGGCCACTTTCTTCTTGAGCCCCGTGCGTTCACGGTTCGTTCTATTATTTTCTTCCCACTCTCCTACCCAACTCTCGTGCTAGGTTTTCCTTTGGTAGTTTTGTTTTTACCTATCCTAATATAAAACCTCTAGATAACTGCACGGCCGACATCGAATAACGTTTGACTCCGTCCCTGACGTAATTTGTTAGTTCAGCGCATTCCCCCAAGCTCTAATCATGTCCGCTACAAATAATGGCGCCGCGGCAACATCGTCTGCCAAGCGTTTTGAGCTTCCAGCTCTGGACTTCCACTTTGGCTCCTTAACCGACGGAACCGATATTCCACCCCCGCCCCCATCGCCTCCGTCACTCAAGGAAGAAGTTCAGAAAGAAGTTCCTAGGGAAGAGGTTCCTAAAGAAGAGGTTCCTAAAGAAACAGTTCCAAAGAAAGAGACCCCTAAGGAAGAAGTTCCGTCGCCGCCGAAGACGCCGCTTCTGGATGAGGTTGAGAAGAAGGAAACAAATGGTGCGGTTAATGGTCATGGTACATCCCCTAGCAAGCCCGAACTTAACACTGTCCCGGCCAATAACGGCGTAAAGCGCCCAGCTGAAGACGGCCCTGCGTCACCCGCATCACACGCGTCGTCACATCGTGGAAGCCTCAGACGTTTGCTCAGCAGAAATTTACTGAACAATGCTTACGATGAACAAGGATCATTACTTAGCCCAACCGCTTCTTCAAGACCCCCGAGCCGGACGGCAAGCACGATTACAGAAGAGAAAAAGTCGAAGCGCGCCAGTGGTTGGTTTAAACGGTTACGGTCGCACGATACTTCTTCTAAGAGGGCTAGCCAAATATTCGACCACCACCACCATCAGCAGATCGAGGAACCTAAAGAACCTAAGAAGCCAGCCGGTCCCCCTCCACCGATGATTCCGGAGTTAAGCGCTCTTAAGACGAAAGTCGATACTCATCTTGGCGATGACCTCTTCAAGGAAATCAAGTAGGGAATTGTTTCAAAAAACATATGATACCCCATCTATGGCCATGTTTTGGTTGCGTTGGCACTTCATGAGCCTTGGATATTTAAGCTCAAAATAGCCGCTATTATCTTCCGGCAAAGTAATCTTTTTTTTGACATTTGTATGACGATTTTTTCGAGGCGAGTGGAAGAGGCGTTTGCTTTTGAGAAAAAGCTGTCTGGAGGGTGGAATATTAGATACCCAGCTCCCGCGCGAGCTCATTCATCGACATACCTTGTCAATTATCTCCCTGTTATTTCATTGCTTTTTTTTCCTCAGCGTTCTTATCCTATTCTTCTCTTTATCGACTTCTCGCACGTGTCATATAAATGCGTTGCTGCAAGAGTATTCGAAAAAAAAGGACTGTTGTGTGTCTTGTATTACTCACCTCCCCTCTCGCCGATTTCTTTAGGCGTATCTTCTTTTCATACTGTTCTCGTGCTCAAAAGGGGCTTATCAATATTCGATTCTTAAAGGACGTGGTGAGAACAGTTGTTTGTGGAAGGACGGCAGAGGATCGAAAATATCCCAGAGTTGGTAGAAGGCGGTAGAGATGTTACGGAGCAAGTTTCTGATATTTACGGTCAATACCTATTTACGGCTATGTGCTTACGTGTCACGATAGCGGGAGAGACTTCATATTTTGCCTTCTGGTTGGAGAGGATATTACACCATTTTCTTGTGAAATAGTGCGTCTCTGGCGCGAAGGCATCAAATTTCGACATTTTTTTTTCCAGCCCCCCTCATAATGTGGGCTATTTAATTCCCATCTTTTTGGAGTGTTCAGATCTGAAGATCGTCAGGCAAATCTAAACCATGGTCCTACTTTCAAGTTGAAAATATGTGATTATTGTTATTTTTTCTTTTATTACATGATTTTATTTCGCAGTGATGAGATGTGATTCAACCTAGAGACATGTACGTCCTATAAGATGCCCTGCTTATACGTACAGGTATAAGGTACATGCATGCATTAGGTATATGTAACTGAGACGTCAAGAAAGGGGAGCATGCTTTAGGTAAGCCCTAGTGTATAGCTCTAGCTTGAACCAATAGTAACGTGTTTCGGCAATGCTATCATAAGATAATAACGTCATTGCCGAGTTCAGCTTCCAGAGCTCCGAATTTTTGTTATCAGTAGCTCCGTTCCAAAACTTGAGGGAGGGACGTTGACATTTTGTCCCACCATTATACTCACAACGCCTCCTGGTAACATGGCTAGCATCCGACCGCTCAGAGCGCAAGGACTGGCTGGTTCTCTAGCTAGGAGCTCAATTCGACCAGGCCAATGCAGATTCAATGCGAGATTTTCACCACCGGCGCCGCAAGGACAAGGACAGGTTCGGTATAAGTCTGGTCCGTACGGATACACGCAAGCGAAGTCGTTGGTATTTAGCGAATATGGCGAACCAAAGGACGTCTTGAAGTGAGTTCTTCTTCTCTAACGATTGGTGACAAACGAAATAAATGGAATAAAATGTTTCGCAAGCTAACAAAAGCTCGAATTCATTAGACTGCACACGCACTCCATCTCCCCCACCCTCCCCTCCTCCTCCGTGCTCCTGCGCTCCCTCGCCGCGCCCATCAACCCCGCCGATGTAAACACTATCCAAGGCACCTACGGCGCGAAGCCATCCTTCAGCACGCTCCTCGGCACCTCCGAGCCCTCCGTCGTCCCCGGCAACGAAGGCGCCTTCGAAGTCGTCTCCTCCTCGTCCCCGGACTTATCCCGCGGCGACTGGGTGATACCCAAAAAGACCCAGTTCGGCACCTGGCGCACGCACGCCCTCGCCCCCGCAGACGCCCTCATCAAGATCGAGAACAGGGACGGGCTGACGCCGCTGCAAGCCGCTACCGTCGCGGTCAACCCGTGCTCCGCCTACCGCATGCTGCGCGACTTCGTCCACTCGGAGCCCGGCCCGCTACGGGAGGGCGACTGGTTCATCCAGAACGGCGCGAACAGCGGCGTGGGCCGCGCCGCGATACAGCTCGGCAGGCTGTGGGGGTACAGGAGCATCAACGTCGTGCGCGCGAGGGAGACGCCCGAGGACACCCGGAAGCTGAAGGACGAGCTGAGGGAGCTCGGCGCCACGCACGTGGTTACCGAGGACGAGTTCCAGGCGCGCGAGTTCCGGGACCAGCTGGCGGAGTGGACGCGCGGGGCGCGGGAGGGCGTGCGCCTGGGCCTGAACTGCGTGGGGGGGAAGTCGGCGTCCTCGATCGCGAAGGCGCTGGGCACGGGGGGCACGATGGTGACGTACGGGGGGATGGCGCGGCAGCCGGTGGCGCTGCCGACGGGGCTGCTGATATTCAAGGACGTGCGGTTCGTGGGGTTCTGGCTGAGCCGGTGGGCGGACGGGGACGCGGGGTCGAAGGCGCGCACGGTGGCGGAGATACTGGGGTTGATTCGCGAGGGCAAGTTCCGCGACACGCCGGTCGTCGAGGTGCCGTGGCGCTGGGAGACGGAGGTGCAGACGCTGCGGGACGCGGTGCAGGGTGCGCTGCAGGGGTATAAGGCTGGGAAGGGGGTTTTTGTTTTTCAGGATACGTGAGGGGAGGTGTGATAGAGAGGAGATGAAGAGGTTGGAGAGGATGGAAGGGCGATGACGAGGGTACCTACCCAGTACAATACCTACCTAGAGGCTGAGGTTCAGTGTTTGTTAAATAAGGAGAGCCCAGGCTTGTATTGTATGTATTCGGGATGAACCAAGGACCTGTCATGATGTTATAGACATGATGCAGTATAACCACCTAACCTATCAATGAATAGGGACTAAAATATATATATATATCACGATACTTTTCACTAAAAGCACCTAGGACTTGTGACTTTTTTTGGGGCATTTTTTTTTCTCTTCTTGCTAATTGCGCTATTGCTAGATGCAAGTCTACAATCCTCCGCCGTTCACATTTCTGTCTCTGTGTCGACTCGCCGAACGCCAGTGCAGTTCCATGCTAGGTAATGAAAAACTCAAGAGAAAATGGAGAGGGTCAGGTTGATACCTCGGATCCTGGAGCAAGAAGAATCTCGACTAGACTAACTGGCTGATCACTTTAGACAGGATTTGCTTTCTTTTTTTCCTCTTTTTCTTCTGTTTGGTTAATCCCTCCTATTTAACATTTACCAGTCAAATGTAATAGTAGATGATGTAGACGTCTGGTGACGGAAGCAATATCCTCTCTAGCGCGTCTCCAATCCGGTAAAGGACATCGTCAATCCGGCAAAGGACATTGCGAGGGGAGATGCGTTCCGGAATATGAATACTCCCAAGGCGTGCGCAAATGGTTCAGGCAGCCTGCGCTTCTATTTCGGCTGAGGGGTGGCGTATGTCTTGGTCCACTCCTTGGCTGTTGCGATGGCCTTGTTCTCGTCCTCCTTCCAGCTCTTAGCGACGTCTGCGGCTAAGGGGTCATCGGGGTTCGGGGCGCCGAGGAGAGCCTGAATCGAGAGGAGGATGGTTCGGATCTGGAGAGCAGGAGACCAGTTGTCTGTGGGAGAAACTGTTAGTATATAGATGTAAAGTTTACATATGAGTGAGAGTGAGAGTGAGAGTGAGAGAGTGGGCGTGGGTGTGGGCGTGAGGATAGAAATGGAGGGTCTGACTCTTCAGCACGTCTAGACAGATACGTCCGAGCTTGTCGACGTTCGGGTGATAGATCTTAGTCAAGAAGCGGATCTTAGGTGGGACCATCGGGTAGTCATCCGTCAGGAACAGCTCAAGCTTGAAAACGCCTCCTAGATTTCATTAGTCCACGGGTTAGCAAACAGTTCGATCGGTTGCACGGGGCGGGAAAGGGAGAATGCACGAACCCTCGTATGGCGATCCGGAGGGGCCGAAGATCTCAACGTCGAAATATCTGAGGTTGTCCTCGTGGGGAACGGCGCTAATACCAGGAACACTATGAACGCTCGGTTAGGCACCAGGTCCCAGCAAACGGCTCGGCACGAATCCCGAGAAATCTAGATCTTACGGTTCGGTCATCAAACGTTCCGTCTCCTTGACGATTCGCTTAGGTAACGCCATCCTGTCGGATTATTCTAGTTGATGGTAGTAGTGGGGGAGAATTAAAAAGAATGTCGTTCCGATTTCGTTGCAACAGCTCTTGGCTATTAAATGGCGAGGAACGAAAAGTCCGGGTGAATGCTAAGGTAGCGAGGCTGGTAGAAGGGAAAACTTAAGAGCGCCACGACATGCACGACCTGCACGACTTCGCAAGGCTCAGGGAAAGCAGGTTGTGTAATCGTTGGTTTATCTTTTGCGACGGCGGGGAAGAAGCACTTTATTTAATTAGGTACCTAAGATAGTTACCTGTTAGTGCTTCCTTGCTAACTTTGCTATTCAGAAGGAATACCCGGATGGAAAGCTCGATAGTGAATATTTCAAAAGGAAAAAAGAAAAAAGGGAGCACAACGGAATAGAATGCTGCTTAGAGTGTTAAGTTTAAAAAGGTTCTCAGCTAATCTGAGGATGCAGACAAAAAAGAACTGGTCTACAACGGCTAACGATTACAGACTAAAATCAAGTCAAGTGGGATGTCCTTGCGATAAGGCCTGGCGGGCATTGATGGCATTTGTAACTCTGTATTTATGCCCCTCTTTTAGACGGTCGATTGGTAGGTAGCAGGGTACGTAGCTTCTCACAGAAATATGTTGGCTTAGGTAGGTACCTAGGTAGGTTAGGTAATCGTTAGGGGTTTACGGGCTTTCACTACGCCTCCAGTCAAGGCCTATTACAAGTAGGGTAACCAAACGGCCTAGAGCTACCTAAGTACACATGAGAAGTATCGTGGAATAATAACGTCATTATTACCTATTTGTCAGGTTTGTCTCACATACCATTTGTTCCTATAGGCAAACCTAGGCATCACTTACCTTATTTCAAAGTCATTTTCTCATATCTGACTTTCAGTGACATTAAGCAGGTATAAATGCCTAATGTAGGTGGTCTTAGAATAGAGAGGTAGTATATATCCAATGTCCCTCCAGCATATTCCACTTCCACTAGAGGACGTTAGGTGGCAGATTGGTAATAAGGTTATTGATGAGGGGCAAGTGATGCACTAACAAATACGGATCTGCAGCACCTTACCCGCTTACTTAATCCAGGCTCACTACTAAACTTGAGGCGGCTCTATCGATAACGAATCACGAATCAAGATGTCCTGCGCGGCTGACAACCATCAGGGTTCAACGTTATCTCATACTTCTTTCACATATAAAAGATACCAACAAAATATCATATTCATATTTTCATCAACCTTTGACAGCCTGGATTATGCGTTGTACTAATCTAATTCTGTTTACTGCCTAAACTCGCAAGCGGTGTATTTGATGAACCAATCTGATGAAGGGTTAAAGGGAGATGTGCTAGGTTAAGACGGCGTATGCAGTTAAATGAAGGATGAGCCGGGGCGTCATGCGAAATTCATCGAGAGTTCGATGTTTCGTCAACGGGCCCACGTGCCTCCATCAATTAAACATTAACCAGCAATGCCTTCGAATTTTGATCGCGCCTTGGACACGTCCAAAGAGAATGCTCCCAAGTCCGCTTACGACAGTGAGACCTTCGATGCCAACGTGACAATTCACGTCGATGGACTGGTCGGATCAGCCACTATATCGCCATGTGGTCGCGACGTCGCCCTTGCATCGTAAGTTTTAATATCGTACATACCTAGCAATCTTATATGTTATACGTGCTCATGACATGTAAAGCCCCGAAGGTTTAGCCATCATTGATCTTGATGCTCCTTATAATCCACCCCGCCGGTTAAGTAGCCATGGGCTCCCGTGGCTGGTGGTCGACGTGCAGTGGTCGCCTTTCGCGGCCCGGGATTACTGGGTTGCCTCGACGGCCAATCACCGATGTCTAGTTTGGAACTTGAATCTGAGAGAAGACTCTACCATGGGAGCTATCGAACACTCTCTTCAAGGCCATAGTAGGGCAATCACCGATATCAACTTCTCGGCTCATCACCCTGATATGCTCGCCACCTGTGCGGTCGACGGCTATGTACATTGTTGGGATTTGCGAAAACCCAAGCAACCTGTCCTAACGTTCTGCGACTGGTTCGCTGGGGCTACCCAAGTTAAATACAATAGACAAGACCCAAACGTGCTCGCATCTTCTCATGACAGGTGGTTGCACATATGGGACGAGAGGAAGCCATCCATTCCCCTCAAGTCTATCAGTGCACATACCTCTAAAATTTACGGCCTTGATTGGAATCGTAGCAAGGCAACCAGCATTGTTACTTGCTCCTTGGACAAGAGCATCAAGTTCTGGGATTATAGCGTATCCGAAGATCCGCAGAGGATTATTCGGACGGACTTTCCTGTGTGGCGCGCGCGTCATACCCCTTTCGGTTATGGTTTATTAGCTATGCCTCAAAATGACCCCGGAAACCTTTATTTGTACGATGCTCGGCATAGTGAGGGGGAGGCTTTAGATGACGCTATTAACCCATGCAATATTTTCCCCGGACATGGAAACAATAAGGTGAAGGAGTTCCTATGGAGGGCCCGAGGGTCTATCTCAGATGACGAGATAGACAATCGAGAATTCCAGCTTGTATCGTGGGGTGAAGATAACGAACTGCGCCTTCATAAAGTCGATCAGCCGACTTTGGAGTCCGTTGGTCACGTAAAAGGTTGTAGGGCTCAGAATATCAATATCACAAGAAAGGGAGCCGCATATAAGACATACAGATCCGTTGACGATCACGCTAATAGAGAGAAGAGAACAGCCACTATGAGCGATCCTCGTCCCGGAAGTGGTGGAAGTCCATTTCGCCGTAGCGCTCTTACTATGGGGATGCAAACAATGTCTTCAAACTATCCCCGTGCAGCTGCCACCATGCCGAGTTGGAAAGGTCCGTCAATGAAAGCAAAAAGTGTTGCAGGAAAAGTAATTGATAGGAGCCTAGACCAGCTTGGTTGGATGAAAGGTATCACTATGAGCAAGAAATCGGGGCTCATTAGATCGTCTCAGAGAAAAGAATCAAGAGACTCTGGCATGTTTGGGCACAACTTTCACGACGAACACTGGGCCGAGCCTGAAACGCTGCAGGAAGAGATCGTCCGTGTCAACCAGCAGATGCCGAATGTCAAGTGGGACAGCGTAGATATGGACTCACTTAGCCTCAGAGCTTCTCTGAAAGGTCCCTGGGGCACAGATGGAGATACTATTTTTATTAAAGTCAGGGTAGATATCCCTAAGAACTATCCGAAATCAAGGGCGCCGAAATTCATGGTTGAGAAGACGGCCTTAATGTCGGATGAGACGCATAAGAAACTCGAACAGGAAATACATCAGCTAGCAAGTCGATTCTCAAAGAAACGGCAAAACTGCTTAGAAGTGGCCTTTAGTTATCTTCTTGGAGAAGTTGATCTATCTAATAGCGATTCACTCTTTAAGAATGTCAAAGATCTGGATGATGATATAGGTGGACTCGCTGATGAGAGTTCTAGCGAAGAGGAGGATAACTATATTTCTACGGGCGGTTCTGCAGCTATGTCTCAAGAATTGACTGCGAGTACTGAGCTAGATGCTACTCTTGCTCCGACTAACAGACCTACTATACCACCGATGCCGCGCTTGTGTGGTGCTCGCTTCTCCAATGATGGGAGGTTGGTCTGCTTTTTCCCAACTAAAGAGGAAAAGGCTAAGATTTCCTTTTTCCCTACTTCGGACTCTTACAGAGAGCGTCCCAAAGGTGAACCTAGTTTTGCAGGCTTTGGTAGACTTCAGCAAGAATCATCCGCTCCGAGAAACAGGTACAATAACGATGATATCTCAACAACGGAGGACCAGTCCGACTCGGAAGATGCAGAGGAATCATCCAGCTCCAGTGACTCGGAAACTACGTATATGCATAAGATTAACATGTGGTACCTGCCGGGTCGGCGCTTCAGAAAGACCTTCAGCGGTAGCTACTCTATGCATTCAAGTGGCGGAGGAACTGGCATTGGCACGGGTACGGGTACTGGTACCAGTAAACGCCGCCCGGGCAAACCTAAGAACATCATATCTATCTATAATGTCGCCAATGAGCTGCCTTCCATGCAAGAGTTCGCTCAAGAGTACTCCATATTTGGGGACGGATCAGATGTGTGCGCTCATAATGCAGCTGTAGCAGAGAAATATGGACGATCTGATCTTGTTGACGTTTGGAATTATGCAGCATTATTACTTCGAAAAGATATCCCTCTCGAGCTTTTGGGCGATGGCCAAGGCAGGGAATCAATACTAGTCATTGCAAAAGATGCTGTTGCCCGTTTCGGCGATAATAGTTCGTCGTCTATGCGTTCTGATACTTCAGCGCTGACTGGCAGGGTCAAATGGGGGCATCATCCTCTCGCAAAAGGCTTAATCGACGATCTTTTCTATTATTTCGAGAAGATGGCCGACGTGCAAATGCTTGCCATGCTCTCATGTATATTTAGCGAGTCATCTACCGAAGATAGCGTTGCCTATGCGGAATCACATCTCACCCAGCCGGAAACGCCTCTTCCCATGAAAGCACCATCATTTTCGTTGGATTATTTCCCCACAGACGCATCACTTTGGCACGCAAGCATCTATAGCCACAAAAGCCAAGCTAACTCAACAATCTCCACTCCCAAAACCCTACACACACCTGTCACTCTTGCCGGCTCGTACGGCTCAGAGGAAGTAACTTGGGGTGGCGACCCAAAATCTAATTCTTACTCTTGTGGGGAGACGCCCCCAACGTTGACACCTCATGAACCAAACGGTGATCCAACGCAGAGCTTAGCCGCATCGCCAGACAACAGGCTACTAAGCCGTGCTAACACTGCCTTGACCGCGGGTTTAGCTAGTTTTCCTAGAGCTTTTACGAGCGTTGCCTCTACGTCTCCGCCTACTCGGAAGCGACCTAGTCCTGGAGAAACATTCCTGTCTAACCTTGCTCCTACTAATATCACCTGGGGGAGTTCAACAGTTTTAGGCCCTGTGTCCGAACCGTCGGGCACCGCACGTAATTCTTATTCTGATGATGACGTACGAAGTGACGATATGCTGCCTCTACTATGCTATGGTATATCCACGGAAATGGAAGACCAGTCCATATTCGATGATGACGGCTGGCTTGGCGTTCCTTTCCTCGAACCTTCCCGCCACGCTATATATGCGAGCTATCGCCATGCGTACGCAGAAATGCTACAAATGTGGAACCAGCCATTGGCTCGATTAGAAATCTTAAAATTCAATGTGCTTAAGGACAATCCCTCGGGGCCTCAAGCTACGAGCTTTGCAAGCTCGGGGGCTACCAGCTTCCACGAGTATCACAACGTAGAGAATACGAGCCACAGCTCCCGTTCACATCACGGTGCCAATTCGCCTATCGTCCTGGGCAAGAAGGAGTTGCTGCAAACGCTGATCACATCTGATAAGGGTATCGATGTAACCGGCATCTGCCGCATACATGAGACCCATCTAGACCCTATTCGATCTACACATGCTGGCGCAACGCTTGGAGGTGCAGTGGGTACTTGCGATCGTTGTAAACGCACGCAGATGCAATTACTCTGCGTATTTTGTAACGAGCCTATCGACGCTCTCTACCCCCCTTGCCTATCATGTGGTTGTGCTAGCCATGAGGCCTGTATAGCGCAATGGCACGACGCTGGGGAGACCGAGTGCGCTGCTGGCGACGAGTGCAATTGTATCGAGGAGGCCAGCCACGGCCAAGTAGAGACGTGGGCCTCGATTATGGGATTTGTAGAGCGGTCAAAGATGCAAAAGCAGTCTGATTTCGACACGGACAATGGGCGTGACATTTACAAGCGCGGCTCGATTGATAGACACGACTGGGAGAAGATCGCCAGCGGCGCGCAGATACCCCTTTCGGACGGACAGGGCAAGCCCTTTGACCAGATACAGCCGCTGCATCAGAACCCGATGTCTGCTGCCAGGATCAGCCTCGGGAATAAACTAAGGAAGTCGGCGGGCAATTGGGGAAGTACGGCCTCGTTGAGAAAGAAATCGGCATCGGGGCCGAGCAGCAGTAGACGATAGATGTATTCTTGGACGTTTGTATAGATAGAGTGTATAAGTAAACGAGCGACGCTACAACCCGTCTTATACGAAGCGGGTCAAAGGATAAAGGGATAATTATGTAAGCTAAAGAACTTTTTATAATCTGTACCAGGTGGTTTGTAAGGAGTCATAAGACTGACTGGCTTAAGAGATGAGATGCAGTTGTATAACTTTGAGTTAAATTCCTACAAATTAAATGCTTTATATGGCAATACCTTCGAATATCAAACTCGGAAGTTGATGCCATTCTTCCACTTCCGCGAAAAACTCACAACGTTAGGTAAAAATGGAAGACCGTCGTGTTGAATCGTGGCACCGAGAGGTAAATTAATTGGTAACCTCAAAACTTTTAGCATCCATTTACCAACGCGATTTCCATACACATTCGGCAAATCCGACTTGTTTTCTTTTTGCCTCCGAACGTGGATTACGTTAGGTACCTAACCTAACCTAGGTAGATCCGTTCAAATTGGTGCATATTTCTCACTCTCTACCGCCTCACTCCCCTCATCCCCTTTTTTAGTCGCTCTGGAATAGGGCGATAACTTAATTCCAAAAAATCCGCCATTGAACCCAATACCAACCGCAAATTCCGACGAGGTCATTTCCCTGTGCTTAGGCAGGTAGGGAGGTAGCTTCGCACGTGCACATGTGCACGCACCGCGACGTCGGGTCGTAGTGACAAGCTACGCTTCCGGCGGAGCATAAGCATCTTGGTTATGAGGAGTCAGCTGGCTATCTTGCCTGCTACCAAGCACATTACAGAATCGATAGAGTGGACGGGAAACAAGGGAGAGGTAAGTGAGATGCTAGGCAAGGAAGGTCCATTACGTACAGGTCCTGGCACGGGTAATCGAGGCCCCCGCTGCAGGCCATCCGCTTTGTTAGGGGGATTCTGGCGGCGGAGACGAGAGAGGTGGAGAGGAGGATTGGAAGGAGGGAGCTTAGTGTGCACTGTGGGCTGTTATTAGAAGCTGGAGGATATAGTAACAGATAGATAGGGAGATAGGTTAGGAAGAGAGGTAGGTTCAGGTACCTTCATCTTGGATGCTGTGTGTATCTGGCCTATGGCGTTCTTGGTATTATATGGCGTACTGTACGGCTCTTTAGAGTCGGTCTTCGCTTACTGTCTTATTTACATATATATGTAGTATAGCATACCCTTGCTTCGAGCCTTTCTAGTGTCAACGAGCGCACCCAGCTAGGTATCTACCTAACCTTATATACTTGAGATAGCTATGATCTAGCCCGCAAGCGACTCGAGTGTCAAGCTATACGTATCTACCTAGTATATAAACTATCATCACGTCACTATAAAACACGAGATGCATATATAAATGAAGATCGACGGCTAGATTAACTCTCTGCGCGGGTAACGACATGAAGCCTACCTATGCATACCGTGTTTGGATGCTATGCTATATTATACTATCCCACCATCAACTTTATCGTGTACGCGAAACTTAGTCTAGAACGAATGCTATCTGATCAATTTCGTCCATTGACCTCTTTTCTTATACCCCGTACCTGTCGCTCATAGTGTCTAGAATGGGCACATGGTCATCGTGACGGAAAATCTGCCGAAAGGGTGGTAGGGGAGATGATACCTCCCGCACCTATCTAATCACTCGCGCTATCTAGAACACCTTGACATTACTTTGTTCTACAGTCAACAACCTAAAACAATTAACTAGGATAACTGCGTCCGCACAGGCACACCAGTTGGGATAGGGATAGGGGATATTTTCAGTTTAACCGGGGAGCTCGGATGCGGCGCCTTGCATGCTGATTTAGGTGTTTTAAGGCCGCAAATGCGACGCTGGTCGCTGTCACTCTTGCAGATCATGGCGAAGCTTTTCGGTAATGCTCGTTTATTAGACGCCTAATGTGGTATCCAGGGCAGATATCGATACTTAGGAGGTGGGTAGGTCGTTATGGGTACATGTTGCCCCATCGAGGCGTATTCTTCCGTTAAGGCTATTGATAATTCCGTATGGCCTCGTTCATCGTGCATTTATTTAGTCACGGGCAGAAAGAAGAATAGCCGTTGACGGACAAGATTTACATGGAGGAAATAATAGTAATAGCCCTGAGAGAAAACCTTTGTTTTCTTGAGGGTGCTTGTAGATAGATTATCAGGGAAATAATCCAGGCTAGAAAATCTCGAATGCCTTCATGGCCGGCACACTAACCTAACAGAATAAGAGGTGACTGTGACGTCTAACTATCGTCACAATTTCGCTTTAGGCAATTAGTAACCAATTCCATAACAAAACAGATTGGATACTGGACAAAGAGATACAAAGGCATATTATATAGGTACCTATACTATATATCATTAATCCTGGTCTTGGCATTTGATATCGTACAGTAAGTAACTCCTCGGTGGCCGGTCGTATCGCAACCCCCCTGTTACATGCCCCCCTATTGTATTCCTATAGACCCCTATACTACCATTACCACTTTCAAAATCCCATTGGCGAAACCCCCGGGCTGGACAATTCGAGGTTGATAGTCGTGATAAGAGGCCTACACACATCCTATCGTATACCTCCGTCACGGTAGCAACGAGGTTATCTTTCCCTCATCAAAGGTCCTGATTATCGCTGTAAGGTAGCCATACAAAGAGCGCGGCGATATCAACACACGCTCCTATGAATCCCATCCGCCAACCTCGCCGCTTTCCCCTCAAGTACCTTCGCCGACTCCTTCGTCACACCTTCTCCTTTCTTCAGCACCTCCTCCTTCTCCGTCCGCGGCCTGCTATCCCCAGCCGGCTTCTGCTTCTGCAGGATCGACAAGTCGACCTCGTCGTTATCAATCAGCGTCTGGGTGACGGACACCAGGTCCGAAATGAGGCGGTCTAGCAAATCCAGACTCATGGACTCGCGGACCACGACGCGCAGGATCTCGGTGCCGTCCTCGCCCGGCGGCAGCGCGTAGTTGGGTATTATCCACTGCCGCGCGCGCATCAGCAGCGACACCCACTCCTGCCGCACGTGCGGGAACTCCCGGCGGAACTCGTCCGCGAGCCGGAACGAGACGACCGGCAAGCCCGCCACGTAATCGGCCGAGGTCTCGCCTTCCTCTCCCAGAACGGCGTGCTTGGCGTCCGAGACCACGCTGCTCGAGGACGACGGCCGCCGGTGGATGTCGGACACGCAAGTGTACCAACCCGTGGCCTCGAGGCTCTTGGACAGCAGGCGCGCGTTGCGCAGGCAGTTCTCCATGATCTCGCGGTAGCCCTCGAAGCCGAGGTGGATGAGGTTGTAGTACTGGACGATAACCTGGGCGCCGGGCCGCGAGAAGTTCAGGGTGAAGGACTTCTCCGTGCCGCCGAGATAGTGCAGCTCGAAGATGAGGTGCTGCGGCAGGTACGACTCGTCCCGCCAGACGATCCAGCCGACGCCCGCGTAGACTAGGCCGTACTTGTGGCCGGATGTGTTGATGGATTTGACGCGGGGGAGGTCGAAGTTCCTTAGCGTAGATGTTTAGTATGATTTCTTTTATAAGAAGGGGGGGGGGGCGTTAGTTTCACTTACCATTTCGGCCCGCCGGCTTGCGCGTGAGTGAACGGCGCAACGAAGCCGCCGGAAGCTGCGTCAACGTGAATTGGGATGTCGATCCCCGTCTTCTCCTCGTACTCGTCGAGGATTTTAGAGATCTCCTCCACCGGCTCGTAGTGGCCAGTATACGTGCTTCCCATAATCACGAATACACCGATAGTATTTTCGTCGACGTTCTCCCGGACGAGGTTCGGGTCCAGTCGATAATTACTCTCTTTGGAGACAGGGAGAATGCGTGCCTCGACGTCAAAGTAGCGCGCAAACTTCTCGAGGGCCACCTGCGCATTTGCGCCCATGATTATATTCGGGTTAGAAGTGTCTAAGCCCTTGGCCTTGCGGTGTTCCTGCCAGCGACGCTTCATCGCCAAGCCCCCGAGATGAATTGCTTCTGAAGAGCCGGTGGTCGCGGTACCGATAGCTTTTTCACCTTTCTTTGCTCCCCATAAATGAGCGAGGATACTAACGCAGCGCTCATGAAGAGACATCATCGCCGGGTACTCGTCATTGTCCGCTAGGTTCTTGGACAAGTTTTCCGTCATCAGCTGGGTAGCATTTGGTTCCATGTAAGTCCCAACGAAGCTATTATCGCGTTAATATTTTCCATACCTTAGTTCAAAGAGAATTGGCCAGACCTACCTAGCTAGGTTTAGATTCGGCTTGCCGTCTAAATCCAGCTCATCGTGGATCAGCTGATATACGGTATCCGAGGGTGTTCCCTCTTTAGGGATTTGATACTTCGGTGCCTCCGACTCGCTCGCATACTTGGTGCCATAAGGCGTTAGATGCGAAGTGGCCATTTTCTGGCGTAGCCGTCGGCCATTCTCTGTGAGGTTGGCGCCTTGAAGACGCTCAATGAGGTCCTCTGGGTCAATCTGGAAGATAGTTAGTTGAATGATAAAATTTGCAAGAATTTATATCTTGTGTACTTACATGACGGGCTAGCGGCATGGTTTATTTAAATTTCTTGTCGAATATTAATTGCCGGTTTGCTACTTGGATTGTTGATGGTTGATGATAGGAACTGAAAGCCAAGACCTTCGTAAAACCCCTATTTATGCCCAAGAAGAAACATTTACTAACAATCTAATTTCCACCATAGCTTAAATCTTGCTTACTGACGGAATTTTCCATCAGGATGACTCTGTTATCCATTGTCAAAGCCTTGAAAGTGCAAAATTGTGCTGGCAAGTTGGCTAAACCTATGACGAAAATGACGTAATTACCCCTTAAAAGGGCCAAGTTTGCTCCATTTCTCCTCGAAGTCCCCAAACCAACGTGCTTTTACTTCTTAACCTTGTGCAACTTCATGATTTATCTTCAACGCGTATTAGATAATATCATAGGCCACACGTGTCTTGATAGATACCAGGTAACCTACCTTGTACCTAAAAACGGATATAAACACAATGCCACGTGCTGACGTAACTGGACGTTTGGTCGCAACCAATACCCGAAAAAGCATCTGCGGGGTCCAATGACAACTCTCGAATTCTTTCTGCTTTGTAGACGATACTATATCGATTTTAGAGACTGTTTTAAAGCCTGTTAGATAAAGTTAGCGCACGATATTAACTTGTTAGGTACCTTACGTATGTTGAACCTATACAGTAAAGGCAATATGAGTACTACTACAGATCAGTCGAATGAGTCCCTGCCAGACTTACCTCTACCGGAAGGTATTGTCTCAGACTATATTGACTGCTCCGCATCGTGCGGTCTTACATGGCACGTGCTAAAAGCCGGAGAACCCGGGAAGCCCCTCGTGCTCTTCTGCCACGGGTATCCCGAGCTTGCGTACTCGTGGCGCAAAATACTGCCGGCAATCGCCAAGGCAGGATACTACTGCGTTGCCATGGACCAGCGCGGTTATGGGCGTACCAAAGGGTGGCCGCGGCGACAGCCGTTCGAGGAAGTCGACCTCAACGACTTCGTCTTCACGAACCTAGTGCGTGACCTCGTGTGTCTGGTATACGGCCTAGGGTACAAAACCGTACACAGCATCATCGGGCACGACTTCGGCGGCGTGAGTTCCGCCATGGCCGCGCTCATGCGCCCGGACATCTTCCTGTCAACCGTGCAAATGAGCCATCCGCACCACCGGCCCGCGGAGCCAGTAACACCTTCTCCCGACGAAAAGGAAGGAGCAAGGAAGAAGATAGACATCCAAGCCGAGTTAGCAAAACTAAACCCGCCGAGGAAGCACTACAAGTGGTACAACTCGAGCCCGCAAGCGGCCCGAGACTGGGAGAACCCGGCGCAGGGCCTCGAGGCGTTCCTCCGGGGGTACTTCCACCTGAAGTCGGCGGACTGGGAGGCGAACAAGCCGCGGCCCCTAGCGAAGTGGGGCGCCGAGGAGCTAGCCCCGATGCCCGAATACTACATCATGCGGGCGGAGCACTCGATGCCGGAGACGGTGGCGACCAACATGGCGGGCGAGGACTTCGCCAAGACGGAGCGGTGGCTCCCGCGGGACGCCCTGCAGGTGTACTGCGGCGAGTGGGCGCGCACGGGCTTCCAGGGCGCGCTGAACTGGTACCGCGCGCAGACGGCGTCGACGAAGCAGTCGGCGCGGGACATGTTTCTCTTCTCGGGCCGCAGGATCGAGGTCCCGTGCGTGTTCATCAGTGGGAAGCAGGACTGGGGTAATTACCAGCAGCCGGGCGCGCTGGAGGGGTACGAGGACCCGAGGGCTTTGAAGGAGGGGTGTTTTAGGGGAGCGAAGTTCGTGGATGGGGCTGGGCATTGGGTGCAGCAGGAACAGCCTGAGGTTGTGATTAAGGAGATATTGGCATTTTTCGATACTCTATAGCTAGTAGAGGTATGTACCTAGGTATGTAAGGGAGTTAGTAAACCTATTTGGCAAAACACACTTGTTTGTCTGCTGTTTGTCTGAATTCTTGTAAGAACTCTGGTGGCTTAGGCATCCATATCTTCGGCGGTAGCGTGGTGATATTAATTAAATAGGTGTGTGTAAAAGTGTGAAAAAGACACGCCATGGAAGCTCTGAAAGGATCATGTATGTTAATGTACAATGCGAGAGGAAGGAAAGTAGAATCATGGTGAAAGTGCAAGAGCGAGGAGACGGAAGGTGACGGGACAAAATGATGGAAGAGAAAAAGGAATAGAAAAAAAAAATTACACCACACCCCGGACTCGAACCGGGAATCTTCGGCTGCTATAGACTCTATTTTCCAGAAGGATAATAGGAGGCCGACGAGTTAACCATTTCTCTAGTGCGGCGTTGTTGTAGCTTCGCCACTCGACCATCTTAAACTCCATTTCAACGGTAAGAACGATCATTATTCAGCTATATCACCCAAAGACAAGTCATGGGTACATGCCACTTGGCAACGACGACGTGCCAGGCCGCATCTCTACGCGGCACGACAGACAATATCTAGGGGGGTACCTGCCTAACTGCACCTACCCGCACACAAGTTACTCCACATTGGTTAATTGGTCTTCCAATAAGACGCCCCTGATTGCCTTCAGTTTAGTTTCGAAATGAATGCCTGGTACAGTATCTGATTATTGAACAAAAAGCAAACGGTAGCTGCATATAGTAGCACTTTCTCTGAGGTCCTAGGTCCAAGCTTCCACACTGTCAGAACATACACTTGTGACTTTTCTCACTTACATAGATCATGCTGCTGCCTAAGTTACAATAATGATGAGTGATATCTTAAAGGTACTTTGAATTTCGAAAAAAAGTTTAGGTACCTAGGTACTTAGTCACATCCATAAAGGGGGAGTTTAGACTTGGGCAAAAGCGATTTAAGAGTTGTGCCTGAACTATTAACTCTTTGTGAATTTGTGAATCTAGCCTGTTTATCCCGTTCTAACTCAATCAACTACCTCTTCAGTTGAAATAACTAAGGTAGTTACTAATAAGACTTGTTAGTTATTTTAGTTAAAATGGTTCTTACAATAAGTACCTAATCTAAAGGCAGTAGTTTTCTGGTCGTCATTCTATTTTGGCAACATCGATTGAAAATTACAATTTAATTCTATAATTCTAGTTTAGAACCATCTGATGAGGTTTTAAACTCTAGAACAGGTTCCTAGCGGATAATAGCATTGGCACTACGCTTCAGAGTATTTACAACTCTGCTTTATTCTAAGTACTACCTAAGCCCTTAATAGACCGGCACACCTCCCGGAAGCTCGTTGATCCATTTTCCAGTCTGTCCAACATCCTCAACAACCTGCTGAGCCTTCTTGCACTTCATAGCGTCCGCAGCGGATTGTATTTTAAGAACGCGGCAGTTAGCATTGGCGCAGTTCCCGGTAGGTAGCGCGTCCATGGCCTTCTGCAAGGCGTCGTCCTTCCATCCGAAGAGGTAATCGCCGTGCTGGCCGTATCCGGTGCTGGCATTATCGTTAGTAACTAACCTAGGTACATAAGGTAGCATACGTGATCGTCTTGGAAAGGGGTAACCGTACGAGTCTCCGAAGCTGTAGACGAACGGCTGCTTGCCGTTTCCGTACCAAGCGGCGTTGCTATACCTTCCGGTGTCCCACATCACTTCGTACATCACCTGCGGAATGGCAACCGGGTGCGTGGAAGGACAGTTCGGGCTACCGAGACCACCACCGTTAGAGTAGGCTACGTGCGTCTTATGGTCGGGCGAGTCGAGGTTCTTTCCGTCTAGTATGAGAAAGTATCTCGTGTTAGCGTCACAATCGTACTATTCTAGAGTCTTTACCGCTCCTTATCGAGAGCCACCGCACTTACTACTAAACGTTAGCAACCACATCTTATGAAGTTTACGGTCATTCTAGAATGACCTGAGATAAAAAGGGTTTTCTCTTATACATACCCCCAACACGAAGGGAAAATAATGCTCGCGCGAATGCCCTGCGGGCAATACTTAGTCGGCAGCTCGGCCGTGTCCCTGCCGTCGCAGGGGGCGAAGCCTTCGCCGTTGCCGAGGCAGCGGTGGCAGATGGAGGGCTTGTAGATGTTCTTGGTGTTGGTGGGGTCGCCGGCGAGCATGCGGAAGCCGGGTTTGAAGGCGGTCACCTTGCCGTTCTTGGCGCTGTAGGGCATGTAGTACACCGTCATGCCGCCGTCCTGCTGGATCCCGAAGTTGGCGTACTGCGGCACCCGCTGGAACGTCCCGTTCTCCGGCGACCGAAAGTACAGCGACGCCGTCCAGTAGTTGCTGAAGTCTTCCGAGTAGGTGCACGACGTGCAGGTGGACAGGCTGGGCGGGTCGTATTCGGCTGGCGTCATCTGGGATTAGGTTAGGTATCTATGTCAGCGGTAGTTTTTCGATCAGATTCGTGTGGACTTAGCTACCGTAAGATTGAACGAGTTCCCTCCGATGATCTGGTGTGTGTGCGGAGAGGGGTTTTGACCGGGAGAGACTAGAGGGTCAGCGCGTTCGATGGTGAGCTGCGAGCAGCCGAAACGAAGCATATTTTGCGCAGAGGCCTGCTGGCCCAGGAGGGCGGCGAGGATGAGAAAGCTCCAAGACATGGTGAAGTGCTTTGGCGTGAAGTTTCAGAGTGTGTCTACGTGACGATGCATAGTGTACCCGGTCCTGCTGCCTTCTTAAATAAACAAACAAACAGCGATCGGACTCCGCAGGCCGAGCTGTAAATTAAAACCTGGGCTGCCCGTTAGAAATCCTTGGTATTCATAACTGCCGGTAAAGTCCTTTTAGCCGGAGACGACAACCAGCCAACTGGAGTGTTGAGGTTTAAAGGCACACTATTTAAAGTTGCCACATGCTTGTTATAAGACAGTCAATTATACGTAACCACGGAAGGATATCTTCGGATCGTTACATTTTAAATCGCAACATTTTCTATGCCGCATACCTACCTACCTAATATCTAGGTTAGCATTTTACCTATATATAAACTGCCATTTAGAAGGCCGGTAGGTAATGCTGGTCATGTTATACAATCTGACAAGGGTGCCACGATGCAACAGTCTATTATCGGGCCATAGGCCAAAAATAAGGGGGGAAATGGTTCGAACCACACGTGCTGACTAAAGTAAATGAAATGGTTGAGCTGGCGTTTCAATTTACGAGTAAACTTCGGGGTAGTATGTATATTGGTGATATAATAATATTTGGTCTTCTGCCGGAGCTGGCTACGCCTTATATAGTCACTATATCCCTATATCCCCACATACCCCTGGAAATCCTGACTGTTACTCAACTGCGTCACTGACCTGTCGGGTGAAACGAATTGAGCTAGGCCACTGCCCGTTGTCTGAAATTGACGCCATGTTCAGTAAGGATATCTCGTCTTGAAAGGCCGCCCGTACGTATCGAGTAGGTCGCGGGCTCGTCAAGAGTAACTTGATTACTGGGGCAATGCAGTGCTCTTCGTCTTCAACCAAGTCCAGGATATAGTCTAATATATCCTCCATATCGTCTTTATACTGCTCTCTTTCGTAGAACCCAATACCATCCAAGATGCAGAAGACTGTAACTGTCGAAGGCAGTTGTCGGATAAGATAGCCGAACAACTTGCAAAGCTCTTGGATATCTCCCCTCCACACCCCTTGCATGGAAACATGCTGTGCAAGGTCGCCTAGGGAGCAAGGGTTTTGCTGTAAGAGCTGTCCGACGAGACTTCGGATCATGGCCAGGGGCCCTGGATTTTCATCACCGTCAAGGTGTTGCCCGCAGAAGAATACTAGAGTTATAAAGTTTCTCTGGATGCGTAAGATTCCCATCAGCGATGAGCAGAGTACGGAGAATGGGGAAACTCTATCGTTGAACTCATAGTCTCCGTGTACTAGAAGCTTCATGGTAGATCCTGAGAGATTGTCGCTCGGGCGGTGGCGAACCCATTGATTGTTTTGGCATATCCAATCTTTATCGGAAAGCATCCACAACTTGTTCGGCTCGGCCCCTGTCCTCAAAGGGAAGCCTTCCGGCCTGTTTCATGATATATTCATGGTCAATACTGTCAATCTCTGGTACCTGAAGCGTTTCCCAGAGTTCTTCTGGGCTTTGAACTTGGGGTGCCATTAGCTGTGGGCTGCAACTACGCGATCGGTTCAGTACCAGATCTGCTCTTAGGGCATCCTGTTGTTGTTTCATATCTGATTAAGAGTTATTATCCTCTATAAACTCTTACTCGTTAGATATTATCGTATGACACACCTTGGAGCTGCATATAGATTTGGATAAGCCAATAAAACCCATTGACAGCTTCGAGTTGAATGAACCCCTGTGTTCTTCTATGCTCTTCTTGGTTCTGCTGATATAATGCAGCATGCTCTAAATGATGCTGTTGATGAGCAAGGTCGTTATGATACTTGTGCGATCTTTCTCCCTGTTTTTCTAGTTCGTTGATGCAGCTTTTGACTTCGCTGAGTCTGTCTCTAAGTTCTTTTTGGTACTCCGGGCCTTTGAAAACCGCTGATGTAGCTCGCGATACTATTCATTAATGTTAGAGCATCATAATACATATAGTCCTTACTCCAAGTAAGCACGTTGAAAATGACTTACTCTGGTGGCTTATGTAAAAGCCTATAGCCTACTCAACTGCTTTCAATATCTCAAGGACAACTTTCTTCGCCGCCTCAACCACGTTCTGATCGTTGGGGAACATCGTCACATAAAAGTCAATAGTGTTAAATCCATCACCCATATCATCAAAGTTCGTGCCGATTTCTTCACGAACGTCTGCTGCCTTTCGATATGCCTGGTAATGTCAGCATTCTATTGGATAAGGCATGTATTTGGAAATTAATAGTGGGCACCCTACGGCAAGAAGCACTTTGACGGCTCCTACGATTGGAGAGGCTATTTCAATGTCTGGGACGAACTGGGCCGCCTGTCCTAGGGGACCTGCACTCCGATCTAACACCTTCCTAGCCCCTTGCCTTATCGTGTTTCTAAAACCAGGACTTGCGCCTTTGGCTTTGTTTTCGTATTCATAACATTTCCTAGCAAGCTCTAGCTTTTCATGTATGTCTTTCCAGTCTGTCTGGCTTCTGATACTGTAGGTAGAACTACTGCGACCTTTAGGTTCTGGTATTTCTGAAAGCTGGTTCATCGCACTCGGTAGGATGTTGGTCCAAAATTTCATCGCTTCTACCGGTGGCGCTCGAGGTTGTGGTGATTGGTCCAGATGGACCGGGGCCAGCACGTTGATGAACCTGTTATAGTGTGGATCATATCTGGCATCTGGATGATTGAAAGCGCCATGATACTCTGTTAGACGATTTGTTACAAAATCTACAGTGGGCGAACGGAGTTGAATCCTTGGAACAAAACTCTTTTGGGATAGTGGAGATGTTATGATAAGATATTTAATTTTATCGGTTCAGGACTTGAGACGAAATAATAGAGTAACTTTTATTGTAGTAGTAGGTTAGGTGGTTGGGATAGTGAGATATAAAGATCTATAGTAAATTACTTTGGTAACGCCTAATCCCGATAATAGCGTAATATTTGCGCTACAGAGCCTGTTTCCAAGTTGAGAAAAGAATGCAGGAGCACTAAAAAGTAGGCCAATAAAGGAGCAAAAGTAGAATACCTTGTGATCCGAATTATAATCATATTTGCGATTGAGATATTTGCTGAGTTAATTATTTTTTTGATATGTAATTTCGTATGGCTAATTTATGTGGTTTTCTTGTAATTTGAGGGGATCGTGTTGTTAGTATTTTGTAAATGCCTTTTATTTAGTGGTGATTGAAAATTTATTACTATAAACTTGTTCGTACCTGATCTATTCTAATTCTACCTATTGTTGTTTGTTCCGGCCTATTTGAGATTTTATTCCATAAATTGTTGATGAGATAATATGGATTAATATTGCGATATGGCGTTTGAAGGTGATGCCAAAACACATACTGATCCCAGTCAAAGTGAAGAGCTATTAGACACGCGATCGCCAGAAGTAACACCAAGTGACGGCGATAAGAGCAATATCACATTGAAAACCGTTCCATATGATCAATACAAACAACTCACCGATAGACTGGCATCATTGGAGAAAAAGGTCGCAGATCTGAATGAATCAGATGTCGATGACGAGTTTTCCGAATCAGCATCAGATATAGAAAAGAGCTCTTTTAGGCCAGCGCCTCGTTACCTTAAAAGGAGGAATCCACCAATCAATATCAGCTTTACGCCCGGGAACCACGAGGGCAAAAAGGCATCAGTGACACAGTTGGTCCTTGATGGCAAAAAGGCGAAGCAAGCATACCTACCCTGGGGCGATTTCATTTCCATAAACCAGTCCCATTTGGATTGGCTTCTTGAGCCAATCAAAGTACTGAATGGTGAACCCGATCCTGGGATATACACAATGACTCGAGAGATACACGCCATGTATTCTTCTCAAGTATCAAATACTGTCGAAAATTCAGGTCAGAAGCCATTCCCAGAACGTATTCAAATCACTTCTTCCATTCTCTGCGACACTCTTGAAATGGTCTTTAACGCCCCTATAACGACGCAAGCGTATTTAAATCAGGCTATTACCCGTGGACCTGTAATACTCCGCCCATTCAAGTCATTAGTACTCTATGAGCCAACGCTCCGTGAGCAGATATCCCGGCTGCGAGAGAATATTCACACACACATTCGAAGTGATGTGAAGTCGAAATCTCCTGACCTATCTAACAGAAGTGTACGAAGAGTCTTGGCCAAAGTTGCGGACACCGACTACCCAATTGAGGAGGGTAATTATGCTGGTCGTAAATGGGTTGAAGTAGATTTGGATTCAGCGATGGGTCTAGATTCAGCAGTTCTGTTACAATTGGAATGCCTTCCGGAATTTTTTGATGCCGACGTTCGACCTAAGTTAGATCATATATCGGGGGATGGTTTCCAGAATATCTTGTTTGATGAATTGTGGTACCTCTTCCAGCCGGGGCTTGTCCTTCTCGAACAAGGGGAGAAGCAAGCATACAGATTGGCTCGTTGCACAACGCCTCCGCATAGGGGCATGAACACATGGAACAGATGGTGGAGAAACTCAGAGGGAAACTCACTAGAAGAACCGTTGAAGCTGGAATGTGTGTATGTGGATTTTGATGGAAAACGCTTCGGGCCCGTAACAAAATCATTCAATATCTTTCCATTCGAAGGAGAAAAGCCGGTTACATCTTTACCATTATACCCTCTCTGCTTCAGTGCAAACAAAGATATTCGCCGTCAACTGATCGATCGAAGTAATATGTTGCTACAGTAAGTAACTCAGGCTTGTTTCTATTCTTGAAGTTAGCTTTTCAACTCCATTAAATTATACACCGGGAATGAGGTTTCCCAATTAACTAAGTCAGGGGTCAATATATATACCTATATATATAACGAAAAAAAGAAAAGAAAAGGAAAAGAAAGATGAGTGAAAATGAAAAATGCTAATATTCGATCTTACAGGGTAGCAACATATAAACCAATGTACTGCCTAGGTCATACGTTAGATACTAGAGAGGAAGTCGACAGCCAGGTCGTCGTTGATTTTGGCGAGGCTTTCGCCATTAATCAACATTGGAAACCCGAAATCTCGCCGCTCTCAGCTATAAGAGTTGGTAATCATCAGCTTTCATGTGGGGCAGCTTGCTGCAGAAATGACCTAGTTCACGATGACAGTTACGTGGATGACAGGCTTGCTGAAGCTTTTATCCAGGGCCTCCTTCCACAACAAGTATCAGAGCAACCCTCTCTAATTATTTACCCACGATCTTGGAGAGACATGAATGATACCGGATACACTCCGACTGAAGATGAGTTGATCGTCATGACATATCGTGTCTTTGCATTTATTCTCAGGACTCGTAAATGGGGTGCGTCTCTTGTATCATCCATATTATTTTACCTAGGTACCTAAGGTATCATCTACTAATTATGCCTTTCTTGAATAGCGCAACTAGATCTTACGCATTTGAAATATGATAATGACCAGAATAGGGGTAACATCAAGACTGCCTTTGAACGCCTTGTACTTCCTGATGGCCATAAGGAGATGGTACAAGCTTTAGTCACACAGCACTTTGAGGATAAGGAAGCAGCAATGAAAGGAACTGAGCAGTCTGATCTTGTTCGCGGCAAAGGTAGGTATTACGTCTTTCCGATGGTCTTAAATTATCTAACGTATAAAGTGCTAACATCTAACTAGGAAAGGGTTTAGTTATCCTCTTACACGGGGCTCCAGGAGTTGGCAAAACAACAACAGCAGGTAAATCACACATCCAATACAGATTTAGGCGAGGCTGACAAATATAAGAGGGCATTGCAGAGCACTTTGAAAAGCCGTTATTTCAAATGACTTGCGGTTAGTGATACAAACGTTTGTCTGGTACCCGTAGGTGCTAATAAAGCGGTTCCTATATAGGTGATCTTGGCACCACTCCAATAGATGTGCAAACGGAGCTAGAAAGGAACTTTTCACTTGCCAGCAGATGGGGTTGCATTCTTCTTTTGGACGAGGCAGATGTCTTTCTTGCACAACGTGAGCGAAAAGACCTTACCCGGAATGCTTTGGTTGCAAGTAAGTAGCATTTACTGTATAGACAGGTCCATCCTCATGTATTAACATCTCCCATCTAGTTTTCCTTCGAATTTTAGAATACTACACCGGTATTCTCTTCCTTACCACTAATCGTGTCGGTGATTTCGATGAAGCATTTGCTTCACGTATTCACATGAGTTTGCACTATCCAGCACTCGATGAAAACAAAACCAAAAGGGTCTTTGAACTCAACCTTGACTTGATCAAGGAAAGATTCAAGCGTCAGGGTCGAGCCTTTACAGTTGATGACGGAGCCATCATTGAGTTTGCTAAGGTGCATTATGTCACCCATAAGCAGAGTCGATGGAATGGAAGACAGATTCGAAACGCCTGTGCAACAGCTCTAGCGCTTGCACAATATGAGGTCCGAGGGACCAATGACACTGTATTCCTCCAACAAAAGCACTTCGCGATGGTACAAAAGGCTTACTTAGATTTCTCTACCTACCTTGGTGAAATATACGGTATCAGCACCAACCAACGTGCGAAAGAGAACTATATTCGGGCTGGAGAGGATTTTGGACAAAACGAACCTAGTAAGCTCATGAAGCGAGCTGAAAGGAGTAACCAAAATTCGCATGCCGAACTTAGTGGCCAACCGAGTTTCAGGCCAACTACACCAAATCTCAGTAGGCCTAGTCAAATATCTGGGGAGATAATGCAACAGCACACGACATCGCCACAAATGAATCCCCTTTTGAACACCGTATACCAAAATAACCCAGTTCATCAATATGGACAGCATATGTACGGCCAACCAGTAGGAGCCTCACCATCTCAAGTCCCACTTAACTTCCAAGGACAGACTATGCAACAACCGCAACAAGGATGGTCTGGAATGCCCCTTATGAACCAGAGTCACTCTCAGTATTATCCCCAGCAGCAGCAGCAGCAGCGACAACAGCAACAATACCCTCAGCAACCAGTATTCAATCCTCAGAGCTCTCAGCAGGCCTCAGATCCCACAACTAGCAGGGGGGCAAATTTGGGGAATTCGTTATCTAACTAGGTGTAAGAGCTATTTATGAACTCAGTGGATTCTAGTCCAGAAACACGGTACGACACGACAGTATAGGCTAACATCAAAGAGATATATGGTAAAATAAGGTCAGTACTCACAACATCACAGTCGAACTTTTTAACGCGGAACGGAGAAGAATTTGGAAGACCAATACTACCTAGTTTCCCTTTTACCTATGTCTACCTTATGAGATAAAAACTGGCATTAAATTTACTACGCGGGACTTTCCTACTGTGCTTTTATGGTAGCAATCAAAGAATCTTTCCTTATAGCTGAACATCTTGCACATAGTTCATCGAACTTTCTCGTCACACGGCCTTGTTATAGTATCAATACCTAAATGCTTGTTACCCCGTCTTAGTCAATAGTGCCCGGCCAATACCTTTCATGTTCTTAAATATCGATTCAAGGACGTCTATTTACCTTTAGTGATGACAAGGGTGAGATCAAACCCCAAGATAACAGACTCTCGACTCAACTATAGCCGTGATCGTTGTTCGTATACTAAAGAGCCACAGGCACATTGGCGTCCGCCTTGAGATAACTAGTTGCCTATATAAGACTATGAGACACTTCCATGTAGTTCGTATACTCGTCGACATACAGCCATTGTCTAAATGTTATAAAGTTCTCTACCTCTTCTGTTACGTCGCCGGTTCATCCCATAGTCTTTAAATAACGACCCCCGAACTCTTACTCTACCTAACCTGTCCTAATAGTTGACTATCGTCAGTAGTCCTTCCTCATAGTATGTACTAAAGCTCCATCAAATTCATTTATCACAAGTCGGTAAGGCTTGAATTGGGATTAGCCCTATGCTAAGGACTCTTGCCCCCTCCCCTCTCCCCCCCCTGCGGTTCACGCCTTGGAGACTGTTCTTCCGGAAGATTCCTGCCCTGTACTAAGACCTTAGGCCTCCTAGCAACTACGTGACCCACGATCCCTTCTGCGTCATAACGACCAGTGATACCTCAAGGTTGCCAGGTCAATTTGAGCTTGGGCCCGCTACAATTATAATCGCAGCCTGCCCAACTCAAATTCCTTTCCCACTTTCTCTTCCTTCCCAGCACAAACCAAGCAAAAGCAAGCCAAGTAAACTGCACCCGCTCGAATACCTGGGTATTTTGAAAGATGGCTACTTCAAGCGATATGGTAACTTGCCTCCATCCAACATATACCTTATAACTTACTGACTTATTCTAACTAACTCCCTCTTATTAGACCATGGCCGGCTCCAAAGACTCTGCCCCTACGGGTAACGCGCGCGATGCTAGCACCCAAACCGGCGTCGTCCACGAATCTAATGTAAGTACTTTTCTCCCCATACCCGATCTGAAAAACCAAAAGTCTATCACTAACTTTCCCCTCCTTATAGCCTTCCGCGCGAGGAGTCGTTAACCCTCCGCTGCTCAGCTCTCTCGTTCCGGTCCCTCTCGAGATCCGCGAGACCATCATAAACAGCGAGCTCATAGTCGAGCTTCTGGGCTGCGGAACCGACTTCAAGGGACGCACCAGGCCTCCCTTCCGCTCGATCCGACGCGTCGCCCCCGCCAGCGTCGACATCATGGTGCCCACGCGCGGCACCACCATCATCTTCCCCGACGAGGCGAACATTGCCATCGTGACGCGCGGCCTCGACTATCTCCTCGATCAGAAGTTTAACGCGTACGGCAACCATCGCACCAAGCTGCGCTTCTTTCCTTACTACGCTTTCAAGCGTAAGCTGGCCGAGTACGAGACCCAGAAGCTCACGGAGATGGTCAAGAAGGCCGCGCCCCCGCAGGAGAAGGTCCTGCGCTTGTTCCGCGTCAACCGCCGCGACGAGTGGGTGCCCGTCCCCGAGGGCGGCAAGCTTGTCTTCGTGCGTCCTCGCCGCGATGGCTGGACGTACTGCTACGATCCCGTTGCGCAGGGACCCGTGGACACCGTCTTGAAGAACGACATCTGCCTTTGGGAGTGTGAGGAGGCCATTTCCCTCCTCTACAAGTGGCTTCAGGAACTTAACGCTGGAGCGTTCCCTTTCAAGGACGACCCCACAGTTCAGTAGAGCAGCTTCGAGAGAGTCGCCTTGGGGTTCTTGGGTCGTAAGTATATCCCCCTTCTCCTTTATATTTACTTACCCAGTACCCTTCACACAGCTGGATACTGACCAAGTTTACCTTATATAGTCCCTTGACTTGTGCCTCAATTGGCACACATTCTCCAGGCCAACACTTCTTGCCCTAGCCGCTCGTTTTCCAAGTCGTTACTTCGGTTATCTCTTTTATGTGCGTACGATTGAAGAAAAAAATGATCACAGGCTATCACGCCAATCGAAATGAATGTCTTCCCTTAATCGAGTTTCATGCATGTACCTAATTGACTTTGAATTTTTCACGACGAGCACAAGCATTCCTCGAACATAATTTGACCTGAGCAATCACGTCACAGCAAGGGCAAATGTTATGTTTTCTTCTTCGCCGTCGTTTGTCGTCCTGTTTTCTTTCGGTCGTTATTCGTTCGTTATGAACTGCATTAATAAATCGCCTGATATGCCGGCGCAAACCTGCCCCTCGCAACCCCTTTCCGTATCCTAAGTGTTCGCCCTATGTAATCCTGACCAGTACCCTCTCGTATCCTCCCGTAACCTAGGAGGTAAGCAAAATACATTTCTTCCCTGCTAATTAATGGTTATGGACAGAAGGATGGACATCTTCCCGATTGCATACCTACAAAATAAGCCAACCCGCGGAAATTAACTACGATTGGGAGTTATGTAAATATGAGATACCTTAGGTAGGTATTCTTCACCATGTCAACCCCAAAGGTCCCCGGTACAGCGGCGGGCCCCTCTTCTCCGACTCGCCGCCATCATCATCATCACCACCCCCCACGCTCCGCCTCTTCAAGCCAGGAGCCTGGGGGCAATCGCGGAACGGCTTGCAATCAGGCTGACAGACCGTTCCCTCGGGCGGCAGCTCGCCCGTCTCGAGGTACTTCCTAATGTACTCCTCGCGACACTTCCCGGGGGAGAACAGCGCGCCGTGTCCGGGACTATCCTGCAACAGGACGCGCGACCCAGCGTGGTCCTTCGCCATAGCGACCGCGTTCGCGTGCGGCGTCACCGGGTCGTACCGGCTCGACACGAACAGGATCGGCGCCCTGGGCCTGTCCGGCGCGCCGTCCGGGTCGGCAGCAGGCGTCCCGAAGGGTCCCGTGAACCGGTACTCGGGGCGGACGCGCCAGCCGCGGCACCCGAGGCGGATCTGGGCCCAAGCGGCGCCGAAGTCGGGGGACTGGCCCAGGATCTCGTGGAGATAGTCCTGGAACTCTTGGATCGTCATGTCGCCCGCGGGGTCCGCGTCGCCGCACGCGACGGCGACCTCGGCGTCCTGGGTCCAGGTGTACGTGCTGGGGATGGTGGTGGGGCAGTACTCGGAGGCCTGGGGGGTGCCGAGGGAGGCGTACAGGGCGGCGAACTCGCCGCGCATGCCCTGCGCGAGCAGGCTCGCGCTGTTGGGGAAGTACTCCTGGGGCTCGTACAGCGAGGAGAAGATCACGGCCGCGAAATCTGCGCGCGTGATCTCTTCGATGCTGCTGTTCGTTACGACTTGCGCGGGGGCCTCGTCGAGTTGGTTGAGGAAGGCGTCGACGCGCGAGCGGATGTCGTCGGGGCCGGAGTCGGATTCTTCGAAAACCGCGCACTGGGAGCCGGCTTCGAAGCAGTTGATGAAAAGCTGGTCGTAGTCCTTCTGGGTGTCTTGGAGGTTCTTGGACCATTTCTAGATGGAAAGGTTAGATGTGGACGGCGACGGGGTATACTAGAGGAAATAGAAAATACTTACGGCTTCGTTGTAGTCGTGGATATCCACAACGGCCTCGAGAATCATGCGATCTACACGGCCGGGGAACATGGAGGCGAAATAATTCCCGAGGACGGTGCCATAGGAAAATCCCCAATAGAGGATACGCGGGAGGTCTTTCTCTTGGTACGACTCCGTTCGTCGTGGGCCTCCACGCGCGCGCAACTTAGCGCTAGAGGTTCTGTTGCTACTGCGCAGCTCATCAATTTTGTCCACGATTTGTACCATGTCTCGCGCAACGCTAGCCGTAGACATGAACCCGTGGATCTTCCCATTCTCGCAGAGCTGTCCATATGCGCTCAGCAGAGAGGCCTGGCGTCGAACCACGCTATCGCCTCCGCTCAGAGGGCCCATGCCGCGCAGCTCGAGTGAAGTGACGTCCCGACCGAGCTCGTCATTGTAGCAGTCCGCCTTAGGTTCCGAGTACCCCACGCCGCGAGGGTCAAAGGATAGGATCTCGTAGTGCTTGTTACCGTCAGCAATGCCTTGGATAAGCTCGCCGATCTCCAGCAGAAAATCGACGCCAGATCCGCCTGGGCCACCAGGGTTGATAATGATGGTACCACCAAAAGACGGGTCGTTCTCGGAAACCGTAGCGGGGAGGGCTACAATGGCTATCGAGACCTCGGTCGTGTTTTGAGTCGAGTCGCTCAGCCAGTCCATGGGAACGGCTAGCTTGGCGCATTTCAAATCACCGTAACACTTGGTATACTGCAGTGATGCGGACGGTTTAATGCTGGTCCAGTCAAAAACAGTCGAACTTTCCTGGGCCGTAGCGTATTGCCCGGCCAAGACCAGGAGGCCGGGAAGAAGCGCCGCGTGCTTCATCGTGCTAGAACTCAATTCCTTCTCAGCTCAGGCTACCGCAGAATCTATTAGTATTAAGCGGTATTGAGTCTATGAGGAGTAGATTAAGGAGACTTACGTGAGAAATTCATAAGAGGACAAGCTTGGGGAATTGACCTTGATTTTAATCCTAATATTCACAAGTGAAGGCAATAGTACTGTAAGGTATCAGATGCCGGGCATGAGAAGACAAATCAGACGTTTTGCACGTATAGCTCCGGTTCCCAGAGCTATGTATCTTAGTTAGAGTTCCTTGCAAAACAACGGAGTTGTTTGCTTGCCTTCTGGTCTACCTCATGGCGGCTATCTGTTATTCATATAATAGAGTCAGCGACCTATGACAGCATTGGCCAGGAGGTATATGCAGGTCTATGTGGGATCAGCTCTTCTGGGGTTACTGTAGGATTCTACTACGCCCCGTTTTCTTAGACCTGGGTTGTATTGACAATTGGCCGTTGCCGTTGGAGAAGTAATCGCGAAGCGGAGAATGGAGATCTCCAACTGCTGCTCCGCAGAGCCATCCCATAGGCTTATTAAAATCGTCGCAGAGACACGTAGAGTATTATCTGTCTAGATTGGAGGAAGACTGTCACGATGGTATGTGTGCATTTGGATGCGTCAGCTTTTGCCAGAATGAAAGTTCAAGTCGTGGAGAGACGCTAAATCGCAACTCCTCCAGCCAATCACAGCCCGACAATCCTTCGAATTATTGCCTAATACGGTAGCCCTACCATTAGTCCACGCTTTAATGTGCCTCAATTCAACTCTCTTATAAGGCTATAGGAAATCGTTTCGTTTATGTATACTTACTCTCTTAGGGATCTTGCCGCGATTCCAAGACCTTAAACATTGACTCATTCCTTGGATAATGAATTTTCAATTCAACAGTCAAATGATCTCTCTCCACAATTTTTTTCAGCTCTCGTCCACTTTTCTGGTACCAGGCAGACGGCGCTGAGGCGCAAGTTGTTGTTCATTACCCCCAGAGCCCGAGATCTACAATTTAGCCTTGATGATCGACGTATGATTCTGGGGAAAGGAATTATAATTGGCTAAGCTACTAGGTACGATTATTGTAGGACCTTTTCCAACTACCAACATAATCTGCCAATGTAGGGCCAGTCAGCAAGGTTATAGGTACCTAAGACCAAGTAAATGTTACAAAAGCGAAGACGTTATTGAGAAATTGAATCTTGCTACCTAGCCAGCAAAGCATAGTGAGCAGTTGACCATCGCATACTACTAACCGATTACGCCTTGTCCTATTCTACGCGTAGCTACCATCCACGTAATTGCAACTAAAGCCTACCTAGATCTTCTACAAAGTACTCCCTAGGCCAATTAGATGTCGAATAGCGTAAGCAGGCTATGTGCCATTAGTGCCAAGTCAAGTTGGGGTTGATGCTGCAATATTCAAAGTGAAGCTAGAGTTACATTAGGTATCACTTGAGACAAATTGCCTCTACTTGGGTAAGTAAGGCTTCTAGAATTATTGTAGCATTTAAAGCTAATAACTGCAATTATTGTTCCATTTTATTCACTTCCGAACACGTATACGAAAGTTACCTTAGGTAGCCATTGTTGTAACCTTGAGGTACCTAGTGAAAGCGACAATATAATACCTATCATCTTAGGTATCTTACAACGTGAAGTAACTTGCCAGGTAAAGAGAACCTAAAACTGAAATACATGAGAACAAGGACGTAAAGGTGTGGCCTTTTCAACTGCATAGCCATAAAATAAGTACCTACAAGACATCAATTTATCATGCTTAAAGGAGAATAATGATCAAACCAAAGGGACAGTTATCAGCTGAGCTCGTTCAGTCTCTTATGTATGTACTCGTCTTGGTATATATCATGCGATAAGGTACTTGGTTACCAATATCCCCAGTATAATATCGTCTAGCACAGAGGTATCATTCCAAGGACATCCAATGATCATTATCATCAAGTACCCTCCCTTCGATCTAATCGCTGTGTACAACGCTATTCTAACAAGTCTTATCCCAATGTTCTATGATCATCTAGCAAAAGAGCCGAGAGCTTTTTTTTAATGCTACATTCCAACGCGTGTGAAACACTGGTGACTCTTTTTTTATAATTCCTTCTTCTCCGACTTGACCTTTTTCAGCGAGCCAGGCGGCGACTTAAGCCCGGTGAATACCAGTAATGTGACGCCTAAGATACCTAAGGCTCCTCCGGCGTACGCAACTTCTCTACCCGCCCACCAGTACACGCTAGTGAACAGGATAGGACCCAAGCCTCTTCCAAGCTGGCCGTAACTCCGAAGGATGCCTAGCTTGCCTCCCCGCTCGGCCTCGTTAGCTTCGAAGCTGCTTAGCGTGTTGAGACCGCTGACGACTGTGGCTGAGGTAGTCGCCAAGCAGGTAGCGGCGAGGTACAGCGATCTGATCGTGCTGATGCGCCCGAGCATGACGAACGCCACTAAGCATGCAGTGACACCAATCCGCACGGTAAGAAGCGGCGGAAGTCGGCGGGTGACTCCGCCCTGTAAGATTGAGGCAATGAGGCCCACATAACCTAGCAGTCGGCCGTTTTGGGCCGAGCTGTACTGGAAGAGGTCGTATGTCATGAACGGCAAGGAAAATTCCATTCCCGAAAAGAATAGCAGGAAAGAGAAGTGTACGAAGTTCAGCAGAAAATGGGAGTTTGTACGCGTCACCGCGGCTGGCTTCACTGCTTTTTTGGCAGCCTTCTTTTCCGTCTGGCTTGGTAGAGTCTCGGGCAACGCGAAGTATAGGTAAACCGTCTCAAGCACGATCAGGGACAGAGACACGCCGGCAGCTGTTGCGAAAGGGTTCGCGGCCACTGTTGCAATGGAACTCAGGTATGCGCCGAGAGCCGGACCGAATGTGAAAGCGATGGAAAAACAAGCGCCTATGAGGGCCATTGTCGAGCCACGGCTGCTCTCGTCCGAAATATCAGTCGCAATGGCTGTAGCTAGTTGTACGTTGCCCTCAGACAAACCACCTACAACGCGCGAGGCAAGGAAAGTCCTGAAATCCACTGCTACTACCCAAAGGAGAACGGACAGAATGTTTCCGGCCATGCTGGCAAGAAGCGCCGCCCTTCTGCCATATTTGTCGGACAAGTGTCCAATAACGGGGGACGCTATGGCCTGTAGCAAAGAGAACAAACTTCCCAAGGCTCCGCCGAGCAGGACAATATCGTATCTCGAATCGATGGGTTTCGCGAAAGCGGATTTGTACGCATTGAGACCGCCGAGAATCTTTGCGAGCAGTGTCGACTGCGAGTCGTCACCGGCTTCGCTATTTCGGTAGAATTCGAGGAGCTTTGGGAAGAGAGGTAGGATAAAAGTAAACGATATCTGCAAACATCCGTAGTTAGTATACCGAACGTAGTATGTCTCACGTATTTGGCCGCGTGGTGTGACGTACAAGGTCTAGAAGCAAGGATACGAAAATGACCTTGAGCACCCTTTTCCGGGTGCTTGGTTCGACAGCTGCCATGGTGAAGTTTGTTGAGGTACGAGATGCAAGGGAATAGGATGACACAACGGACCAGCCGATCGAAAGAAAATTCCAAAGATTCAAAAAAGCAAATGGGAACTGGGAAAACGATAGGTGGACTGACTGTTTAAAGAGGCCACGAAATAAATTGCAACGGCATCGGGGCCCACGGGGCGCGTAACGGATTTTAGCAAAGCCAAATTGGTGAATCAACGGGATGAAACGAAACACCAAGACACCGAAAACGAAACACAAGCGGGGGAGCTAACGGATGTTGTACAGTGTAAGTTCCGTTCCCGTGTGGCTGCGTGGTACCTAACCACCTACATCACCTACATCACCTACATCACCTAACCTTAGGTAATCCTCAACAAGGATTTTCAGTTGATATTTAGTAGTATTCAGTGATATTCAGTGATATTCAGTGGACGTTGAGTGGCTATTCAGTAGTCTGACCACTACAAACGGCCCCACAGAGTCAGGTACCTTACCTCTCTTATCGCAGACGGCAGAGACGGGTCTTACCGGTTATCCCGCAGCTTACACGCATAAGTGTATACAACTAACCCTTTCCGCACGGGATATTTCTCTTCCCTTCTTTTTTATTTATTTTTTTTTTTAACAAAGTCTCCGACAACGAAATCGGGTTATTGCGAGTACCAACCTCACTGACCTTTTTGGGCGAGATCAAATCTATAGCTTACCCGATTAGTTAGAAGTTAAGAAAGCAATCGGCCGATTCGAGACGATCTGTCCTAAAGCGACTGTTAACTGTTATGTTATCCACCAAAGGATGCGAATATCGCGGGAATTATCGGACTTTTTAGTCAACACCGTCCGGTTGCTTCGAGGTGGTGAGATGATGGAACCTCAGCAAAGAGCAACGATCCACGTTCTCTCACTCTCCATTTGAATCTAACCTACCCTAGCAGAAAACCTGTTGTCGAGTGGAGAGAGACCGTAGCTATACTTAAATTAATAGCATTCTCGACCTCATCTCGAATACTTAATTTCAACCAAAGGTTTGGGTAGAATACCTCGTATCTCGTATCCAATAGCCGCATGGAGCGTCGGGTACGCACTTGAGAAATCAAAACGCCACGGTAAGGCCAAGAAGATTTGAAGAAAGGCAAGAATAGGTGCGAGTGCGAGTATTGCCATGCTTGGATATCTCGATGCCAAACTCATGATCGGATTTTTATAACCAAGAAGTAGGTACCAAGCATGCTTGATTTCAGCGAGATGCCTATCGAGACTTCAGAATGAGTCGAGATCAACTTCGGCGCAACCTGATACTAAAATATTTAGCTTTGCTTCATATTGATAAACATGGGAAGTTAACCTGAGAAGAAGGATCGATCTCATCTTTCTCTTTCAGACTAAGCTTTACTTTTATATCCGATTTCCAGATGCGATCTCCAGCCGTTACCACTTTTAAATATACCGAAGGTACCCATTGAGGGCCTCGTATGTCACCTCGTATTCCTCCCGTTCGTAGTATGACTCCGACTCCCGGTCAAAGGACGCTTGCTGTCGATGTCTTGGTGAAGTTTCACAGCACAGTGCTGGGCAAACTTGCTTACCGGAGTCCAAAAGGAATATCGGTAGTTCCGCGGTCACTCAGCAGGGTAACGTGTTCCTCGATAAGACTATCATCAGTTTCGATCTTTTTTGCAGTGGTTTTCGATGTAATCGGGATAGGATAAGCGCTGGTGGGCCTCGACATGGCAGCGATGCTGGGGGTAGACGGGGTTGATCTACCAACTCCATTACATCACGAATCACAAGAGCCGCCATGCGGCGGGTTATGCGGGGAAGAATCCTTCCCGGCTCACACGAGGTCAAGTATTCAGATAATCTGATTATGGGCACAGACAACACTATCATGAGTGCGTCGGAATAGGCTATTACGGTTGTTGGGTTAGATAGCCATAGCCTCATCGCTCAAATCGGTTTCCGCCAATCTTGAGCAAAGACTTACACTAAGCCGCAAGCAATAGCTAGCCATTCGTTCAGGGCTGACCGTTCGTTTACCCGCACAATCCACTTGGTGTCGTACACGATTCTTAGTCCCCGCCATAGGTCCCGTGGACGATTTACGGCCAGCCATTCTCGAGCTCAGATTAAGGAACTACCTATGTTTAGATTCTTTGTCTTGGGAGCTCGTTTCCTCTATGTCAGCAGACAGGTCTTACACTAGACTAGGTTAGACAGAATGCGGCCTTGCTACTTTACAGCACTTGATTTTTATAATGTAAGTTACTCTCGGAAGATGTGCCTGCATAGGTTAGGTACCTACGCATTCCGGAGCTTGAATCGTCAACAGCAAGAAAGGTACCTTATCTACATAGTACCTACAAGTTTCTAGAATCAACTGAGAGCTACCTAGCAAGCCACAGATTTACTCATTTACCCAACTGCCGTTAGCGTGTCCCAAATGCATAGGACCCTCAAACTGCATTGCAGGGCTGGGCGTTGTTTATGCCTGCTATTAATGGTATACCTCCGAGTCAGTGAAGATGTTCTAGCCGGCGTCCAACCAGTCACGGACTCGCGGCCCCATTAGAGAATTAAGCCGCACCACCAAATACGAGTGAGATCGGCATTGACCACTCCCCACATAACCTCCAAGCAGCACAAACACGAGAATTGAAGGCCCGCCGAGGTTGCACGATACCTGTACAATGCTCTTTTGACTTACCATCATATGTGTCTATTGCCTGTCCTTATGCAACCGTTGTTTACTTAGCAGATAGCCGACCACTAGGTTACCGAGCGCATGACACCGTCTTCAAGCTCAATAATCTTGTCGTCACTGCACATGGATGGGCCCTGTATTGAGCTAGGTACCTTATGCTAACGAGTCGGCCACAATATCAATTGTCAGTTAAGTTAAACAAACCCGGGTTCCACTTAGGTGCAGCATATCACCAACGTATGATAGCATGAACTTCAGCTTCGTAAGTAACGTACCCGTTGAGACAAAGCAGCATAGCGCGCCTAGACGGGAGCCACGATATACGAGACCCTTAGAATGTGAAATGACTGAGTTGAGCAATCGGATGAATAGCTATATATAAGGACAACATCTACTCGTCTTCTCATACTCATTCATCTGCAGTAGCATCTATAACTCAAATACTAATATCTCCTCCTCATCAACTCTGTAATAAACTTCATCCTCGCTTCTCTCCTCCTCCTCTCCACATTATAAACATAATAATACCTAAGACATAACAGTCACTTCTCAAATTCCAAACCTCATCCTTCAACCTCAAAACTTCCAACCTCCACGAAAATGCAGTTCTCCAAGCTCATCCAGTTCCTCTCTCTCGCCGCTGCCTCTTCGGCTGTAACCGGTACGAACTCCCCTCCATCTCCACCACCACCTCCTCCCCTCTTGTGGGAAATACCCAATTTCGGGCATCGATCTCCCGATTAATAGATTGATAAGAGTGATATGATAAAACTAACAACGCGTTAAAACAGTCTCCTACGACACCGGCTACGATGACCGCTCCCGCTCCCTCACCACCGTAGCTTGCTCCGACGGCACCAACGGCCTGATCACCCGCTACGGCTGGCAGACGCAGGGCAGCATCCCGAGCGCGTACCTCGGCGCCGCCTCCGCCATCGCCGGCTGGAACTCCCCTTCGGTATGTTCTCTTCCCGCCTCACCACCCTGTCTTGTCTTGCCTTATCCTATCCATTCTACCTACTGTACCTACCTTAAGCGGCACCTAAGAAGAAGAAGAAAAAATAAAGATAGCATATCACTAACAAAACGTAAAACAGTGCGGTACCTGCTGGGAGCTCAGCTACAACGGCAAGACGATCAACGTCTACGCCATCGACCACGCCGGCACCGGCTTCAACATCGCCCTCGACGCCATGAACGCCCTGACCAACGGCCAGGCCGTCGCCCTCGGCCGCGTCGACGCTTCTTCCCGCCAGGTCGACGTCAGCGCCTGCGGCATCCACTAAACAACAACAACAAACCCATTTACATATTCATGCCATGCTTTAGTGTTATGATATGACAGGAGGGGGAAAATCCAAAAGACGGAGTTAATGAGGCTTTTTTTTTTTTCTTCTTGGGTTTTATTTATTTATTGGTCTTCAACTCATTTTACCTTTATATATAAGGCATACTCACTCCTACGACGAAGAAAGACTACGACTACCACGAACTGATGGACATGTATATATTACACCTCCTACCTACTTAATGTTCATTCCTTAATCACATGCATCGAAGATACCTAACCTAAAATAACATTATATGATGACATCATTGAGTTCGCGCGTGCTTTATTCTTGGGAACTACCTGGGCATAATAATGCGCTTGCTTGGCTTCAACTAAATTTACCTCAGCTTTGTCCTCAGGTATGCTGTAATTTAACAATTAATTAGTCAAAGTGTCCCGGACTGTCAACTTCACCCATGGTTGGGTCTTAAATTGTAGACTTAAACGTGACCAAAGTATTAATTATAGAGGTGTCTAATATCTCTTTCCTTGACACGACACAATGCGATCCCAATGATCGACCTCATACAGCAATAGTAGTAAATACTACTTATCTGTAGACCTCCCCAGAAACCACGTCACGTGTAGCGCCCCTAAGGCTTCGACTCCTCTTCTCCTATCTTTCTTTCTCTCCTCTCTTCTGTTTCTTCCTCATGGGCGAAACGAGCGAAAACCCTTCCTCCTCTCGTCTCCAATAAAGCCGGCTATGCAAAGTGGATGTGGAACAAAGGAAACAAGTTAAAAAAGAGAAATAAAAAATACGTAATTTTTCTGATTATCAATCTTCTTGAAGGGGAAAAAAATGTTGAGGAACCAAGTGCCAATTTGGTCCATCAAAAAGAATGAATTTACGTGGATTGTGTGTTGCTTCGTTTCATTACATTGCAAGTGCAGATAGTGCGATAGGAGTGAAAAAAAATAGAAGGGGGTATCAATCTAGACATTGCGGCAGCGACAGAAGAGAGAAATGGCAAATGGTATAAAAAACGCACATTTGGGTATATAAAGTCAACTTCCCCAGATGCCTCGTTATTTTTTGCGACAAGAAATTGTCGCCCAAAAGGAAATCCTAATTCATCAAACCGCTCAATCATTGAAGAAGGAAGCATCGTCAAACTCTTCCACTTGCGCGTCTGAATCGTATGCGCCAGATCGCATCATTGGAGGAGTCATAGGTTGACGACGCTCCTGTTGGGGAGGAGTGCTTGTTCTAGGCATCTTCTCAGCTTGCCGTGCTGACACGGACTGTCCTTGAGATCTCGCGGCGAATTGTTCAGCGGTAAAACGACGACCGGTAGTACCAAATGCGGTAGGCTGCACCTGGTTCTGCTGTGCCGGCGGGGTATTTCTAATACTAGAAGCCGGAGGAGTCATGAGACCAGAGTGATATTTATTCTGAGACGTGACGTTTGATTTTGAAGGCGTGGAGTTCCTTGCTGGTGCCGGGGACGAAGACAAAACAGTGGAGAGGCTGTTAAGTGCAGGCTGATTCGACTTTCGCCAACTACCCCAAGCGGCAGCGAGAGGTCCAACAGCTTGTGCCACTCGAGGAGTTGCAGCTCCCTTAATTGTAGCGGCAATGTTCGGAAAGCTGATAGCCGAACCGCCATTCATGGCACGCTCTCGCTCTTGTTCCTCCATTTGAAGATTTGCCTTGAGACGTATAGCCGCGTCTTTAACGGTTTCTCGGTCCAAGTGGTCTGCGGATAGCGCATTGATAATGTCTTGGAGATCTCCATGTCTCACAGCCAGAAGTTCACGTAACCACGTAATCTCGTCGTCTCGCTTGGAAATCTTAGAAGCAGCATCAGGATCAAGCTTATCGACCGTCTGTTCGAGCTCTTCAATCCGCTGCTCGCGCGCCTGCAACTGTTCCTGTAGGACCATGATAGATTCACGGAGAGCCTGCGGGGAAACCTTCTCGGGGAGTTGCATAGCCTCTGCCAGCTGTTTCGTTTGGGCAACAGGCCCAGGAGCACCGACAGACTTGGAGGCTTGTGCTGCTTGTGCCGCCGCTCTGGCAGCTTCCTGAGCGACTAGCACCTTGTCCTCTAGATGAGCGACACGGTCTTGCAGATGTTCGGTCTTAGAAGTCGATAGGCTGAGTCGCTCCAGGAGGTTTTGTTCTGTGCGCTGTGCATCCTCAGTAGCGTTGTTGATTTGTCGCTCGTATCGTGCTTGAAGATCTTCGATCTCATTTTGGTGTTTCTTAATGAGCTCGCTAAGTTCAGCATACCTCTTTTTCTCGGCATCCTCAAGTTCGGTCCGCTTAGTTGTCTGGGCTTCTTCGAGCATCATCTCGTGATGCGCCTTCGCAGTGTCCGCATCCATTCTTACTTGGTCTAGCTGGGCTCTTAGTTTATTAATGTCCTCTTCAAGTTCCTCGCGAACCACGTTAACTTCGTTGTTGGCGGCTTCCAGCTCGGCTTGCATAGAAGTCTGCGTGCGCTGAACTTCAGCAGCCGCTGCTTCTCTCGCTTGATGGATTTCTCTCTGGTACCGTAGAACATTTTGCTGGAGATTATGATTGTCGTCACGGAGTTCGGATAGCAACAACTCGAGTCGCTTGCATTCGCTAACAGCCCTTAGGCCAGCCCGCTCCCCATTCTCCAATCTTTCAATTTCGGCCTCGAGGCGCTCCCGAGTCCGTGCTTCAGCTTGCAGCCTAGCATCAAGTACTTCCTGCCGCGCGATAAGAGCTTGCTCCCTCTTTTGGCGTCGGGCATTCTCTTCTGTAATTTCGCGAGCTGCATGGGCCATGTCATCCTGCAAAGACTCGAACTTAGCCCGCCAGCTATCTCGAATTCGCTCATTTTCTTTGAGCTGGACGCCAAGTGTATCGATGAGTTTATGCATGTGTCTGTTCTCATTAACGGCCTCCATGAGGTCATCCGTCTGTCGATGGGCAGTCTCCCTTGCATGTTCGGCTTCAGTACGCCAATGACGCGTCTCTTGTCGAGCCTCGCGGAGCTCGGCTTCCGAAATGTTAAGACGATTCTTAAGCTCTACTTGAGTCTGGTCGGCAGTCGTCTGCGCTGCTTCGAGAAGGGCAATGCGCATGGAGGCTTTGCTAAACGATTGCTCCATACCTTTGATTCTGTGCTCACGCTCTTCAATTACGGCCCGTAGACGATCCTCCTCCTCAGAAGAGATACGAAGCAGTCGTTGAATCTCTGAAAGTCTATCTTCAGTGTCCCTGCGACCTGCTATTTCATTCTCTGTCTTGTGTTCTGCAAGCTTGAGTCGCTCTTCCAGGTCATGGATTCTCTGGTCGAAAACACTGCGGTTCATTATTTCGACCTCCACCTTTGTCTCTGCCTGTTCTAATCGTCGCCGAAGCTCAGCCGCACGGTCTTCTGCGCCGCGTCTAATCGTCGTCTCATTCTCACCTCTAGCTTCTTCAGCTCGCAATCGTTCTTCAAGTTCAAGGACTCTAGAACGCTCGGCCTCGGTTCTACTTGTCTCAGTATGTAGACGCTGTTCGAGTTCCAATATCCTCGATTGCATCTCACTAAACTTCGCGTTTGCTGCCTCATCTTCTTTAATTACCGGTTGAGGAGCAGGAGGCATACGTCGCTCCATTACGTCGTCCACAATGGCCCGGAGATCTTCGCTGCGGAAATCAACCCGTAGGGTTTGACTGAGTTCCTCTTTCATCTGTTGCAACGCCTTTACGACTTCCAAATCATCCTTATTAGGACCCTGGACAATAGGTTCAGGTTGGGCAGTCTGAAGCCCACGCATTGACTGTTGCTGATTCAGAGCGTCTATAACAGCAATCCGAATTTGTTCTAGTCTCTTGTCTCTTCTGGGACTCATTGATCGGCGTACAGGTGTCTCGTCATCCTCATCATCCGCATCGCTCTCTTGGACTTCGGCAGAAATACTGCGTCTATCGCGTCGGCTAGATGGCGCTCTACGAACCAAGGAGTCCAAGACATTTTGGATACCCCCGAGGGTCTTCTCTAGAGGGTCGAGTCTGGAAGCAAGGACGGCACCAACCAGATCGTTAACATGACCATCAAAGTACTGAACGCGCTGTTCCAGTTTCTCCTGTTCACCAGCACTGAAGGCGTCATCCCATTCGCTCTCGGGCAAACTCTCTCCAATATTAAGTCGGTGTACCGGTCCATCAAACGAGTGTGAAACGCCGCTTAATGGAGGATCAACGAAAGGATCTTCAAGCTCAGTAGAAGGCCTTGGACTGACTCCCTGTTTAGGCAAAGGAAGGTACTGCCGAGGTGGGCTTGGGCTAGGTGCATCGCTTCGGAACGGAACTTGAGGTGGCAAGCGCACAGGCGGCGAATTCGTGACGGTAGTAGCGGGAACATCAGGCACAGGGCTAGGACGCCATTGAGGAGACCCTATGGTTCTCTTAACTCCCATAGTCGGGTCGTTCTTGTTGAGGTGTTGAATAACTGCGTCAATTTCTTCAAACGTAGGCTCATGAGTAGTATTATCTCGCGACTCAGTGGGTTCTGATGGCGGGCTAACAGGCAGAGGCTCAAAGCTGTGTAATTCTGATACCTCACTAGCTTGCTCATTAATGCTTTCTTCAGGAAGCTGTGAAGATTCAGCTTCGGATACTGGAGATGGAGTAGCAGCAAACCGGGAAGCGGATAAGCCACCTGATTTCGGCTGCGGAGAGGGAGAAGTTGCAAATCTTGACGCGCCCAATCCCCTTGGAGCAGGCGGCGGCGAGGCAAATCGTGAAGAACCAAGACCTTTGCTGAATGGAGCAGGTCGTTCCGCAGGTGTTTGTACCCCGATCGGTTCAGGTTCAGGCTCAGCGACAGGCTTGGAATCCGGCCCGGGAGTTGGAGACCCAGCACGATCATCGCCAGATTCCTCTTCAGACTTGGCCATTTGAGCTGGCTGAGACTTGAGAACAGGATCAAACGGAGCAGGCGCAGAATCAGTTGCGGTACCAAAAGTGAAGCCTCCAGGCACAAAAGGCGTCGCGGTAGCAGAAAGGCTCTTCTTGTGTTCCTTCTTAAATGAGGGCTCATCATCACCAAACGGTCTAGCATTATTGAAATCCTGGATCTCTGTATCATTCTTAAACTCGAAAGGTTTCCAGTTAGCCTTGTCATTGTCAGGAGAAGTTGTTGATGGACTAGTAGTTGCCTTCGTGCCGTTCGACTCGGACTGCAATTTTGCATCAGTGGATTCCGAAAGGATTGTAGATGCGAACGTCATATCAACTGCATGGGGTATTTCCTCATCCGCGGCCTGGTTGTTGGAGTGGAAGTTCACAATAGTGCTATCCTTTTCGGAGTTAGCAGCCTCCGAAGGAGTTGGGCTGGGTTGCACCCGTGGTAGCAATTCTGGCTCCGGTGTGGGCTCAGCAAATAAGGGGACGTTATCGCCATCACCATTGCTCTCCCTAAATGGCTTCTTGCTTGGATTGGTATCAGTCGTTTGGTCATCCCGACTTCCCGTAGCAGGGGTAGCTGAATGTTGACTAGACGGTCGGACGATGGGAACGGCCTTCGACTTCTTGGCAGGATTTGCAGCCTCGGAGAGCTTCAAGTCAATGTTACCGAATATGCTACCTGAACGATTTTCAGCGCTTTCATTGCCAGAAGCCCCGGCACTAGTTACAGATGAAGCAAAAGATTTCAATGGCTGGAAAGCAGGAGCATCGGGATTGAATTTGGGGCCGGATGCAGAGAAGCTGAACTCGCTCTTGCGAGGAGAAAATGCTGGAGCAGCTGCATTGATTTTGCCCTTTGACGATGACGTTGAAGGGACGCTGAAATGACTGGAGGTGGCAGAGTGGATTTTCGGCGTGAAGGAGGGCGCCCCAGCTCTAAATGTCGTCGGTTGGAAACTATTCGGCTGGGCGTTGTTGTTGCCGAAGACAAATTGACCAGGGGTGAAGCTACTTGTAGGATTAAACTTGAATTCAGCTGCTCCAGCGTTCAATTTGGACAGCGATGGTTTACTGGCATGGCTCTGGCGACGCGAAGAAGATTTACTATCAGAAGGCCGTTCAACATCTGCCCAAGGATTACTGACTGTCGAAAATGACCGTTCATGAAACTGGCTTGCCAAATCAAAAGATTGGATAGGGGTACCCAGGTTGCTTGGATTCGTCTCAATTTCGTACGAATTATTGCCATTTTGCAGATTAAGGGCAGCTGGCCGATGTTTCTGAAAGCTCCCTTCGTCAGTACTATCCCGTGTCTCGTCATAGTACGGAGCTTGAGAGAGAGAATGACCGCGGCTATGTGGTTGCGGGTGGTGTAGCTTCGGTCCTTCATCAGAATCATTTCCAAAATTACCAAAATGGACAGACGGCCCTCTCATATGGGAAGCAGGAGCTACTTCAGCTTCTGCTAGACGATTTTCTTTCATCTTCTCATACTCATTATGGGGACTGTAATCCTCGTGTTCAAGTTGAGAACGGAATTGTTCTTCTAAGTGATACTCGGCATCGTCGATCTCTTTCTGGAGACTGGCACTAGCATTATGACGTGTAAACCGACTAGGCTCTGGAGTTTTCGATGGGCTCTTGTCCTCGTAAGGATTACTCTGAGTCTCCTCTTCTTCTTCTCGCAAATCTTGCAACCGAGGCGATGCTCTGGCCGATTCTTGTCTATGTAAATACTGGTGAGGAAGAATGGGATATTGCAAAGATTGATGTCTCGAGTGGATGCCACCAATTGGCGAGGATATACCGTCACGCTGGAAAGGCGAGTTAGGGGACATAACAGAGTTCAAATTAAGAACAGACGGCGAGCCACTACGACCAAGTTGTTGTTGCAACAACATTTGTGGAGACCAAGGATGAGGCGAAGATGGATTGGAGAAGTGAAAGGGAAGCTCGTGCGGTGAGATTGAAATCGAAGCACGAGGGTTGAATTTGCCCGGCAATGATGGACCGTTGAATGAAGCCGGAGAAGATGCCGATACGATACCCGGGCTCTGCACGGACGATCCAGGACCGGATAGAAACGGGGGTACAAAAGGGAACGGTTGCTGCCCATTACTTGCCACCGAAGACGTCGGGATGGGAGGCGAGAACGGCAACTGAGGGAACTGGTTTGATGTTTGCCGACTCATATTTGACGCGACCGGAGAGATAGAGGGCTGAGGTGCAGGCTCATCATCACCAAACGATACACCAAGCGCCCTAAGCTTGGCCTCATTTAGCTCATTAACATAATTTCGCCATGCTATAATGCTAATATCAGTATATGCTTCAGGAGAAGAGATACCAGTGACTAAACTTACCATTCAAATCTGGCAGCGTTACCTGATACTTGTGCTGAATACGTTCATTGGCAATATCGTCGAAATTAGGCCATTCACCCCTGCTCTGAGAATAACTTTCAAGAGGGTCCAGAGGAGCATGACGTCCCTCCAAGTCAAAACCACGAATGTCATAGCCTAACTCTTCCCAGGAACGCAGCATTGCTTTCACATCAGAAGCACTGAGCGGCACTGGTGCCTTTCCAGGCTGACCTCGCTCTTCGTCCCATGGTAGGCAAACCAAGATATTCTTTCCCTTCCAAGGCACTTTCTTCTTGGGTCGCGGGGTGCGTCCTAGGACTGGTTTGATAGATTTAATCGGAGTAGTAGGCACAACCGAATTTGAACCATTCCAGCTCGGCTGATCGCTCCTAGGAGTTTCTGCTCTCGGTATTGCTTCCGAAGCGGAATCTATGGTATGGATGCTGACAGCATCTTGGTTGCGTCTCCCCACATCAAGCGCATCCATATTTGCGGTTCCGCTAGTGACACGCCGGTTCAAAGCCGCCTGTTTTAAAGTTTCGTTACTAGAGCGCTGCCGCGGATAATGCCGAGATGCTTGACTAGAAGCTCGAGACGAATGAAGAGTAGCTCGCCGGTCGGCTCGTGGGGTCCTCGGATCTGCCTCCTCAAACCAATTCGTCTCTTCGCTTACAACGGAGCTTCTCAATGAAGAGTGCTCACTATCGTCAGTCCCGTCACTAAGCCAATTACGATGTTCGGAAGAAAGATCCTTAGTGGTATGCTGGCGGATCCAATCTTCTGTAATGCCGCGCAGGGGGCGCCGAGCACGATTCGCCAGTACAGCTGCGGTTCGGGATATAGATGTTGAGGGACGGTCTAGCTCAGTTACTATAGTCGATGGAGCTGGACGCAAGAAGGGTGTGTTGATCTCCAGTTGATGCAGTGGAAACTCTTCCGAAGTCTCACTGCTGAAGCTTAGCCGGCGTAGATGGCCACTATCGGCTTGAGGATAGGGCGAACCCCAGCTGGCTGTGACAAACTCTCTATCGTCTTCGGTGTCGCGATTAGGTGGTGGCGTCCGAAGAAATTCGGATGCCCGGCCCGGTAAAGTCGGCGCTCGAAGCGGCGGGAGCACCGGAGACGATTCACCGTCGTCGTCGATAGTCGACGCACTCGAGACGGGGGATGACGACCTCGGTGTAAATTTACGAGATGGCCAAGCTCCAGTGCCGTCCTGTGCAGAGGCACGAGGAGGGGTCGACGGCTTTGAAGAATACGTCTTTAGGGGGGCTGAACCGAGGTATATGTTAGCCCTTGATTCTGGTGTCTCAAGAATCAAGAAAGATACGGGACGATAGGCGAAGACGAGACATACCACGACGAGATCAGCGCAGACGAGGCATGGGTCGCCTGCTGCTAGATCTCCAGACTACTACACTCGCGTTTATCCGTGCACCTCCTTCGCAGCCCGACGATAATTAGAATCGGGTCGTGGGCCAACTAAGGGGTAAAAAAAAAAGTTGCGGTACCTGACAGCGTGGGGATTGTCGCGACGCGTCCCGGTGGAAATAAAATCAAATAAAAAGAGGGCTCACCGAGGCGATCGGAAAGAAGAAAAGAGCGGAAAAAGAAATTATATTAAAAGAATGATAATAGTAGAAAACACACAACTCTCCATCGATTTTGGCAGGCCTGTTACTATCCGCCTTGAATCCAAGAAGGAGTGATTTACATGAGATGGACTAGAGAATCAGAGATGCGATGGAGAGAGCTTCGGACGGAGATGCTGCAAGCTGGTGCCCCTTGGTTTGCGAGAAAAACCCAAGTTGTTCAAAAAATTGTCTAGGATTGCCTGTTCATGGAAATTGCTATTTAGATCTAGCCTAGTGCTAAATTGGATACGATGAAAGATACATCCAATACATCCACTTAGTGTGTGCTATCGCCTACGACTACGCTATAAAACGTCCGTGCGCTATGTATCTTTTAACGGTATTTAACAGCCCAAATTCGCGTGTGTGCTCTCGCATAGCGCTTCCCCTCGTCCATAATTTTAATGGACCTTTCGCCTTCCCATCGCGTTGGAATATCCACTCCTGCCACTTTGCTGCCACCTATTAGCTAAACAGTAGCTAAACGTATTCTCCCTACCACTCAAAAATCCTTCCAGGTTGGAGACTTATAAAAAAAAAAAAAAAAATAAATAAAAATCCGATAGAATTAGAAAGACCTTTTCTTATTAGTAGAATTCACAGCCAAGGGTGGTAATAATGGTAATAATAGCGTTGTTGTACACGGCCATCCCGTCTCTTCTACATACTTTCTACCTTTATACAAGCATTAATGGCTGGAATTATCACCACGATAAACCTTATCTGCATTCACATGGTGGCATGAAAACACCTAAATGCTCGTACGATGACGCAAGCTTCTCGTGCACGTTCCCTATATGCTATAAACCTCTCAGCATACTCTCTCCAGAATAGTTATTTGAAGACAATTACATACCTAATAATTGTTTTAATTGTTTACATAGTATGCGTGCCTAGATAAGGTAGTATTTACAGCTGGGCAATAATACAATGTAAGAGGTAGTCAGCTTGCAATACAAATAACACGTGTACGACTTCTAAGGTATCAAATCTTTATTGCCAACTCAGAGGAGTAACCGCAAAGAGAACGGAACCGAGATTGAAGTCAAGGCCACTTAACTATACTTACATCTATGACTTACAGCATATGTTAATAGACCCAGATAATAAACTACCACCAAGATGGAAAATACCTTGAATGAGACGCAAAAGAGCTAAAGTTTGGTGAGGTATTAAGGCTGGCGCAGTCGTACATACATAACTGCCGATACCGAGGCATAGACAATCATTCGATTTGGGAATAGCGTCTATCACAAGCTGCTTTCTCAATGCGATAGGAATTAGTTATCTACCTAACCTACATAACGTTATATACTAGATTATACAGATGCCTTTATCTGTCTTTAAGTTCGTTTCAAATGACGTAAGGTACCTATGTAAGGTGGACAAGGCTAACTCATAATTAGTTAAGTAGCTACCTGTCCACGAGTTGGCATAGCGAACTTAGACAAGATAGAGCTCAGAGACTTTAAAGAGAGATGCAAGTTATGATCTAGTTAATAGGAAAGTTGTCAACATTCAAAGGGCGCGTATATTGTCTATTGTCCAAAATTGTAATTGACCAGTTGGAATTTACTTGGAACCACACTCCCAACAATACCTACATGCAAGTAATCCAGCAGCCCAGTTAATAATGTGGAAGGAAACCCGAATATTTAGAGAAGGCTACCTTCATATTTCTTTAATCCAAGAGGATTGTCTCAGATGTTTCTCGAGAAGACTTACTTATACAAAAGTTATACTTAAATCATAGCAAGATATTGGTGCTCTGCCTCTGATTACCCGCTCTCACGATCGTTTTATTGGGAACAGGAAACATCAGAATACAACTCAAACATGAGTATTCCGTATACTCATCTGTAATATAAACCTCTTACCAATTTGCAAGTTCCCTATATAAGCGATAAAAAAAAGATTCAAATGGCATCAGTTAAATAATAAACGAAAAAACCATAAAAAGACAATTGCATAGCATATAGCATTCCCCTTGCACTTAAAGTAAAGAACAAGCGAAGGGACCAGTAAGACAGAAAAAAAGCTTATCTAAAAATAGAGACGTCACCAATCCAAGACAAGACAACGTTGGTGGCAGAAACTCAATCCTTCTGGAGGCTCGGTGGTTAGCGATGGCGCTTGATGTAAAACGGTTCCGAATTCCAGACACGGGGCTGGATCGCCGAAGACCTATCGGCTGGGACGCCACGGCGTCATATTTTGTATGGGCTGGTTCCGACCAAACCAATTCATTTCAAGCTTTTTCTCGCGAAGATGAGGCACGCGGCCCCGCATTCCGAACTGTGTAAACCGTAAAGAGGGCCCTGGAAAATGAAAAAAGGGCCGGAGGGTCATTAGAATGTCTACGTACTACTATGTAGTAGGCTGTTAGCCTCTCTACCTAACTGAGCAGCTACTAAATCCACAAATAGCGCGGGTATCAAGCCTCGAATCAGAGGGACAAATCCCACGTGGGTAGGAGGTAGGATCATCTCAATTAAGAATGTCAAAACGGTTAGAGATCTCATCTGTAGCACGTAGATTGCGGTGCAATTGGCAACGGCAGTCTGGGGAAGAAACGATCGCGAGAGTGCGTTTCGAAATAGCAACTGGTGTTGCGAATAAAGTTCGTCGCAAGCGCTTGATGTTCGTCGTCATGAAGGAGATTCAATGGCTGCGAACTGACGTCCATTGAAGCCGATCGTTGGGTGAAGCTTGATTGCAAAACGGTAATAGCCAATTGAAAAAAGCTCTGTGCGTTATTCCAACCTAATGGTCTGACAGGTACCTATTACATAGTACCTACAGCATGCAACGTTGTTCGATCGACGCCGATGGTAGCTTTCTGCTTACTGCTTGCCTCTTGGCTGCCCAGACTTGCTTGCATAAAATCAATTATGTATTCTGGTATTGCATTCAAGTGCTGTAATTCAATCTTGGCACAGCGGCCTCCCGCTTTGCATTTGTGGCTGTGTGGCTGCTGATTTCGGAATCAGGGCATGGCAGTCTGGTCATAATCCATTTTAGTTAGACCCTGATGATCGTCACTCAAGCCGCTAACAAAAATGGCGTTACGAGATGTTCATGTGCATCATGTGCATGCCTCCATACATGCCTCCATACATGCCTCCATACATGCCTAATGTACCTAATGTATGCAAGTACGACTATTAGGTAGGACATCTTCCAAGGACAGAATAGTTTTGGTCGACGAACCAGTATTGGGATACGATTCAAACAATAATTGCATGTTATCGTTACAACAGGGAACTTCGAAAATAGTAAATATTGATGTTAGATACCTGTATGAAAGATGAAAGGCAGGCCCTATTTTTAGGTGATTTAGGTAGCCTTATACAGGTACAATAAATACATTCAAACTGGAGGGGGCGCGTGAGGTACATACAGGACCTTTGCAGATAAGTAAATCCTGAAATTCGGCCGACTCGAACTTACCTAGGGGGGATCTGACTTCTAGGCATCATGTACACGTCTCAATAAATAGAACGCAAAAATCTAGAATGGCCAACAAGAAAAGGCTACCTATCTAACCAACCGGTTCGGATGCAGGGCCTTACAGAAATCAGTAGATGCGACATGAGCAGCAAGATTCGAAGGCTAATCGGTCTTATTAGCGCTATTTCAACTGTACCTAGGTACCTAAGGCTGCTGGGCTGCTCACCTTTAGGTAGGTAAAGTTAATTAACATGTACCTAATGCATGTACATGTAGTGGTCTAGTGACTGGAACCCGAGTATTCCGTACCATAGTACGATTCTGTCACAATACCCTGAAAAAAGAGGTACACTAGAGCCTGCAGACAACCCAGTTGTACCAGTTGTCTAAGAAACCTCACGGCCCCACCATGACGACCCACCCGCCCCTTTCCTTTGTCGAGCTATGATTGGGTCTTTGATTAAAAATTATGCGCAAACCCTCACTTTACGCATCTTTGTGCAAATACGAACTAAATGTAACCGTACTTTCCTCCAGTAGCCCGCCAGTAGCCCGCAACCCGCAACCCTCTTTTCCCTTCCGTAGATCCCAGGCTCTCCGTCAGATTCTTCAAATCCTTTTACTCTGGTCATTCGTTTCTCTCTCTTGTCACACTATTATATCCTTTCCTATCCTTCATTACATCTTTTCCCTTCGTTTTCTTCCGAGGTATTCATTTTTTGCCTCTACACCTTACGCTCTTTACTCAATCCCCTATTATCCACGCGACTCCGCAATATACATACGCATAGCACACAGTACAGCATTTCGCATTGCGTGAATATCCGACGACGACGAAACAACTGGGTCTGACAGGAAAACCCGTGCTTCAAATTTAAGATTAATCTTCCCGTCATCTCCCACCCACGTGTCACATAAATCTTCGTCTCAATACCTATCACCTCAAAACTCAAAAGAAGGGGAGGGACGGAAACAACCTTTTAACTTTCCCACCCTTTCTTTTTTCGGCCCATTCTAGCAGTATCATACCCCATTGGTCGCCATGCATTCAACGCGACTTGTTAACCTAATGATGGCGGCACTCTCTGTGACCGCCGTCACTGGAGTAGCATGGCTAGATAATCAGCACGCTGGCGCAGGCCAACTCGCGGTCAGGGCGGATGATGATCTCCCCATCTCAATTGGTGGCCCCGATCTTGATGCCGACACTACCAGCGACACTCCTACTGCCGATCCAACCACAAGTGAGAAGAGTGACGATGCAACAACACCAACAACCTCATCAAGTCCTCCTGCGGAAACCACATCTGATACCCCCCCTACCACTTCTGATGAACCTAGCCCAACTCCTACAACAAGTGATAAGACCACACCAGCGCCTACAACAACTAACGACACCCCGACAACTACGAGAGGAACGACGCCGACAACACCCCAGCCAACCGCAACTACTCCAAATGCTCCTTCGTCTTCGACCCCATCGCCAACATCATCTAGTGGCGGTAATAGCGGCGGTGACAGCGATGAGACCAGCGAAGTCCCTCAGCAGACCACGCCGCCACCTGTGACGACTACTTTCTTTACCGTTGTCACCAGTACTGACGCAGCAGGCCAGACTCACGTCTCTTCGTCGTCAAGTGTTATGGTGTCGACGCCTTCCCCTGTGCCTGTTACCAACCCCAACGCGGAAAGCGGAATGCCTCAGTCAGTTAAGAATACGATCATCGGTGTTTGCGTAGGTGTCGGTGGCGCAATCGTCCTCGCAGCTGCGGGCGTACTATTCTGGAGACTCCGTAGCAGGAAGCGCAGCCTGGAGGAGAACGAGGAGCTAGTTAGCTACGGCGACGGATTCGGAGGTCCCGGAACTGCGGAGAAGTCGGAGCCTAGTGGTAGCACCGTCGGCCGCAGCCCCTTCCAGAGCACCCTCGAGAGTTACCACGCGCCGACGCAAACAAACGCGGCTTCCAACTTCTAAACGGAGACGCTAGATATACACTATCCCAGCATCCAAAAATAATCGTCTCCTACTGATTCCGCGGCATTGTTTTGGCCCCGTCGGCGTTAGGGTTGAATGTATTCATTCGCATGGCATCAATACCATCAATTACGTTACCCGCATTTTTTTACAAGCGGTATTTTATAAGGAATAGAAAAATTATCCCCCTCAAGTATTTTCCATACTACGATGTGTGTACTAGAAAAAAAAACCGGCAAGGGACCGTGTAAAAGGTCCCACGAGATGACGCGCAGACTTTAAGTTGCCTAACGACGGCAGGTCTTAATGAACAGCGACGATTAGACTCGGTCGAGCACGGAGCGAGTGAGGGATGGGGGAGGAAGGAAAAGCTCTAGGACGCGAGTCTAACGTAGCTGAGAGAAAGAAAGAGAAAGAAGGAAAGAAATTAAAATGAGAGTGGTGAATCTTTGTATACAGCTTCGTAATACCGGCTTTTCTTCGATTCTGCTAAATTTAAGTATATACACCTTACCTTACCTATGCATAAACTAATTCTTCGAAAAACCTTGGATCTGTTGTTGTTGTTGTTATCTCTGCCAGGCAGATTTTGCCTGATAAATGTCGTTACGCGTTAACTTACCTGTAGTTTAGGTTAGGTTTAGGGGTAATAGGTGGTTAATAGCTATGTTCGTCCCGAGCCCGAGCCCGAGCCTGAACCCGGACAGCGGGAAACCGACCGGGTCGAACCTAATAATGAAGAGCTTGATTTAGTATGTACCTGACATATGCGCGTGCAATTTGAGTTTCCCGCATGGGGTTCCGAGATGTCGGGACGTTGGGTCCATGTCCGGACGGGATCTAAGGTTTTGTCACTTTTGTCATCGGAAGTAGGTATGCGCTGCAAGCTAAACGCCGTCGATGTCCGGTTTTTTAAACTTTGACGGACTATCCGCCGGTATGGTTCCTGTTTTCTAGAACCTTGATGGCTTGTAAATTAAACTTTACTTTACATCTGGAATGGGTTGAGAAATGTTGAGGATGAGGTTGATGTTGGTGTTGGTGTTTATCAACGGTGTTTCTGAGGTTTGGTTTCGTTTCTACCCATATTAGGTACTTATTACACTTACACTTACACTCGCACTCGCACGTGCACATGCACATGCACATGCATACGTGTGTATACATATGAAGCACTTATCACAGGATTTCAGTCTGATATTTGTAGCATTTTTATACACATAGGAAACGACGATACAAATAGCGAATCCAACTTTCGTGCCACTTGGTGCGATGTCTAGTGTGTGCCTGGGTCGTCTCAGGATCGTTTCAGCACAGCATCTTTGCGTTTACCCACCATTCAATCTCCGGGATTCTCATCGAACCAATCAGCCGTCTTGGCTTCCGCGTTTCAACTTATCAGCCGTGAAAGTGTCATATATCAGTTAGCTGCACTACCTACATTACTTTATGACGACCGCTAGCTTGGAATGTTTGACATATCTTGTGTTAAGTGGGCGGCGTGTACGATAGATAAAGGTGTCTAACCTAACCTGATCTAAGGTAATTTTATTCAAAGTGAAGAGACCATTTCATCCTAACTATTTGATTTGATTTGATTTTGGCTTCACGCCAACCCCCCCCTCGGTAAGATCGCGCACCGCGTAATTTCATTATACGAGAATCGGAGATATACGTTACCGCGCACAATTATGAGGTGCCGAGGCGCCGTTGCCCTGCCCCTGCTGCTGGTGCCGGAATTGCTCGTCGGGGTCATGGCCGGCGATTTCGTCGACGAGATACGGCGGAATTTGCAGATGGGCTTGTTCGGGCGGCAAGAAGTCAATGATATCCAGGTTCGTTATTTTGCGCGTTCCCGCGCTGGCTTGAAGTTTTGTATTGCTGGGTTCCGTGTTTCTGACTTGTCATGTATAGCAATTCAATCCGAGTGGTCCTTTGGGAGGCAAGACTGCAGCGAAGGTACGTGGGTTCCTTTCGCCTTGATGTATGCGAGACAGACGAACAAAGGTTTCTTCTAGTTATACGAATACATGACTATCGGTATAGAGTTGATCAATAACTGACAATGCATCCATAGATAGAATTCGACCCGAGCAATTCAGACAAGCCTTTCAAAATAACCAACAGCCGCTTATCAGAAGGCCAGACATTTGTATGTAACAACCCTCCCTGAATGCCATATAAGGTATATATATCAATTAGAGGGACCTTGCAACCCTTCCCATCCATCCATCCCTTAATCCATCACCACTCATATCCGACATGTCCTCAGCTATGTACCTAACTCACCTAACTAACGTCTCACAGAACGACTTCAGCACCGCGTCTAATCGCGTATGCAACGACCAGAAGAACGACTGCGCCGATTTCGCGAATAGCGACCATAACACCGACTTCAACGTACAAGACTGCGACAAGCAACTTAGTGAGTTTGCTTTTCACCTCCCTCTGACTTCAGGCTAGCGAGAGACGGTAGTGGTGGTGGGGGTGAGGGGGGAAAGCCATCGTGACCTATTGGTAGTCTGTATCATTCTAGGTTAGGAGGCTGGCTAACGCGAACCAGAGGAATGCATGGCAGCAAACAAGCCCTTTGAAGACGACGGCGAATTTCTATATTTCTGCGAGTCTGCAAGTGAATGACGATTATCATACTGGTTTAGTGTGGGTTAACTCGCAACTGTAATGGTATAGGGGGTTATCAGTTTATTATCCGTAGCCTTCTCAGTCCTTAAGGGGCAAGACTCTGAGCCAGGACTGAGACGCGGCATTCTGGTGTAAGGTTAACGACTGCGACTTCGCATCGCACTTCACAAGCTATCTAGGAGTCAGGATAGGGGGTTAATTGGATGAGGGAGGCATATTCGATAAATCAAGGGGAAGACTCAACACAAACAAAAAATGAGATGAAGGACTCTCTTTAATAGTAACGTGTAGCATATAATTAACAGGTACTTAAGTAACCAATAGATACATCTGAAATGAAACAATCATAAATCATAACTAGTCCGCTCAGTCCCGCGTTAGGTAGGTACACAACCTCTCTCCCCTTACTCCTCCAGGCTTCTGCATCCGAGCAAGGGACGGCATGGCATAGCATCATCCGGGTTCTGAAGCAGACAGTATTTGAATAATAGCGACGAGCAATAGCATCGCGCATGGAAGTCTGTCTTTTAGTTTAATAGTAGTAGTGTAGTGATAGTAGTAGTAGCACTGGTTAGAGAAAAGTCATAAAAGCATAAGTAGACATTTCGCAGAACGAGTTTATACACAAGTTTTATGTGGGTGGTTTAATGCCAGAGAGGTTTTTCTTTGCCGAGAAAAAGCCCCTTCCTCAACTCAAACTCAGAACTCAGAACTCAGCCAAGTTTACGCCGAAAAATGTGGAAAGAGACCGGAGATGAAGAAAAGGGAAGAAGAAAATAGACGCAAGCGGAAAACTTTATCTCTCTCTCTCTCCCCTCTGTATTGAAAAGTAAAAAACGCCTGTTCTGTTGTAGTAAAAAAAAAAACCAGACACCTCCCCCTTCCCACACACCCCATGCCATGCCAAATTTCTCAACGACGCGCGATTAAAATGCTTTGCGACACCGTAAAAAAAGATAATAAACCGTCATCATTAAAAATAAAACCTCCGGACACCTTTCCGAATTTAGCCGCCGTCTTGGGATATGAAACAAAGGAAATAGAGAGAGAAAAGAGTAAGCGGGGGAGGAAGAGTTGAGTTTGGACGCGAAGCGTACAACGCTGTCGTGCTCGTGCCAAACCAGGCTGGTGTGGTGGTATATCATCGTGGGACTTCGTTTACTTTGGTATATTAACCCAGAGAGGAAAAAGGTCGAGGGTGGAGGAGAGCGAGGTTTTGGTTTTTGGTTTTTTTTTTTCATCTTTCTTTTCCTTTTTTCCATTTTATCTTTTATCACCAGGTAGCCTATACCCTGGATGGCTGCTTCTTGCGCACCAGGAACGGACTGGGCATCTCGTCCCTCTCCGGGTCCCAGACGGCTGGCTCGGCGAATCGGTCCTTAGAGCTGCGCTTGGGGCTAACATTCATCGACTCCACGGGTCGGCCGCCGGCTCGGGCCTGCTGGAGCTCGACGAGGGTTCGGCCCTTGATGTTGTTTTTGGTGACCACCTTGGTGGTCGTGGGTTCGGGGTCCTTCTTTAGCGACGTCTTGCGCTGCCCACCGTTCTCCGCGTTTTGCATGCTGAGGTTGGCAACCGAGGGGATCTTGCTAAGCCGTCGGTTGGGAGAATCGCCCTTCTCTCTCAAAGCTCCGTTGCTAGCTTGGGTACGAATGCGGAACTCAGGGGCAGAAGTGGGTAGGGGCGGACTGGGCTTGTTAAGGCCCATGGCGTTTTGATTTCTTAGACGGTTAATAGGGGCCGTCTTCGTGGATGGGAGAATCGGGCGCTGGGGCCCGAAGGGGTTCTTGTGTGATCGTGGCGGGCGAGTGGGGGATGGGATGATGTGGTCATCGTCGTCATCTGAATCAGATGAGAATATATCTCTCCTGCCTCGGAGGTCTTCGTCGTCCTCGGGGTCGAATATGGGTGGCTTGTTTGCGTTTGGAGCCTTAGTAGCGATGTTTCGTCGTGGTGATAGGGACAAGGATGCAATGGCAACCATCGGGGATGGGGATGCCATGTCGACGTCCATTGACATGGGCGTTCCGGGATTTCGCTCGAACATGGTTTGAGCGCGGCTAAATGGCGCGCGTAAACTGCGCTTAAGAGGGTGTTCTTCGGGAGAGTTAACGGAGAATTCGGTAATATCTGTGGTAGAGGGGAACTCGCTGTCGGTACTACCGGCCATGGACAGGAAGAAATTAGTCCTGGATACTTGGGATGATGTGAATTCATGAGTCTCGACTGGCCCAAAAGAGACCCTCTTCTTTTGTAATTCTTCTTGTACTCGTGCTTCTACTTCGGCTTCGAAGCGTCGTTGGAGTTGTTCAATCTCCTCATTTACAAGACGGTCAATTTCTAACCGGGCCTTGACCTCCCATTCGCGTCGTAGTTGAGAATCAATCTCCTGTCGATAGTTCAACTTATCAGCTTCAAGGCCGGCTAGCTTCTCTTCGACTTGCTTCAGCTTATTGCTTAGCACGTTATTGCGCGATTCTAACTCCATCTTAAACTCCACGGCCTCCCGTTCTTTACGCATTAAACGCACAACCGGAAGGTTAAGCAAAGTTGCGGTGTCGGGGCGATGATCCGGATTTACTCTGAGACAATCTTTAATAACGGCCATAAGCTCTCCTGAGTAAACTCGAGGAAGTGGTGGGACCTTTCCCTCCTTGATCTTCTGAATGAGCTGAAAGTGGGTTTTGGCATTGAATGGCGGTTCGCGCGCGCAGAGCTCGTATATTATGCAGCCCAGTGACCAGATGTCTGACTTAAGAGTATACCTCTCAGCGGCGCATATCTCGGGGGACATGTAGAACGGTGTTCCAACATATGTCGACGCAAAATCGTGCGACTGTATCATCTTGGACAGACCAAAGTCGCCAAGCTTGACAGAATTGTTCTCTCCGAGGAAGACTATTGCATATTAGCACGCATCTCCTATTCCAGATCGTATAATTTCATCTCACTTACCGTTTTCAGGCTTCAGGTCTCGATGGAGAATTGTCACAGCTCCGTGTGGCGCCTTCGTCTTGCCCATGGTCACTATCTCAAGGACATTCTTGCCCACCGACGGAGGATCTACACCGTAATGACACCGGTACAAGGCGGTGATCAATTGCGAGAATATCTCCCATACGAATTGCTCTTCAGCGTACTCTTTCCGGCTTATTAGACCCTTAATCACCCGGCCGAGGTCGCCATTACCGCAATATTCCATGTAAAGATACAAGTCCTGAGTCTGTTTGAGATGTTCGCGATGGTAGTAACCAACAATGTTGGGGTGTCGAAGGGTAGAGAGGATCTGAAACTCCGCATGCAGCTGTTCACGTTCCTTTTGCGACATTTTCAGGTAGCTGATCTCCTTTCGGCAGAGGATCTTGCCGTCTGCCTTTCGTCGGACCTTGCGAATGACGCCGAAGGAGCCATGTCCTACATTTGCACCGTTAGGCCGCGGTTGTAAGGAAGGGTACGAAGACGAAACGACGATAACGTAGAGTGGACGAAGGTTTTTGTCAAAGCCAACGGAAACATACCTATCTTCTCTAAGGTTTCGTACTGATCACTGATAGATTCTGCCATAGTGAACTGAATTGCGAGGCACTATTGGAGTTTAATGATTTATGACTATGCCATAGACAACAAAAGTAAGAAAGGTAAGAAAGAAGCTAAAGAAGTTTGGAAAGTCAAAGCTATTGGAGGGAATTGGGGAGGGATAAGCTAGAGCTACTCGATGCTGCTCCAGCTTTAGGACTTGAGGGGGATGATTATTTCTTTGGAGGATTATCTTGCTGCTGCTGCGTGTTGTTGGACGAAGAATTGGGTTCTGAGAATGGTTCTGGAAACTGCACAGGCAAGGGCAGGAAAGGAAAATCAGAAAAAAAGGCCATCCATGTGATGGATCCGAGCAATTGCACAGGACACCCCAGCAGATACTTCAGCGTAGGGCAAGTTTCTGTGGCCTTTTTTGTATCTTATGTAACATTGCGTGTATGCAGTCAACAAACCCACTCGTGGCCACAGCAACTGCGCTACCTTCGGGTGGGGCTACAGGGAATAATACTCCAACTTCATTAGTCGCTTAGCTTGAATTGGTATTAGTGTTGCTTCATACCCTTATCGATAGTTACAATAGTTTCTATCGGGTCGATTAGGTGAATCTCGGGTTAGATAAGGCAGGTAATCCGTACCTGAAGGTATTTTCGTATCGATGTTACTACCATAGTATGTATGTTACTTCGTACTCGATGTATTTGATCTATTCGGCACGTGATGATTGCTGGCTCATTCACGCTTTTCCCCGTATCGCCGCTGATGACATACATCTGACTTATCCAATGATTGAATCGCATTTCCTACTTAGTTCCAATTGTTGTCGGCTACCAATTCCAGCCATGCATCACCACCAACCATTAGTTGTGTGGTCGGAGATAACGGACTTGACGATTCCTCGAAAATTCACTTGATATTATACTGTTCTTATTATCTCTGTGCTTTGGTCAACCATGGTTCTTCGAAAACACGAGTTAGAAGCAAAGCTAAAGGATGATATTGAATTAGTTCGCAGTGGCGTCCTGCGCGATGAGAACCCCTTAGATTCGAGCGAGGAGTTTAGTGAACTATTAGAAGCATGCCGAAGAGGCGATCTGAAGCGAACTCAAGAGCTGATTTCTGCGGGTGTCAATATTAATGGTAAAGACAAGTTCGACTATACTCCTCTCATCGTTGTGAGTAGGGCTTGTCTTCCAGTTTGTTGCGCTTGGAGATCATAGGCAGCTAACTACTGTCTAGGCCAGTCTCTGCGGGCATTACGAGTTAGTTGAGCTGTTGAGTATGTATCCGACCAAGATATCTCTGTTAAGTTAACCAAAGATCATGCGGGTTTCTATATACCATATAATCTTATGATTTCCCAAGATATAAATATTTATAAATGCTCTTGAATCCCATACTGACCCTAACTGCTGCAGTCGAGTCTGGTGCCCTAGCAGAGCGAGACACGTTTCAAGGAGAACGATGCATCTACAATGCGCTTAATGACAAGATCCGGAATCTACTACTGAAGTACGACTATTCAAAGTCTACTGACCCTTTACAGCCATGGGCGGCTCATATCAGCGCGTTGCTGACAAGAGATACACCCAAAACCTCTGATATAACATTGATAGCTGGATCAGAATCGTTCGAGCTTCATAAGTTTCTTCTTTCTGCTAGGTCGCCCTATTTCAAAAAGAAACTTACGGAGGCACCCGCAATAGAGACATGGAGGCTACCCCAGTCGATACCAATCGAGTCTTTCAAGGTCGTATTGCGATATCTGTACCTAGGTGATATTCCAAAGGAGCTGGTTGATGCAAGAAGCAGTAGCTCCGAAGAAGCAGTCCTAACCGGTATTGATAAGATCAGTAAACAGTTAGAGATTGACAAGTTATGGGAAGCTATCCTGTCGGCTAGTGATAGGCGATTAGCTCGACAGAGACATCAAGATGAGGTCAACCGAGCCCAACAACAAATTCAAAACTTCTTCCAGGAAAAGGTCCTCGGGCATAAGATGGTGGTTGACGCCAGGTTGGTCAATGACGTGAAGTGGCCGCACGATAATTCTATATTTGCGGACTGTCTCTTACGATCCGATGAGGAGGGTGACGATGACGAGGACCTCGACAAGAAAGAGGAATCACACGGAATTCCCATTGGACCAGGTGCTGAGCAACGAAAAGAAAATGGTCACAAGAAAGCCAGGAAGTCCGTCTTATATCCTGCGCATAAGGCTATGCTCATTCGTTCACCGTACTTCGAGACCATGTTTTCGAGCCAGTTTCGCGAGGCCCAAACAGCGGAGCACCTACATATTATTAAGATAGATTGTCGTCCAGAGATACTTGAGCTCATCCTCACATTTCTCTATACCGAGAAAGCCGAATGCCCTCTTGAGCTCGGCCTTGATCTGCTTTACGCATCCGATATGTTGTTCTTAGATAAGTTGAAGAACAAAGCGGCTGTCGCTATCAGCACGCTAGGAAGCGGCAACAACAACGTTCTAGTTGATCGGACACATACCCACGAAGGTGAAGACACCGGCGAAATCGAGGTCGAACCTATTAACGTATACGACGTTATACATGCGGCTTGGGACTTGCGAGTTCAGCGATTAGAAGAGTTTGCTGCTCGGTATCTTGCATACCGGTTGGAGGACTACATCGACGAGGAAGAGTTCACTGAATTGATCCAGGAAAGTGCTTCGAGGCTGAAGACCAGAGAAGAGACGGATACGATCGAGCTGCTGGACGATATTCGGTATTACTTGTCCGAACGCTTCAGGCTACGATTCGAGGACGCCGGGCTGGACGAGATGATGGACGAGAACGGCGAGATCAGCGCAGAGGCGGCGGAAGTACTGGCCGCGCAGGCAAACGGCGTCGCTGCGGAAGACAAGGACGCGAACGGCATCGTCGAAGTAGAGAGTCCAGAAGGTATTCCCGCTAAGGCCGGCATAGCAGAGGCCTTAGCAAGCCCAGATGGTGTGGTTAGGACTCTAGACGGAGAGCTTGTCGAAGACGAGTTCGCGTCCGATGCTATAAACTACCAGCTCCTACTACAGAAGATTGATAGAGTATTAGAGAAACTAAAACTAGATGCGTAGAAGCAGAGCCAGGACTAGAGGAATACAGTTTGGATATATTATATGACATAAAATTCTGTTGTCTTAGAAACTCATCTAAGGTGTTTATGCCTTGAGGTTGTTCACATTCACATTCACATTCCTCGCGACGTAGCGGTATGCGACATGAGCAATCACGGACGAACTACGCTACATCCCAAGGTAGATGCTACCTTAAGGTACCTTGTTTAAAGTACCTCTTCATGCTATTGGTGTATAGGAGGTAGCCATATCAGCGTCAGTCTAGCGTTTACTAAACATTCAATGGCATGAAGCTCTAGCAACCTGGGAATACTTGGTTTCATCCCAGCAGTATCTTCATGGTGCGTAGGACCTTGCCGCGCCTCAAGCCTACCTAACGTATGTCGATAATACAGACGATAGAGGTTAGACGAAATTGATGACTGGGATGGAACAGTCGACTAATCTAAGCTAGGAGCTCCCTGTAAGAAATGCAGTTGTCTGTTACGTATGTAGGTGTTTATGTAGGTGCCCGGCCTAATAACTTAAATGACTAACCCCTTTTCACTATACTGGTTAGGGTCTCAAGACGAGAAGTTCTTTATCATAATGATTCGATGGTTAGAGTAACTAGGCGTTCACGACATCCTCTCTCTTTAGCAAGTATGAGGGGTATTCATTATCTTTTCGTTGTGAGGGATGTATTCCAAGCGGTCTAGGCTCTATTACAATCTACTAGCTAGGTAGTTAAGCTTTGTCCATGAACTTTCATCTGGAGTCAAGGGATACCGAAGGTGTTTGCAGCCAAGCGAAGCATACGCAACCCCCGCAGTTATAAGATACGTTGGAACCAGTAGCTATTGATCTCGACTGAAGGGAGCTGGTCATTTAGAAGCTAAATTGAATCATCACGTAGGAGCAAGCGTCGCCGGTGGCTTCTCTACAACTTGCATGGATCAACCAAAGTACAATGCATACTGCATGAACCATCTACAGTACCTAACAGCCCACTGGACACTCGCTACGTATTGCATCTCAGCCTACCATTTCTAGCGTATGACAATACCTCTTCAAGCCCAAAGATGCTAGCTAATCTACCTAGCTACCTGCATGCTTGCCAGGTTTTATGGTTGCAAAAAAACATATGAGCAGCCATGTCCCGCCAAGCCCCGCCCTCGCCGCCGGTCGTTCATCATCTGCGTGAAGTCGTTCATAATAATTGGCTGGGGCCCAAAGGAGGTTGAGGGAAACAGAGGATACGGCATATTCTCTATCGGGAAATAGAATCGTCCTTCGACAAAAGCCCCAGCTCTAGGTATAATACCGGGTTGCTCCAAACCCGGTTTATTTGCTAAGTATCCCGCCAGATTGGCTCGTGGGAAATACCTACCTACTTCATAACCGCTCGAATTTAAAGACATATGCGTGATTGTGATTCGGCGGCATAAGAGTTAAGTACTTTCCTCATTATTATTAATTCGTTTTTTCCTCAAGGATTGGGCACATTTACCGAGTTCCGTCTCGCTTGTGTACATGCTTCGTTCGCCTACACTCAGTTTGCTGGCTACTAGGTTAAGTAGATTACCTAGTATGTAGATGGTTCGGTTAGGCTTCAAACTGACTGGCTGTTGGGAAGCAAGCCTCTCACGCCGGTTTCCACGATTGCGACAAGGGGAAAGGGAAACCTACACCGGCAGTCGGTTCAGCGTAGCTGAATCCAAAAATTCAAATCCCGATATAAATGCTACGTGATAATCAGCGCTGGCATGGAAGATCCTTCACCAGTCGGCGGTAAAGGGGGGGCTATAGAATCTACCTCTATTCCCCCTCAAAATAGAACATCGTTCGGACAGATGGCGTAGGATATGAGCTGTATGGGGAGATAGAGAGGCTAAAAGAGACCTCGGAGTTAACTTGTCACTGATTAACGCGAAGCCATATACGATGCTCCTGATATTGCACACATCTACTTTCGCCCGTTTATGGAGATTGGAGAGAAAAAGAAGATTCGCTGACGACAGGTATATAATTCACGGCATATCAGTATAATTCCGCTTGTAATATACGAGAATTACACTTATGAGACAGGATCGGCGTCATTTATACGCAGCGAGAAAGCTACGTGAGTTTCCCCCTCCCCTCGTGCTAGGTAACGCAGCGAAACCATTTGCTGTGATACGAACTTCAGGCTTCCTTTGAGCTACGGAACTCCCCCACTGGCTGGAGCTGCTCTTGGGGCTACCTAATTACTGCCCAGGTGATCGACACGTGGAATAAAGTCCCGTAGGCACGGCCGAGGAGAAGTTGTGCACGACAGCGAGAAAAAAGCTACCGACTTCCACTGATCGTCGTTGAGAACCTTAGCTAGCCAGCCAGCAAGCGCGGGATGGGGGATCGGCGTCCCGGGTGTAGGGGACGACGCATAGGAAGGCTGCATCCGGTGAGCAGGTAGGCTTCTGCTCACACGCTAGACAGGCGTCCATAGGAGAGAGCCTTCCGAGCCGCCTTTCGCCTCGCCACTATCTTGAAGGTAACTCAAGGTTAAGCCCGCGCCGTGCCGTGCATGTCAGTAACCTTAGCTTCTTATCCCCCCTCTCCTCTCCTCTCCTCCTCCTCCCCTCTCCCCCCTTTTCTTGGTCGGTCGATCTAGATGTGATTGCTTGCAGAAAGTGGCGGAATGTAGTCTATCTACCCGCTTCATTTCCCAAGCTAGTCTAATGATTTGCGAAAAGAAAGCTAAACATTAATATAACGTGTGGCAACCAGGTAGAGTAGGTAGGCTATTATATTCTACGTATATTACCTATATGATTTTCCCCTCAAAAGTTCCCGTAAAGCTGAAAAAGCTGATGACGCGCGCGCGCGCGCGCGTGAGGTCGACATACCTAGGTGTGAGTGAGTTGAATAGGGATTCGTTAAGCCGAGTCAAGACGTCGTCGACACCGAGGCACGTAAATCCATGCACAAATATGGAATGGCCAGAGGAAGTGAAATTAAGGTCACGCCACCAAGGATGCGCCTATCGATCTATCATAAATGCTACTTTTATTTTTACTACGTTTCGCATTGTCTCGTCGAAAGCCCGTGTCTATCGCTTATTAGACGAAGACACAAGAAGCAAGGAGACCGAGGCTATTTGCGCTTCTACGCTAGAGTTTTTGGGCAGTGGGCACACGCGTATATGAAACATGTGCAGAGGAGATATTAGATCCGATAAACAAGGGTTTGGGAAGTTGATCCCGTCAGCCACGTGAGTAACATTAGACGTTGGGTTCTCTTTTTAGTGCTGAGAGGCGCTCAGGTATGTTCCGGTGAGAGCTAAAGGTAAGGTACAATACATGGGCAGATGGGGCGTTCTGGATACTGTAGGCGGATACTGATCAAGATCGATACCAGAGGATGGTTTATACCTGTTTGGGAGATGAGGCGTAGCTTTTCCCCGGTTGCAGAGAAAAAAAAGAAAGCTCTTTGCTTTTTGCTCAGGTATTCCTTTAACGCGACCCAGCCACCGACCACATTGCCGCGCGATGAGTCCGGGGAACAGGCTGAGTCATGTAATAAATCATGCCATGGCAAGCATGGTCAAGACTGGCGGCTCCTAGCAGCGGGGGCCATGGGATGATGCTTCAGCTCGCCCCCTTTACGGGAGGCTGCAGCTTTGCGCCAACAAAATATGCTAATCTCGGGAGCTTAGGGGTGGGAAACCTTGGAAAAGCCTATGGAGCCCTAGTGAATCTTACGGATTATGTCGCCCTTTGGGGATGGGTGACTGTTACTTCGTTCGGGTCATCGATCCTATGGGTCCAGCCAATACCGAGCTTGCCGCAATATAAATCAGGGCTGTCAGTGTCATTATACAAAAGCTGACAGCTCCTACCGGATGGAGCCGAGGTGGAAGGGGGGTAATCCATGATCGACATTAACACCTAGCTATGGCGTATGGGAGATAAAGTTTATGTATCAGTAGGTAGATAGGTATTTCCATAGTATCTAAAGTGCCACTGGTCACTTAATGGCGGTATAGAAGGGTATAGCTCGGAGACAAACGAGAATGCTACTCAAGTTGTATTGGACTTGACGTGCATGTATTGTACTATAGACACGCATATAGGTACTTCGAATATTCACAGTCACTAGAGCTTCTCTACCCAGGTAGCTATCCCGAAGGATCTACTCGGGTGATCTACGAAACTTCAGACGTACGATAAGCGCCATTAAGATCTATGACCCCGCCAGAAAATAACATGTCGAGTCGAAGCTTATTACTCTGAAGGGACTGGCAGAGAAAGGTAGCCCCCTACGTATGCGCCGAGGTTGGTTGCTTGTATGTATGTACATCATCGCAAAATGCATCAGGCCAACGCAAGTTAGGTACTTGGCTGCTTGGGAGCTAGATTCGCAGCGAATTCAATTCACCCTGGACCCCTGCTTGCAGTCCCAGCCCAACGGCGTGGGTAGAATGGAGGGTTAATGGGTGTAACCATGCTGCTATATCGCTTGTCTACTATGCAAATGCAAGTAAATAAGGCTACTAAGGTTATTTCGTACCTAACAGAGTACAAGTGGAAAAAGAAGAAGGGAGATAAGAAAAAAAGAAAGAAAAAAAGGCGAATTTGCTTATTCACAAACGTAAACATGTTGTGTTATATGACCTGTAACTCTCAACCGTCGGATCTGTAAGTGGTCCCTACTCAGTATTTCCAGAAGTGCACCTGAGCTGTATCTAAGATCGCGACATGTACCGACATGTATTTTCCTCACGAGATTTTCTAGTAGACGGCCAACTCCGGAGCATTTATCCTCGTGCATGTGAACTCATGTGACTGGGTAAGCCCATTAACCGCGTAGTAGTGGTTCGTATAAATTACGTATGGGATGCAGTGTCGAGTATTCTTGCTGCTTCTTTAGGGTCATCCAGCTGCTATTGATTCTACGTATTGATTAAGGGGGAGGCCAAAAAAGTATTGACGCTCAGGTTGTATGCAGCAGCGATCCACGGGCGGTTGTAAGCGGTAGCGGATTATCGTCATTCATATTGCATATTCATGTACGTATTACAGATGCACTATAATAAAAGGCCTACTCCGCATTATTGTTTAGTTTTTGTGTAATTCCCGTCAGTTTGGGGAAGTACTCTCTGAGTCTTCAGTGCCAGGTAACCTAGGGTATCATCGGGGGAAGGGGTAGGGGGTCGTCAGCTCACATCAATGCCGTATGTAGCTCGAAAGGAACGTTTAGACTATTTCGTGATGCTAGATCGTATGTACCTCATCCTGCATGCCACGACGAGATCTGTGGATGAGTTGTTCTCGCAGAAAGCATAGATAATCTTGGCCGGATTTGCCCTTCAACTACAGCTGAATAATATCCTCATACCCGGCTTGGCTGATAGCTGAATGCCCGTGGAGATTGCAGAATCAGATTATAATGTGGCTGGTATAGGGTTCCAAAAATGGCCTGAATATCTCGCCTAACGGACGTCTTATCATTCGTTCTGACTCTTTTTTATATCGATCCCCCCCTTTTCCCTTATGATGACCATAGAGCCTATGACGAGTTGTTCTATCCACAACCCCCCCAATAAGGTTGAAGGTTCTAGAGGTACCTTAATGGCTTGGTGGCTTTAAGATCTGACCGTAAAGGGAGTAAAGCAGTCCGGTATCCTCTGTAGAGCTAGATTTGACCCCATATGAAGCTCTAGACCATAACCATTCAGGTAGTTTCACGATATTTTCGAAGGATCTCACCGGTGGGCATGACCATGCTGAGACCGTATATCGTGATTCTACCCTTGCCACGAGAACATCGCTGAATGCGGCCCTCTGCCCGAAGTTTTCACTGACTCGGTCACATTATACGAACCCTTGCCCAGGTGAAGTCTTTCTTGCATTCAATATCCCATGCATAGCATATCAATACATCACCCAAGGCAATCTAGGCCATTGGTTATGTAGTAGAAACAGCCACATCAGGCCATAACGGACGATTTGACTGGTAGTCGACGCGGAGATGCAATCTTCGTCGCCTGGAGAAGTTTGTGTAAGCCCTCGTTTTCCCGCTCGATAGCCCAGATCCATTATAAACCGAAGAGACAAAGAAAAAGCAAATATAATATGCAATGACATAGTCCATCTGTCATTGTTACCGAAGCTTGCGCATGCAACGATGATAGTTGATGAGCCTGCATATATGTACAGGGAGATGACTGCCTTACTGCCGGTGAGAAGCATCCTGACTGGTTACGGCATTCGGAGATCTTAGGAAGCGGAGGAGACTTGGGTTGGATACTTCTAGCCAATGCTAAAGCTCACTGAGAGTCACAGAAGACTTTTAGTCTCTATTCCGAGTCCTATGTGATTCCTACATGGCCCGATGCCGTGCTGTACGTACAGTGTAAACGTAATAACCAAGTAGGCAGATATGAGTACATCTTGTATTGGTGTATCTTGCGTTCCAGTGATTGGAGGAGTACAACTTGCTTAGCATTTCTTTTACCCGGCGTAATGGTTGAAGCTCACCATCAAGTACGTGGTAATAGGGGTCTTAGGAGCCCCCTGGTCGTGTCCAATACCACAGAAGCCGTCCAGATATCTAGCAAGTTAGTCCCCGTTGGGCATCAGTTCATGGCCATTCAGCCATTCTGGTGATTCGTCGTTGGGCGTCGTTGGAGCGGGGGAAGTCATGGTACCGTCTGAATGGGATGTGTGTACGATATACTTGCGTCTCAAGACAGTTGCCACGTCTTGAGAGACAGGCCATCTAATTACCGCGCATCAGAAGCTAAACCGCTTACGGTTTGCAGCTCATCACTACCGCTATCAAGAGGTTGATTTTTACTAGACAACCACAGCGTTGGGAATGAGATTTGGTACGTACTGAGTGCTAAGTACTTCAAATCATTTCCGATTCTATCCAAGGCTGAAAATGTCTACTGCATTAACTATCACATGAAACTACGTGGCTTTAACGCCTACGCTCAAGTCAAGAATAATAGCTGAAGGGAGTAGTTCAATAACCCTGGTTAACGATCTTATGTAGATTCACATTCACTCATCTCTTTTAATTTCAACTTGTGAATGCATATCCTGATTGGGAATACGCCCAGTCCCAGAGTCCCTACAAAAAGCTGTCAGGACAAACATGGATGATTAATGAGAAAGACTTCCATGGCTTGGGGACCAATGGCCCCTTGCCTAGATCGTCGATCTCACTACCTACCCCGTCTTGGACAAATCCGGTTATCAACCCCGATGGACTTAACTGTACTAGGTTCTGGAAGAATTACCATAGCCGCAAGTAGCTTCAATCTCATTGCAACGTAATGACATAGAGGATATTAGAAAAAGTTTACGGTGTGGTGTAAAGATTCTTACACTTGGAAGAGCGTCGGTGTTACGAAACGGCAATGTGCCGGCAGGACCAAGTCTTTTAATAAAAGGATATTGGTAGGGCTGACTGGAAAGTCCGTCGATCATAGTCATCTACGACCCTAGCATCCTTCGTCGTTAATGTCGTATCTTTTACACATAAGGACCGTGAATGCGCAACGCGTTTATGCACCCCATATTCCACGCACATTCGAAAGGTACCTAAGTAAGGGCAAAGAGGAATCGACGTCGACGAGGCCTAGACTCTGAACCTCTATCGGAGAATGGGGTCTTAAGAGGACTACATTAATAGATTCCCAACTACATGGCGCATATGGAAAGGCTTGGTTTCCTAGTTTAGTCTCTGTCATCTACCAAATCTAATGAATACTACTACATGAAACAATAAGAATGCCTAATACGGTCGAGGATATAAACGATAGCAGTCGTAATATTGTTGCTAACGGGAAGTGATGACATCGATTCCAGGAAAGTGACCCGAAAAAAAGGTGACTACTCATCAAAAAGCTTGGATTAGGGGTCGAGATCGACATAGCCGGCATGGGTGTAGGACACCGTCGGGGGAGTAGCTTGCGGGAGCCGGGTGACATGAGATCAGCATGGTGCCTTAGCGTCCATCGCTTAGAGAACATCCCCAGGTATTCCATGTCAGATGGGAGTGGGGTGAGCTATAATAACTATGAGAAAACCAACAGAGTGGATAAAGCAATTTACATGCTGTTTAGTAGGCTGTTCGCGGGGGAGAGCGTGTAGATTGTTCTGCTACCCACTCAGAACACCAACATATTACCATTCTCGACAGGGATCAAGCTAGAGCCTCCGAGGTAGTTCCGTTTTTAAATACCTATTTCGAGTTAGCTGAGCATGCTTGATCTGATGTATTGGTTTCGAGATCTATGCAGTAGTTTTTTTTCTAACCCTTACCGCTTCCACCTACGTTAAGCCTCACGATGCCTTCTTAGATTAAGACGAGTGTAATTGGAACTAATAAGTTGAGCAGGATACTGAAACGAAGCCATATGTTTAGCAAATGAAGCTTATCATAATAGGGAATAAGCTCGGCTATGGCAAAGTAAAAAAAGGATTGCCCTGGTAAGTATGAAGCTTAATCGTATTAACGTCCGTGCTATATATACCCCCTTTTGCTTCATACATACTATAAAAGTATTCCCACGTGTACAATAGTGAGATTAATATTATCACTTACAAGCGTTAATTAAAACAAAAAAAATAAAAATAAAAAAATTAAAAAAAATTAACGCATGGTAAAAACCCGACTCGATAGCCATTCCTTTTAAGTCCTAATAAGCATAAATTGTCATTCATCTGACCAACTTCTCATGCTGGGCGTAAGTACACAATAGCGTTAGACCTAATCATTCCATAGGCTACCAGCACGTAGGGTATATAAAAATAAGAAGAGGGAGAAAGCCTAGCCAGGCCCACGCAAGTAATAGTATTGGCAGCAAGGACGGCACCAGCAGGTACTGATGAATAGTACTGATATACTAACACGTTCTGGCGTTCTTCTGGCGTCCATCTAGCGCGCCGTTATGCAAGCCTCAACTCAGGTTCCATGCTTTCGAGCGATCCGTACGCGGAGCTAGTAATAGGAAAAAGCAAGCCACCTTCAAGAATTCACGTGGTTTATCCAGCTTCTCTGTTGCTTGGACTTGTCCATTTATTAACAAATTCTGAGAGCAAGATCTAAAGCCCGTCTTTCGGACCTTGGTGTAGTATAGCGCATGACGCGGCGCGGTTGTAAGAGCAGACGATTTCCGAGCTAAAGGCCGCTACTCTTTAGGGGTGCGCACTTAACATAGATTCTTGCAGCGGTTCGTTGTTCCGGCACTTATGCTATGGAATATTACAATACTATATGGAGTTTGCATATGTCTCAATTCAATTTATCAAGTGTCATACGCAGTGGAATTCAAGACAGTTTAAGTTCTGTAGTAACTTGACCCGTGCCAGATAACCTCGGAACTGGCTCGTTCCTTTCATGCCGTTTCTCTTACGGGGTTGTCTCGCCTTAACCCTTGGGAACTAGAGTGTCAGGGAGACAGGGGTTCCGCAGGTCCAAGTACATAGTAAAAGAGCTTTCGTCCCGAAGGGGAGTAGGCGGTCGATCATAGACCACGTTAAAACCCAAAGGGCATGACCGAATAAAAACTAGAATCGTAGTCCCAGGGCAAAATAAACCCATGCTGAGCCACAGACCACCCTGCCTAAGCGAAGCAGATTCTTGGAGCCAAGTTGCCGATCATATGAGATTGACATTTGTTTCTGAAAAAAAGCCTCCGAATGTTTCTTGCGGAAATATCGTGTACTATGTAATGTATCATTGACGATGTCATCTCGTTATGGTGCTTCAGCCATGTCTAGATCTTACTAGCAGACCGACAGCGCTAACTAATGTCTATGATATATGCATCCTCGCTAACTACCGCACCGTACCGTACCGTCTATTAAAATCTTACGACTTAGAGTTCGGCGGTGTCTACGGATCTAAGGGTATTACGTATGAAAGCATAAGTTTCGTTTAATGAGGCTATCTCGTATTGCCAAGGATTTAAGTGATCTCTTATGGGGGCTGGTTATGGGAAACCTGTCTCGTAGCGTATACCTACGGAGCTTAAGATGCGAAGACCCTCTTTCTCGGATATTCCCATCCCACAGGTAAGGCCCATCTCAGCATCCTGTTTCTAACGTGGCCTGTGACGACCTGGTAGAAGCGGGCGACTGCGGTCTAATTTGCGACCAATAGATCCCTATTAATATTGTTCAAGCTATATAGAATCGATAACCGCTCTAAACCCCGTAGACCGCCTACGGAGCGCGTGAACACGGACGAACTCTTTAGGATCTCCTCAAGTGATTGACCACCTCTCGTTGCTCGCCTATCAAGAATAAGAGCATGAAGAAGATAAACACCTACCTAGCCTAATACAAAGTAAACAAATAATAAAACATCTATACGCGGATGTTCATCTGGCAGGCACGGCAACTTGTCTACCGAGGACCTCCTTGTTGCAAGTCACGATCAATGCTCTGTTCCCGAATAGGTCATCTCAAACATTATTTCTCGGATAGATCTGACAATCTGCAGCATGGTCTTAACAGATCAAAACATTTTGGGGCAGAGAAGGCTGTCATCCGAAAGAATGGCACACGCACGGAGAAGCGTTGCAGCGTTGTGTGTTGTCAGGGCTCGTGGGGAGGAACGGCATAAGATCAGCTTGACAATCCGGTCGCAGCACAGGCTCGGCAGGGCTTAAAAGATAGTATCGACGAAGCTTGCGGCACTAACCTCAAGCCTACTTTGTCGTCTTTAGTCGTCTCAAGTCCCCTACCTCCACATGAACTAAACCGGGCCCCTTGTCCGAAGTGTACCAAGACAGGGGTCACAGACCAACTATCCGGACGGCAGTATGACTCTAAGGGGAAATGGTGGCCCGGATGCGCTATGCACCCAGCAGTACCATAACCACCATAACCACACATTACAACGAGCGTGCTAACCTTGACTAGCCAAGACCTTAGAACGAGGAGGTAGAAGGAGAGGAAGGGATGAGCTTAAAACGGTCCACCGGGGATGTCCAAGAGTGCAGAAGACTACGCACACGGACGTCTTATTAGACCCTTGCCGGTGCATAGTCGTAGCCAGTAGCCGTTTGAGCTTCAGCGATCCCACGAGAATCCCAGCGGAGCCGTTCTCCTACGCCCATCCTTCGATCTCACCCACATGTATTATTGTATTGTACGTACATACACTACTACCTAAGTAGGTAGAATACACTATACTTGACTACACTACACCATAGCTTCTCTCGTTAATACACACGATACAATACATACTGTACGTACTACCACCCTTGCATCAGCCCATACTTGGGGAATTGGGACCACTAAAAAGAGGCGGGCAAGCATAAGCAGTTCCAGAGTCCCATCGCCGCACATGGAACTCCAATACATCAAGGCTCGTCCATTAATAGGGGGCGCTATAAGTACTTGCCGATGATGCAGGAGTACCTTCGATACCGGCGATCTACTGTTGATTTCAACCCAGGTCTGCCGTGACCCACACCCAATTTGTGACAGTTGTCTCCAGGGATTATTGTATGGATTGACGCTTGATCGTCGTTTATATTATACCTCCCGGGAAGATCTGATAGATACATCGTCAACCCTCGTAACTCGTCCGCCAACCTACCGTCTATACTTAAGTATCCACACTCCCCGTACATAATCTCCAGCTTCGTCGTGCTACGAATCGTTAATCGCCTTTTTACATACCGAGGATTTTATGAACCAATACCTTTGTCGAATAAACGCAGCAGCTAATATATACGACTATCGTCGAACCAAAAAGTCTCTAACTAGTTCTAATATCAACAACAGCTCAAGAGAAGCCTTGAGTTACAAATAAGTTCACCAACATACATAATATTATATAAATATCTACGGAACACGTATATACAAGATGGCCACAGCCATGTACGCAAGTCAGCCTGGTGCTCAGTACGGATATCCACAACCGCCTCCTTCGCCTCCAATGGACGAAACATCGAAATGTTCTCTACCCTCGATCTCCAACTTATTAGTAATGGCAGACGGTGGATCGCCTACAACTGAACAGTCGCCTCAGTCTCAGCAAGGTATGAGCGGATTAAACAGCTTCGTTAAGAACAGCATGGTGCTAAACTTTGAAGTAGCGCCGTCAGTGAAGGTAGAGACTCGACCAAATTCGGCTCATTGTGTGAGCAGCGCTCCTCGGGCCGCTTTACCTCCTACCCCCCCTATGAGTTCGGATGCGTCGTTTGATGGTAGAGAGGGGTATAACTCACCGTCGACGAGATCGGTTTCTGTTGTGTCGGGGCCCAATTACTATTACGAAACGACTCCGCCACTAGAGGATGTTCACCGCCATCAGATGGCAGCAGCAGCGGTGGCACCCCGTATGCCCATGCAAGCTCCGGTATACTCGCAACCCGCTTTTACTGCGCCATACTTGGGTCAGGCGCCAGTACCACCTTACTATCCCGCCACTCTCTCCGGAGTTCAGGCAGCTCAACCGCAGATCTCGGGACTCTACTACCAGAGGCCATTACCACAGGTTCGTCTTAATTCGTGGTTCGGTGGGTATGAGGCAACGTAAGCTCATCAAAGTCACAGGCATTTCCTCCTTTACCGGTAACCGTTTCTCTAGCGCCAACGCAAGGGGCGAATCCGTGGCAACACCATCACTACATCTCGCCATCTTCGGCGGCGTCTTTCCCGCAGTCGCAGGACCGCTACATCTGCCAGACCTGCAACAAGGCGTTTTCGAGACCGAGCTCGCTACGGATCCACAGCCACTCCCACACCGGCGAGAAGCCCTTCAAGTGCCCTCACGCCGGCTGCGGGAAGGCGTTCAGCGTACGAAGCAATATGAAGAGACACGAGCGAGGGTGCCACGACAATGGCAACTCGCATCATTAAGAAAAGAACTCGAAAAAAAGAGGGCACCAGCCCCAGGATCGATATTATGAATATTTCGACGCTGTTATTATTTATTGTTTTATTCCTAATGTGGACTTAGTCTTGTGCGGCTCTCTCATGAGGAGGTTGGATGGACTAGAGTCAGGGATATGAAGGATGCATTTGATACCCAACCAGGGGGGCTACGTTACGAACATGAACGGCCGCCTTCGTTTCTCAAAAGCACTCGCTGTTTTTTTTTTATTTTTTATTTATTGTTCTTTTTTTTCCGGTTTCCGACATTGGATTTCGCCTGCCTTGAATTAAGGTGCCTATCCGAAAATAGGGCCGTATATTTTTCTCACTTTGGAATGAGTTGGCGAAAGAGGCGGTCTGCCTCCTGCTTACTGGGATTGGGGATTTGCGGGATAGGGTAACGGGTTGCATTTTTTTATTATCATCTACGCAGGATGTGACTGTTCATTGACGAGGCGCATCGGACTACCAACTCGGGGCATTTACACCGGCGTTTACGAATCATAACTTGAAAGAGAGGGATATATGTTGGAACATCCAAAACAAAAACAACAACAAGAGCAATCTTACCCTCGTTAACGGTTTTTCCACGGATGATTATTACTATTACTACTACTTATTTTTCGCTTGGATATTTTACTTAAGTCCTAATGTATAGAAAGAGGACTGCAAAGAAAGAGAAGGAGAGCAGGGATGAGAAACTGTAACAACAGAGCAACGGGGTCGAACCCAACGCAGATCTCGGTGGAAGAGAGACAGGCGGAATAGCTTCTGTATGATGGAGGATGAATCTAGATGACTAAACCCGACTTAGCTTCAAGCAGGTCGTGAGAAACAGAAACAAGAAAGAAATATTTAAAAATTCCCATGTTCTTGGCAAATCTCGTTCCTGTGATTGTGGCTCTGAATCTCGATCTTAACTCGTGAACAAAGATACTGCTAGCATAAAAGGCAAGGATCATTACTCGTTGGAGCATGCATACGCCGATAAATAGATACAGTTCGGGTTTTCTTCCTTCATCGCTGTGGCTACACTAATAAGGAGAGAAGAAGGAAACATTAGTATGCAGGTAACCTTGTTTCGATGTCGAGGAACAAAAACAAGAACCCCTGCGTGGGGAAAAATGTTTGCTCCAAGTTTCTAAAGCCTTTTTTTTTTCGTTTCGAGATTTACGCAGGGGTGAAACCCCAAAGACGCAAGAGGAGTCAAACAAGCTTATTACTACGTACAGTAACACAGGGGGGAATTATCCTATTATGTATCATCCATCAGGACAATAGCGTCAGAGCGTTCAAGTCCTTGTGAGAGATGTTTGCCAACTGAGCATAGATTCGCGACTCTGAATTGAACGATCCTAGTCTATAAGGGCCTATTATAGAAATGCAGGTTTCAACGCTCAGGCAATTCGGACTACAAACATAGTGTGTTCTACGGGTAGTCATTACGGCACGCATCCTATGCATATCATAAGGCCAAGGTCAACTTAATAGAGACATATGATATGATGTAGACATATTAGTTGCAATATATTAAGTATTTATTCTCTTGCGGGGCTATGATGTTTTACAGTGTAGCATTAACATCACTCCTCATCTAGCATCTTGCTGATCTCGATATTGCTACTAACCCCTAAGTGCGAAGTACAATACTATTCGTAACTACAGAGCCTACCAGCCTACATGCCTACAAAAGGTAAGTAGCGGATGAGGAAAGTTATCTTTCCAGATCACCGGTCTCTTCGCCCCCTTGGCGCTGCGACACCATCACGTTCCGTTCGTTACCTGCGAAGCACCGCATGTTGTGACCGCGTTGTGACCCAACCCGCGCAACCCTAGGGAAATGTAACCTGCCAGCCCGCGGCATGTAACTATGACGATTACCGCAAGCGGGCGGCTCGCCCAATCGCCTCGTAGCCGTGATCAGCAGCCTAGTTTAGAAAGAGGAAAAAAGAAGACAAAAATACTACCTACCAACCCAACAAGTCGTCACCATTTTTTCTCTTTTCTGATTTTTTTTTTCTAGCTTACCCAGCTTTGAAAAGCTTGGGAGCGACTATCATTGCATAGTAATGCGGCGCTACGGGGTTAGGCGAGCTGGATATACGTAGACGAGTGCCTATTTGATAATAGCGCCTCTGTCGATCACGGGCCTAGCCCTGGTCGGTCGCGTGGTAGATGGAGTCGGGATGGGTCTTGGCAGACGCCAGGCATTCTGAGGCTTTTTCTGTGGGGGCCGTCGTAATAAGGAAAGATGAGAATTCCATTTCCGTCGGGGACTTTCGAGGACTGGCCCGAATGGGCGGAGGAGGGCAAGGGGGGGATGGATGGGTTGAGTGGGTGAGTGGGTGAGTGGGCAAGGGTTTAGTAGTTGATGATTTTCATCAGCAATGTTGATCATGCTGAGATGAGCTGGGATGACTGAGAGGTACAACCAAGAAGAGCAATGTCCATGCTCTGCCTATACCGTACTCCCGCTCGTAATATTGTGCCTTCAATTACTTTAGAATACTTCCCTACCTGACCTATCACTCACCTCCTTATCCCTATTGCATGTACGTATCATTGCGTTGTGTTACCGCATCTGCAAGTGAGATGGCAGATGCTTCAATCTGTATGTGGGTGTATATTTTTCTACGCATGTATTTTCTGCACACTTCTCATAGTCGATGTAGGCTATTGGGTATATCCAAATGTCCTAAGTAGATATTCACCTTATGTAGGTATCTTTAGGAAGTACTAGGTCACTTTTCGGTATGTAATTAAACTCCCCCTTTTCCGTTATAATATTCCATATTCATACATAGTCCTATGCAAAATTTTCAGTGACCGCGTGATCTATCATATCCCTATCTGCCTAGTATCTACAGACTAAAATCTCGAAAAAAGGCGGCTTCTTCTTCTTGAACCGAACTTCATGCCTCCTCGATTTCCCAAGAAACCCGTTGCGCATTTCCCAAAGCGTCGGGGCCTCCGGGTAACGCAACGAGAACAGTAAGCTTCTGTTGATCAGATCCCACAGATGACACCCTCTGGCGGTGCCGCACCCTCGACCCTAAAATCCTATTCGATCTTTCAACTCATATCCCATTAATCCGTCGCCAATAAAGCCTTCCTTTCTTTCTTCTTCTCCCCCCTCCCCCTAGCCAACGGATTACCGACTGCCTGTCCTAGAGTATCGGACGTCTGCCTTTTCGGCTGTCCGCATCATCACCTGTCCATTGGGAAAACCCAGCTCATTGGATCCCACGCCCGCCAATCTCCATGGGCGCCGATAGACCAATGACGTTGCTGTCGAACCGCATTCACCCCCGGCCTCGATTCCAAAGAGGTAAATCCGCCCGGCGGGACCGCAGCACAGCGCGGCGAACACATACTATCAAGTCGCATTATCGACTTACACGACATATCACCTGATGTGAACAATTCGCATCTTCCTGCATACTTACCGTAGTTTTTCTTTGCCCACCCAGGGATCTGACCTTCTGGTCGGCTCCTAACCTACCTACCTAAGGCAGTCTGCAAGTTGGTATTGCAGGGTGGTAGTAGACGTACATCCGCGGTATTACATGCCTCTGCTGCTGATGCTGCTACTACTTCTGTATTTCTTTTTTTTTTTTTTTTTTTTTTTTTTCCTTATTATTAAATTTTCTTTTTCGATTAATTAACATTGATCTTCCATGGCATGCATTTGAATTATCCGCAGTTCCCGTCCTTCTGGGACGGAGGCATGTCGTAATCCCAACAGGACCTCATTTGCGGGATCATCCCGACCAGGTTTCCATTGGGTCGGCTACCTATTCCGCTGACACCGCCTCTTATTAAACACCTGCCTCCCAAGTATAGGTAAGGTTATGTAGTCGCATACATTCTGTGGGTTGTTCTCGTTCTTCTAATCTTCCTGCGTATGTTAAAAAAAAAAAAAAAAAAGGTAAAAGTAACTATACGAGAGTACATTTACTACAACTATATCTCTGTATGACCGTTAAGAAACAGCCAATGAGATATACACCATCTACTGACTTACATACGAGGTACATAGACGAGATGTCGTGCGACCGCTTAATTACTCTGTAAAATGGCGCTTGCGTTGTTCTTCATATAAATATAGTACTGCGCCAAGTCTTCGTCCTGCTTTCTTCGGGACCATAGTGGTAGATTTAATGATACATTGATTGCCTTTTCGTCAATGAATATAGCAGATTGTCATCTAATATCCGTGGGGTCGACCAAACTTCTCCAAGCTCCGATGCGGAGTATGGCAATAAAAAATGGTTTGTTGATATTCCCCAGCGAGGTAGATTTTAATCAATTATTGTTCGACAGCACACTCATCATATGATCGTACAACAGTGACTTCCAGAGCCGCAGTTGACCTTAACTAGAAAACTTCCCAGCGAATCCATTCGGCATTCGTGATCCACCGCTTCTTCTGCAAGGGGCTGTCTGTGGTTGGCCGTCCTGCATCGGGAACTACTCTCGGCTGAGATGATCGTCAAGATCCTCCACTACACCCAGGCCGTTTCGACCGTCGCTTAATTCACATTTGAAGATCTGAAGTCCCAGTTCCAGTCTCGGATTACAGCCACCGCCTCATTGCAGCCTCAACATAAGCCTTACAAGTTGCCTTGCAGTTTGAAAAAAGCTACCGTAGAAACTCTCGGCCGAAGATGCAGGAGAAGCCACTACACCATAGGTTAGGTAGGAACTCATATTCAAACGTCTTGAACTAGTTATAACATGATTGAAATTAAAGACAATATGATATTTTGAAACTTCTATAGCCCCTCGGCCATGGCCTACGTCACTTGAAGATCAGACAAAACAAGGAGTTGTCTTTTTTTGCGCTAATGTGATCTAGACCTTGATTGAGCGAGATTACTGAAGAAACATTAAAAACCGTAGTGGTATCGAGTTTGACTAGAGCTAATTTGTAACTGCACCATTTCCGATGTAACTCCTAAGCCTCAGTCAACGCTGACGAATTTCTTTTCCAGCTGTGCAAAAGCGTGCATATGATGTAAGAGGCACAAGTTGAATAAATACAATTAGTGTTACGGGTTATATCGGTTCAGACGTGCCCGGGCATTATATCCCGTCGGCGTTTAGATTATATAAGCTCAACCGATAGGTACACTTGGCAGACAGTGGGTTTATACGAACGAGTATATCGATGAATTCTTATAGTTAATCTAGTTAATATAGTTAATTGCAAATAGTCAATATGATCGACCGAGCTAATACATAGTATATTGACTAGTTAATATTAAAGTCCTCTAAATTTTAAGTTGCAGATATATGATGTTAACACCTTCAACTTGAGAATGACGGGTTTTCTTGATATACGAAGTATTTCGTACTGTATATAAACCGTAAGATAGATGGGGTACCTCGGTACGAAGTACTTAACATGCAGATGCAGATTCAAGGTTTCCAATCAAATCCCTGCAACACATCCCCCAAACGCAAGCAGCAGCGCGGATCGCATGGATCAAAAAGAATGGCCCCACATCCCCGATACAGGCGCTTGGGACTTACAGCGGTCTTAGCGGTAGCGGTATTCGGTATTCAAGTTTAGCTTTTAGCTTCCTTTTTTTTTTTTTTTTTTTTTTTTTCTCTCTTCTATTGATTCGAAAATGATTCGCTCCTCGTTTCTGCGAGATCATGCACCTTTTTCCAGCTTCGCGTCACACGTCACCAACAAGAGACACGCTGGCGTTTCTCGGCGCGAAAGACGCTATTCTCGGCCGACTCCTTTAGAATCGCTTAGGTATTTGTTCCAAGTTCTGGGGTTCAGCGCGGGATGAAGCCTGTAGCTTTTTTTTTTTTTTTTTTTTTTTTTTTTAATATAATTATATTGAGATGCACCAACTACCTGTACCACGTGTAGAGATGGAAATGTTTTGAAACTTGACATGACAGCCCCCTTAGATCTCGACTGACTCAGGCACTGCGAATAAAATCCCAACTTAAACCTGAACTTAGCATCAGCCTCCTCCCAAGTTCAGGAGTAATATCCGCGAGCTGGACTAAAGAAAGCCCACCAGTACTAATGCATAGATCGGTGGTTTACCGTAGCTTCGGCACAGCATCTAATCTCGTAGCAGCAGCGCCGTTGCGTCGGCTAGAGCTCCACCGCTACACGCGGCCGCACTATGCGGATATCCGGGACAGCCGTCTGCTACTACATTAGCGCAGACTGTGACATAGCACATCATATCGGCCGGTAAACCCTTATTTGGGTAGCCTCGATCTAATCTGTGCAAATCGTACGTTTTCTGCAGGCTAGCCTCAAGCCGTTGATACCGCCGTCAGCCAAAAAGGCGGCATGAACGCTGACGATGCGCGAAGATACGAAATCTCACTAGTTTCTACATATATGCCCTGTCTTTACATTAGGTACCTACCTAGCACGCCAGCATACCAATATACCCAGGATACCTAGCATACCGAGGTAATCTACATACATACCTATAGTAGAGGTAGGGTACGTATTCCCCTAGAGTTAAAGAAGAAATAGAAGCAGAAACAGAAGAAGAAAAGCGGTCACTTAATCCTCGAGATCTGCAACTATCTTAGTTTCAAAGTCTTGGTATCTCACAGGGGCAAGGGGGCATTTCCCGCTCCCCCACGGTTCGGTTGGCCAAGTTCCGACGACGCATCCAGTCAGCGTTGTACCTGATGGAACTGAGTGTTTTGTGTTTCGCCCGCCAACTCTGCCAGCGTGGCTCGCCGGAAGAGCGAACAATAACCCGTGATCTTTTCAGTCACAAGACTTGTGCGTACTGCTCCTCTCTGCAACCGTCCAGCTTCTAGAAGGACCGACTTAACTATTCCCGTCCGAAGACGTAGCGGCCTAAGAGAGTAATGAGTCTCCTTCCACGGAAAATTCCGAGCCGTTGAGCTGCGAAAATAGGACCTACTCCCCGTGTCGGGTTGTGTCTTCACGGACTCAATACTCCGTCGCCCGCACACTTTGATTTAATAGCTTTAGGTATATTACTGAGCCGGTGATGATGATGATGACTACAACGACGTCAAAACCCGTCTCTTTCCCAGCGTACAGGATAGGAAAGGAAGGACAAGGGGGTATCGTGGCCGAGCGTTTCGTCATCCACGGCTCGAGATCTACCCGTGGCAAGGGTTTTCTGGATCCCTGGTCATTTTACGTAGAGAGCGGTCTGGCATCGAATTACTTGGGAGCTCCCACCGCTTTTGTAATATCTGCTGACGGCGAGAACCATTCTTTAATAACTAACTATTTTAAGAAAAGATAACTATCTTCAAAGTTTTGCCTGTTTGGGAATGCTACCAGGAGATAAGCTCAATAGTCGCCTGGCGGTATGCGTTGGCAAACCTCAAGTGGTAAAACTAAGAGGCTGGTGGTCGCCTGACACCTAAGAGCCTCTTTCGGACCGGAATCGCAGGCTTCTACGTACTATCAAACTTTTCAGTCAAGCGAAGCGTCTGGCGGTGAAATTCCTATGTCCGCTCGCTAAACCCGTATGAACGCAGTAGGACACTGTTTTCGCTCCTCAGATTCTGCTTCTAATTCATGCGGCTTGCGGCATCTCAGTGTCGTCAATGTCGGATAACTTTGATGGTCTAAATCATGTAGACGACAAATGATCAATTCTAAGAAAAGCATACGAACCCCTGTTCTCGACAGTCGTTTCAGCCCTGCTAACCACTCTCTTTTCCCCCCTTCCCTGCCTCAGATCAATGCGGCTTTTCTTCCCGCGTTTAAAACTTCGCTTAGCTCGGATGGCCGGTTCTGGCCAGACCCCTTCTTCTTCTTCGTCTTCGTAACGCATGAATATCTAGCTCAACTCCAGTTTCGATGTTCGATACATGCTGGAGGAGGAAAGGGACGGGATGAATACCAAGCCAGAGACGGAAAAAAGGAAAAAAAGGAACTTGCCGGTTCGTCAATGCGCCGTGGGGAACCCGTCGACCACAAATTCGGGCTGTGAAAACGATGGGGATACCTGACCTAACCTAACCCTGGCCCGTCTCGATCTCCCCAGGGGTAGCTTCACACTCTAGCTGTCGCAGACGTCACGGGTTGGATATTGTCCGAAGACTTCAGAGCTAGGATTAGAAGCAGTTTTGCGCCCAGGTTCTGGACGCAAAGCGAAAGAGCCTCATGAAAATCACACTCCACCTTTTGTTGTTGTTGTTATTGTTGTCTAGAGAAGGCTGGATGAACGACGAAAGCGCGATCTGCAATTCGGTTGCTCGTGCGCGTATCGCGAAACATCCAGGATACCAAACTACGACGATCATAATACGATAGAATACAGGTGCAAGGACAATCTTCGTTGATGGTCTAACACTAGCAGCCCAAGGAAACAGGTTTGTTCCAGCACGGTAAATGCCGCTACATGATAAATCTTCTCGCACGAATTCGCCAGCTGAAGGGGTGCTCATACGCGCCGGTTATAGAGGCCGTCTACAGGAGAAACTTGGCGTTGCTCGTCGCTGACTTGTAGGGACGAGAGGCATGTTTACTGTATTAAACAGCTGGTCATTGTGCACATAGCCAGAGCAATCAACATAGGCTTTGTCAGGTAAGCGTGATTGTAGGATAGCATCTATATATTGATAACATGCCTTTTTCATGGATTAGAAGTAGAATACGATCGTATATCCCGGAGTTCCTACCAGTGGTTCCCATGCGGGACCAAGCAGTCTAGTAGTTAAATAGAGTAGCACAGATTAATACACCTATTCACCAGGGCTGAGCTTCATGCTTCGAGATACTCTTTGCTAGCAGCTACCCTAACACTTTACATAGAACATAGAATAAAGTTAGACAGTTAGAACCAAATATCATTCGTCTTTTAAATCTACCTAATCTAAAGAGTTCTTCTAAAGTACCATCGGCCATGTCCCCTCCTAAACACCAGTCTAGTAGTTCTGCTGGTCGTTCCAATATAGCGTGTCGTGGAATACCCTACACACAGCAAGTTAATTTCCATCCCAGAGTTTTACCCCCGATTTTCGAAAGCTATCCCAGAGAGACAAAGAAGAAAAAAGGGGCTAACGTACTCGGGACCAGTAGCTACCAAATCCCAACCAAACGTCAACTTGATAAACTGCGTTAGATGGCTAGCGACTTTGATGGCACCGACGTCCGTCGGATGCCACAGCGGACCGATATCGTTATGTTGCACTGAAAGGGCGAAGTTCGTTAATACATATACTAGGGGCCCTCATACCTACCTCCTATATATGTAAAAGAACGTATCCAGCACCTAACCCAACTTGACCTAACCTGACCCAAATGTCTCGTATAGGTAGCGATGATATGGTGAATAGTAAAGGGGGAGACTTACTAATACCCTTAGTACTAAAGTAATGCACGAAAGGCTCGCTCGGCTTATCCAAAACCGTCGTCGTGTTCGTCGTGCCGTCCCAGATCGACGGCGCGGAGAGGTACTCGTTCGAGTTGAAGTAGGCTACGAGGTTCTTGAGCTCCTGCTCGAAGCCGAGGTCTTGCTGGTAGGTGTTACCGTAGGGGTAGAAGCCCATCCATAGTTGCTGGTAAGGGGTTAGTTTACCTAGGTATCTAACCTAACCTCAGGTAACTGTCCGTGTTTTCTTTTTTCGAGGGTGGTGATAAAGGGGGAGGCAGAAAGGGAGGAAGGAGGAGAAAGGAAAAAGGGGGTAGACACCATCACAATGACTTGCGCTGTAGGGTACTTCCCGTGGACACCCCGTATCAAGTTCTTGTAGGCATCGACGTATGTCTCCGTGCTGACGTTGTTCGCGGCGTTGTTGTCGTTAGTGCCGAGGTTGATGACGACGATATCCGCGGTTGTCTCCTGCTTTTCAAAGGCCCACGGTTCCGGGTGATCTATTTTAAGTGAGTTAGCTAGCTAATCTAACCGAAGAGCTAGATGCCCGTATATCAGCGTCAGGAATAGAGTCTGGCAAGCCATATAGTATCAGTCATGGAAAAAGGGCAAGCAGACCTCCCCATATCTCCGCTGCTCTCCCGCTCGTATCCGACGCATAAAACCACTGATGGACCTGTCCGCGCGGGTTACCCCAGCACTCCTGATCCGAGACGCAGATGCCCGGGTACGCGGTGACGTAGTACTCCGTGTCGCCGAGGCCAGCGCCGACGCCGTACGCGAAGCTGGACAGGCCCTCGTAGCTCGTATACATGCCGGCTGAGAGGCTGTCGCCGACGAACTCGATCGTGCGCTTGTGCGGCGGGATCTTGATCAGCGATTCGTCGACGGCCACATGTACTTTGCCGATTTGGACGCCGTAGGCCCAGTTCGTGACGCGGAGCTCGAAGGTCAGTGGGTTTATGGGGAAGCTCTCGTTGACGCCAGGGGTTGAGGGGGTGACTAAGAGGTGTGTTGCGCCTGCTGTTACGTTGGTCTGATGTTAAGGTATGTCATTAGTCTCTTATGTAGGTACCTAGTTCCATCTATGTTCATAGTGCGCCGAAAAGGTTTCCCCGTGACGAGAGCTGTGCAGTCGTAGCGGGATATGTAATAGTATCAAGTTTTATGCTACTTACTACTATGTGTCAGCTACGATAAACAAATAGTTTTAGATATATGAAGTAGAGATCAGGGCTGATGATATTAATGAGATATGCTCTTATACTTACCAAAAGCCCAGTCCATACCACCTATGCGATACCCGACGAGTGTTGTGTCTGTGGTTAATTCTCCGAATGTGATAGCAACCGTGCTTCCCGTGAAGCCGAAGACAAGTCCGGGAGCTCTAAATCAGGCGCTCCTATGTCAGGCCCCTCGTGCATCATATCTCTTTCGTGGTAGACTCGAGTGACTTACGACCACCAGGAAACCTTCTTAGAGTCCCATCTACCTTTATAAGACAGCTCTATAGCATTTGCATCATATGTTCGGAAGTCATACAAGGAGATATCGATTTTGGTATCAGGATAGTTCGTGATTCTCACTTGGCCATTCTGAAGAATTGTCCCTGTTGTTAAGGCACAGAGTCCCAAGAGGTATGAAAGCTTCTTAAGTAGCATCTTGCCGATGGGACAGCCTCACTTTCGACAAGAATTGCCCGAGTCTTGTTGTCAAAGCATCTACTCTCTTTCACCTCCATGACCGAGCTGCCTGAGAGGGATGGGAAATCGCAGATATATAGAAGTATGACCCTACTTACAACGTCGCGATGACAATGTACAAGCTCCGGGGCCTTTGATATTTCCAAATCGCTTTAGGCCCTTGATTCCGGGTCGATATAGCTTTAAAACGAATGGTCTTCCCCGTCAATGGTCTAATTAAGCAAGCTAAGTCTCCATTGTCACTGCACGATGTGATCTGGATTTGGATCTGGGTAGCTCTGTAGAGTGATTGCTATGAATACGACGGAGGCTCGACGTCCGCTTCTAGATTAAGACGTGCCGAACGGAATTCCTGCAATGCATTGTAGATCACAGGCTAGTGTATGCAGATGCGATGCAGACACCGGGTAGACAGAGAAGCTGAGCCAGTCTAAGCCCTATGCGCGGTGGGATAGCGAGGATAGCGAGGAAAACGAGGATAACGAGGATAACGAGGATAACGAGGATAACGAGGATAACGAGGATAACGAGGATAACGAGGATAACGAGGATAACGAGGATAACGAGGATAGAGTTTTTGTTTTATTTAACTACTACCTAAGTACCTTATGTATTACATGTACATGTGTCTTGAATTACCTAAAATGTAAGAGATACCTAGGTACCTATGTATAAATATTTCGATGCGGCCCAAGTTAGACCTTACCTTTGTATTTACCTAATGTACAAATCCAAGTAGATTTGTACCTGATGCAAGTACGAAGGTACTTTGACGTAGTTACAGGTATTGTACCTGAAAAGGTTGGTGCTCGATGTTGGGCAAACGGCGCTATGACGTCGGTTACTCTAATGACAGGCAAGAGGGACAATACCTTAGGTACCCTACAATATAGGAACCCAGGTAGGTACGATACAATATATATATGCTGCGACTACCTGTTGATACCTAGTATTGTTACCTCAGCCGGAGTTTTAGCCCTACAGGAATTAATAAGAACATCAAATTTATCTTCTCCAACTCTACAATTTACATTGCACTCTACACATTCCACATACGCATCACACATCACGCCTCGGCTGGAGATTTCCTACATTCCCCTACTACCAATGAACTATTACTACCTAATGTTGAAAGTGTCATTTCCATGGGGGAGAGAAAATTGAAATACTATTACCAAGCTATTGGAAGCTCGGAGGTGGACTTTTATTACCTACACGATCCCGAGTATCTTCTTTCTCATACCCATGGGTGCTTATAGGCGCTAACTAGACCTTTGATCGCCGCGAGATCCATGTTCATACATAGTACATCATACCCTTCAACGCAGGGGAGCGTGACATTTGTATCATTTGGCGCGTTGTAACGATAAGGAAACCAGCAACTCGGCTCGTGTGGAACGTGAGTCCAGAGAATATCCAATATCCAATATTCAATATCTCATTTACCAGCACGTATTCAACATTCGAGAGATGCTAATCTGAAAAAGGTCGATATTTGTTGGATCGTTGGCCTATGATCTTCTTCCAAATGCTCCGAGACCCCGGGTTGCAATTGGCCCCGCCAGTTCACAAGGGTTAATTTTTGAATTGAAAAAACATCGAACCAACTTACGACAGCCCTAGCTCTATTATCTACATCTACGTATTGTACATAGTAGCTTTCTCGGTGCTGAAACCTCGGTTCATGAGCTTTCTCTCCCTCTCTCTCTCTCTCTCTTTTTTTTTTCTTTTATTAATTACCTCACCACATCTCCCGGCTCTCATCTTAGGGTAACACAAGCTCACCGAAGATATGACCCTCGCTTCGTAAATAACCTAACGATACCGTTTTCTTTTTTACCCACGCTCTCTTTTGCGGGGAAGCGAAAGAGACAAAACCACTGCAGCTGACCGCCAAAACGCGGCTTCTCCGTCTTGTCCGTCTAGCATTCCTTGTCTTATCCCACGAAGGATTCAGATTGCGCCGAGGAAAAGCAACAAGGTCTCCTTGTGTGGGTGTGGTAGATTTGTGTTAGATAGTATGACGAAGAGGGAGTAGGTCGTTTGCCGGTTGTATCACCAAATTTCAAAAGGAACCTGGATACAGGGTATCCGTCCAAATTCAGCCGTCCATCTCCCCTCCATCTTTCTACAAACCCTGCCAACCCTTATCCAGCTTCGAGATTCTTGACAGTTTCCCCTTCGAGTCCCCCATCCGGCCGAGTTTCCTCTACACTTTCTCCAGACTTTCTCCAGACCTCCCCTCGCAATTTTGCTATGCTACCATCGCTCTAAACCGCGACACTGTCTTTTTCCCGCCATCTCGAGACAATGAAGCCGCGAGTCGCGGCCGACACGACGCTTGACCAAAGGGTGTCGCAACCTCTTCCCTACCAGCAGTACACGACGTTGCATCCGAATCCTCCCCGCTTACTACCGCCGTGCTCTCACCCCCTGCCCTACCGACGCTACACAACGCTCGATTCTTAGCGAGTTTGCAGACGCACGAGTAGACGCACAAGTAAACACGCCGCCTCATACGGCAGAGCCATGCCGTCCACAGAAGCCAATACCGTCGAGGACACGCAATTGGGCCTGACCGATGAGGAAATAAATCTCCTCCGTTACCATCAAGCTCAGGCTGGCTCATCTTCCTCGCGCGCCGCTAGCCGGGCCTCTTCTCAAGGCCGCCTCCTTCTCGACAGTTCTAGTCTTGCCGCGTTGGCACGACATCTTGACCGCTTGATGCAGCAGATCCAGCAGCGCATTGAGTACCTCAGCGAACAGAGCTCCGTCGTGACTATGCAGCAGTATGATCACGCAGGCAACCTGGTGGACAATGCCGATGCTGAAATTGCGCGCTTTCAGGCTATTATGGCTCAGATCGACGAGCTCGAGCTCGACTTTGATCGCATTGCTCACATCAGAGATATCGTAAGGGATTACCGCCAACGAGTCGAGAATCTCGAACGCGAATTCGAAAATTCATCGCGCCGAGATCATCACCACTCTCACCGCCACAGCCACAGCCACAGCCATTCTCATCGACAAGAAGGCGCCTCTTCCGGCCGCCGACATAGACACTAAAAGCTGCAGTAAAATGGAGGAAAGCTAGCTGTTATACCCGTGGATCGGGATATTAAAATGCAGTTTCCATTTCGGAAGGGAAAAGGGCATCAAATGCCTATTTGATTACAATGTTTAATGGAAAACTGCTGCTGGATGCAGAGAAAGGGGTATTCAAAAGCTATGATATGGGTGGATAGAAGCACAAGGTCACACGACTACGGCAAAACGACCGATGGTACCAAGTTTGATTGTTACCTCGGACACACTAGGAGGTAATGATGGCGCTGCCTTCAGAGAGGCGTTATCGAAGTTTGAACGGGGACATGCTTCTTTCTCCCTACGGCTTTCAGGGCATTATCTGGAGGAAAACAAAATCTACCTAAGTTACTGCTTTTTCTTACCATACTTAGCGAAGATGAATGGAGCCTCGCGGCTAGACAAGAAAGAGGATGGCCTCACGGCTTATTTTAATTTTGGGAAGCTCTGGCGCGTTGGTGTTTTGTCTGTTTTATCTATTTTATTTCTTCTTTTACCACAATACCCCTTATTCGTCACGAGATTGGATATCCCTGCGGCAAGCGAGCAAGTCTGCTTACCTATACAGTTCTTATTTTACTCATGTACCGCTTATTATATTACTACGTCGGTCGGCTGTGTGTTGTTACTGCGAAAAGATACCTCTGGTTTGGCTTGCTGTCTGGAAATATTGGCTTTTTTTGTGTACAGATATCCTTCGGTTTGAAAAGCTTTTGGATAAAAAGAAATACCCCGTAATCCGCGGGTACTTATTATATATTATTAGGAATACTAGACGGTGTGTGTCAGACTCGACAGGTGAATGGTCATCACACCATGCGGCGTGCATCATTGATGCTATAATATTCAAATTATGCATTTTAGAGCCTCCTTTTCCCTCCACCTCCTATCCCCGATATGACGAACATGCTCGGACAGCATGTGAAGAAACCGGGGGTATGCTGGAGCGACCGGTAATAATTATCTCACCTGAGAGATATATACTCGAATAACTACCTAGCTGGACTGCCCTACCCTACCCTACTCTACCCTGCCCTGCTCTACTTCAACTACCTTGCGGGAATTGTTTCAAGGAAAAGGCCTACCTACACACTCGCCACTGACCAACTTGCCGAGAAGGATTTCTCGGACATCAGAAATGGGGGACGGGGGAAATTCTTTTTTTTTTAAAATGATCAGCTGACATTCGTGGTGGTTATCAACTCCGACTCTGCTCTGTGGATCTCGTTTTTTATACCTTCCATTTGGGCTATATTGCGCGACTGGTGTACCTACCTACATACTATACCTTACGTGAGCTTAAAAGGTGCCTAGGTAGGTATGCATCTCTACGAGGGGATATATATTTCGTTCTTATATAGCGGAATAACTATATGTTAGGTTAAGTACATAGGTGGGTACCTAGGTAGGTAGGTATGGTAAACATCTCGCATGAGGTTAGCTGAGATCGGCTATATTAGGTACCTATCTGAACTGCATAGGTAGGTTAGGTATGTAGTACTTCCTGAGCTGAGTACCCAAGGTAGGTATCTAGGTTTGCTACGTAATAGGTGAGGCTGATAGACGCAGGTAGGTATACGTATGTGTGTGTGTGTGTGTGTGTGCATGTGCGGGTGCGTGTCCGCTGCTTACCGGACATACACTACATCCAGGTCCACGGATAATTATCCTCAGGACTGGGAATTTCCGATGTATGTACCACCTATATATCCGTAACTGCAGCTTCCACAGTACCGTAATAAATGTGACTTGAGAGATATATGTCAGAATGTGAGATGGGATATATTGCTCTTCGTCGGTCTTAATTTGATGTAAACAGATAGATAGACGCGTTACAAAAGCTGTATAACTCACCCTATAGACGGAATCTACTACCTAAGGTATCTGTATTAAAAACCACGCGGTATTTTGTTTGCATCATCTTTCCCCTTTCTTCCTTGATCTCCGAGTAGGGGGCTAATTCCCACCGTTATATCTTCATATGAAACTGCTTCCCATGGCAAGAGAGATACCTGGTAGGTAATCGAACCCCTTTCAGAAATTAGAGACATGAGACACTTCTCTTAGATTTTGCATTTCTTTTATAATTCATTCGCTACCCGGCTATCATCTTATACATACACAAGCGCAAGTATCCATCGCTCATTCCAGGTAGGGACCGAATTTCGTGTCTCGCCTAATCTCTTTCCATCTTCCGTCCTCTTCTACAAAGAGCCCTCGTATATTTGTTCGCCTGCCTGTCCCTCGTAAGTGCGATTAAGGCTGATGTGCTCACTCGTTATCTGCGCCTTTCCGGAATACACGTATGCCAGTTACCTCCTCGCCATCGCACCGCCAACAAATAATCCTTCGGATTCCACATACTTGAGCTTTCCCCTTATCTCCTGCGGCAGATCCTCCTCGGTAATTAAGCCCAACTTGACGCAGTCGCCAAGGAAAAACATGGCGCGATCCTGCGCATACGCCAGATAGTCGAACTCCTCCGCTTCGTCTACTTCCTCCTCCGGTGCTGCAATGGCTGTCGGCTGCACTGCTCCCACTACGTCATCTGTAGTGTTATCATCAAACCCCGGGATCTTTGCCTGCATGATGCCCCATGCGACCCAGTGGGCACTGTTTGCGATGCGCCAGATGCGCGTCTCTTCCATCAATGCCTCAACCTGCATCTCGGCTTGCTCTTCACGACGACGCTCTTCTTCTTTCCAGCCACCCGGGGGAGCGCGCGAGTCTAGCATGAACTCCTTAATTGAGCTTGTAGGGCCAAGGCTCGTAGCACTTAAACCGGGCGTGCTCGGCTGTAAGGTCGGGGTTGCCAAGGGCGTAAGGTTCGGCGTTGAGGCGCCCGGATGTGGGAACTCGGGCCGGTGGTTGACATACGCCCGAATGAATCGACGCTGTTCCTCTGGTGTTGGATACAACTTTGGGTTGCACGCGAAAGGGGCGTACTCGCTGTGGTAGTTATAACACCATTCCGTGAAGTGATTTGCAAACTCCAAGCCCCTGGTGTTAGCCGCCGAGTACTCAAAGTCTATGACCACAAGCTGCTTGTGTTCGTAATTTGGTTGAAGTAAAGGCGACTTCTCGTCGTCGGGCCGGACGCGTAGGATGTTACCGTATTGTGTCTGCTATCATTAGTTTACGTACTAAGGAAAACTTGTTTGAAAATAGGCCTTACATCACTATGTGCAAACACGAGGCTCTCCCGTAAAGCTCGAGGGCTGCCGTAGTGTTCATCTAAGAACTTCCGATACTTGTCTACTAGTCCCTTAAACACGGCCCATTCGACCCCACAGACGAGACCTCGTGATTTCCATGCATCTGCTGGACTCCTGACAGGGCCAGGATTTCCGGAGAGGATTTTTCGATCCAGATACGTGACCACGCGTGAAGTTCTATTAAGCCAGCTGTCCCAGTTCCTCAAAACCATAGGCCCGCCATCCATTTCTTTGTCTAGGAGTTCAATACCATCGTGTAACTCTCTCATTCTCTTCGCAATCTGCTTGGAGATCTCTGGATCTCTGATATCAGCCGCCGTAAGAGTGACGGCATTGAGATATTGCTCGAATCGGCCGTTAGTAAATGTCCCCAATAAGCGGGGTCCAATTTTCTTCTTCGCAAGCCTTCTTAACACATTCAATTCGTTTTCCCTATCGATAATTTGATCGGCTTGCGGGCCGTAAACTCGCAATAGTAATTTCGCGGGAACTCTCTTATGTGGTTCTTTTGTAGTTGGTAAGTTTTCAGGCGGAGAGACGACATATACGGCGTTTGTCAACGCTCCACTAAGCCGTTTAACATCAATAGTCTCTCCGCTATCCAGGGGAACGCGTCTCCAGCCCTTGAGTCTTAGCGTATGGGCCAACTTTATGATTTCATTCTTGAAGGTGATCCACGCTTTCCGCTCCTTTTCTTCTCTCCTGCTCGAAAACGAAGAAACATCATCTGTAGAAGATTTCCCACCAGAATAGCCCATTGTTTTGGAATTGTCGAGAACTGCGTCACAGGACGGGACTAGAATTTCACCGTCGTGATACTCTGTGTCAGATGAGATAGTTCGGTGTATAGTGATGGATCGTCTCCGTGGCTTCTTGCCAGGCCTTGGGCCAATATGTGGGATCCCGTGAAGACCTAAGGCACTCATTCCGTCGTCAACGATCTTCTGTAGTCTGTCGAAAGAAACGTCACTGGATTCGGAGTCAATAGAATATGCCCTAGACCTCTCGGACGGCTGCTGTGTGTCAGTTTTATCGGTGTCCTCTTTGGCGCACTTCCGTTTGCTGGAGTGAACCCTTCTCGATCGCCTATTCTGCTTCTTGACCCGCTCATGTTCTATCCAATCGGAAACCTGGGCAACAAATTTATCTAATTGGTGATGGTGATGGTGATGGGAATGTAAATGCGACCGGCTGCCATCTTGTGGGTTGTGATGAGGGGACTGGCTGCTGGCATGGCTACTTTGTGGCTCTAGACTGTTCTGACTCAGGAGCGAAGTCCTGGAAGAGGAGTTGTGATCTAGCATAGGTGGACGACCGCTCAAGCGCTTCGCAAGTCCAGCCGAGTATTGTCTCTTAGGATGTGCTTCTTCTAAATTGTCCTGATCCGGTTCAGGCTCAGCTATCTGTACGGCTGAAAAAAAGAGTAAGCATCAAGTGACTATAAGGGGGGAAAAGCATGCAGACAGCCGAGGTTCTTTCTCGTGGGCTTCCACAAACAGATACCTACGGTATCTGTAATTTTCTTATCTATCTCAGATTATCCTACATATCTAGTCTCATCTGCTTGACGCTTGACGCTTGATGCTTGACACCTGATGCTTGGCACCTGCATGCGTATATATACCTCGAATTCGCTGGTTGCGATGCTCAAGAGTCTGGGACTACCTATTACCCTTTCCAGTAAAAAGGAGCTGCATATGCGGAATCCATCTAGGCAGCAAGGTAATACATATCATTATCAAGATCTTACGCGACAAGGTGGCGTAGGGAGTAGACGGAAGGATGCGTGAGACATGACAGCCCTCGAGAGTAAAAAGCAAATAGAATTAAATTGACAAACCTTTTGCGCTCGTAAGAGCATTCTGAGAGGACGGCCTCTCTGGGTCATCATCCTGCTTCAGCACAGACCGGAGGGGTTGTCCCTCGCCCGTGAGGGTTGGTGTAGATGTAGACATGTTGATATATCGATATCTCTCCAAATGAATGAGGGGCAAGGAATGACGATGGTATGAGTTTTAGACTAGTTATTGATAAGTCTCTTTTGTTTAAAAATAAGATAAAGATCAGATGATATACGCCACTTTGTATAATAGGAAGAGGGGATGATAAAACAGGCTTTCCAGGTTCGCTAGTTAACTGAATTAAGGCATTCTTTTCTTTTTGTGTGATGTGACAGAGAATGCGAAAGATTGTTAACGAAAGAATTGGCTGAAGGGCTGGACACAGGACTGCATTAACTGATAAGAAGTCGCATATCGAGAAAATAAAGAGATAAAAAAAAAGTACATAATTCAACTAACTCCTGTCAAATAGGGTAAGTGCCAGGGCTATCGGGTAAGGGCGAATCCGCAGTACCGGGATCCCCTTGCAGCACTTGCAGCATACGTCGTAGGGAATGTATCCTTGTGATAACCTTAAATTAATTGCGAAAAGCGGCTGCTTTCCGTGGCATTCAAGCAATTATAGCGTGCTAATGCGCAAACAATAAATTCCGGGTGTATTGATATCTAGAGTGTACAACATCAAGTTGAACCTGGAAAATTCATTATTTCAATGTCGCGTCGAGTAAACCGTGCTTAGCTGTAGTTGGCCGGTTGTCGGGTTTCTTAACTTTCTTTTTTCTTTTCTTTTCTTTTTTTTTTTTTTTTTTGAATGTTCTCGGCGTGCTAAAGTTCTAGACTTCTAGTATTTCGTCTGACCTCTCAGATGCATTCCTAGCAGCACGTGCTCAGTTGGAATGACGTAATAATAACATGCACATAGTGTTTGTATATGATGATTTGGTGTATTAAGAAGTGTTACACAATTAGTGAATTGAGTTTACCACTTAAGTCGACATCGTATTTATTAGTATTTTCAAACTGGCTAGAACTCCATATAATAAGAGTGACATAATTTGGATGGACTGACAACTAGCATCAGCAAGGTATAACACATCAAACTCAATCTGATAAAACAGGTCTTTTAGCCTGCTCAAGTATTTAGTACAACTATATGCTATCAAACTTCGCGAGTATAAGAGCTTGTGTAACTGGTCGCGAGTTGCAATTGTGTAAACTTGAGTATGACAGATTGCTTGGCAGGTAACAAGTATAAGATACCTAACATATGAACAGTTTTGACAATAATGACTATGGTAGATTAAATAGATACGGGCTTAAAGTGAGGTGTATATTATTTCCGTCTCATACGCATTGAAACCTAACTACCGTAGTAGCTAAGCGTCACTGTCAAAGCTCATAGTTAACCAGCTCGGGATAAGAATATGCATTAGACACACTCTCTCTAACCTACTTATATACATGTAGTTCCAAAACATCATATGTATAATAAACAACTCCATGCCTATCAGTAGTCCCTTATGCTCATGCTCATGCCCTCACTCACTCATACATACCTCTAGGTACTCATGCTTTTCCCCCGAACCCCTCATCCTCATTCGACGCCCCTATCCTCACTCACTCAATCCCCCCTTCCCACCCCTCTTCCTTCAACGCCCACTCCACCGCGCTCTTAACATCATCCACAATAACCTTCGGCTTATACCTCGGCTCCGCCCCTCCCCCTTCCCTCTCCGGACTCCACACCCCCGTCCGCACCAGCACCGACTCCCACGCCGTCCCCTCCGAGCTCACGTACTCGTTCGCCCCGCGGATGTCGCTCGCCGGGTTGTCCCCCACCATGTACACGCGCTCCAGCGGCTTCGGCTCCCCGACCTCCTTCCCTAGCATCCGCGCCCGGTGCGCCCCCAACACCCGCTCCGCGAACCCGTACGTGTACCCGTGCGGCTTCCCGATCGTCACCCGCTCGAGCTCCGCTGCCCCGCCCGTGATCTCCCGCCATATCCCCGCGAGCGCGGCCTGGAACGCGCCCTGCCCCAGCCGCGGGTGCGGGTACCCCGCCGCCCAGAACAGATCCGGGTTCGAGAAGAACAGCTCGGGCTGCCCGTCGCGCTGCCACCCGGCGTTCGGCAGGTCCTTCAGGCCGTTTCGCGGAGAATACGTGCCGAGCACGCCCTCCTTCGACATCAGCAGGTCGGCGATGATCTGGATGTCGAGGGCCCAGTCGCGGGGGTCGTTGAACACGAAGATGGCGTCGATCTTGGGGTCGGGGCACGGCAAAGGACGCGCCTGCCGCGCGTAGACCTCGGCGAGCAGCGGGTCGAAGGGCCAGACGGTGGGGTGCGCGGCGAGGATGTCGGCGGGGATGATGACGTGTCGGAAGCCGTAGCGCTCGGCGATGAGGCGGCACTTGGCGGCGTCGGAGCCGGTGACGAGGACGTTCTTGTCGCGGAGGGTGCCGTTGTGGCCCTGGGCGAGCTCCTGGAAGGGCGTGTGCGACTGGACGAAGTTGGCCGTGGAGAGCTTGACCCCGAGGCGCGCGCTGAGGTCCGCCACCCGCTCCGTCTCGTGCTTGCCGCCGCCGTTGGTCAGCAGGATGAACGGGATCTTGTTCTCCTGGAGGAAGCGCAGGGTCTGCGTCGCGCCGGGGATCGGCTTTGCGACGTGCAGGAGCACGCCGTCAATGCTGAAGATGCGTAAGCCATTTATCTCTAGATCAAATAGTTTCTCTCTCGGGATAGGGTCTTATTTTCTCTTACTTACTCGAAGGCAAAGGCGAAAGAGGGAGGATCGTTAGGATCGCGAACCTTTACATCGATGCTATAGGGGCGTTTGGAGAAGAATCCGGGCCGTATAGAGGGGTGCGCGTGGCTTGCAGCTATGCCTTGTCTTCGTGCAGGACTACTGCTGCTGATGGCCCGAAACAGACACGATGGCGTTCGGGGCTGATAGTGGGGTTGAGGAATATAGGCCGACACCGCGCCGCCTAGAAATGGGCGAGCGCGAAATGCCTTCATTTTCGAAGGATGCAAGCGAGAAAGGTACTAAGAATCAGCCGCGAATTTATCTACAAATCATTTCTCACATAAACTAATAATAGGATACCGGCATAACTGCCTCATTTCTCCCTGAGGTGGAGTTGAAGGTGAGTGAGTAAGTTCGGACTTAAATATACCTAGGTACCTAGGTATGAACTGATCGTCATAATAAATTGGCTAAGTTGGACTCATTGAGGTCCTAGTGTGTTATCAATAGGTATAAGTAGACCCGGTGTTCTTATCGGGGATCCATTCCGGAGTCTGTGGAACTCGATAAATTCAATTGATGAATCACGGTTAGTTATCGAGTACCTTTATAATAGTTGCCTTAGGTAACCTTGGGTACCTTAGAATTGTGTTCATTGCTAGCGGTATACAACGTAGAGGTGAATTATTTATGTTAAGCTTTACCGAGATACACATCAACTCATGGTTGTACAATATACCTAATACAAGCACATCTGGATGCGTAGAATTGACCCGCTACAGTACCTAGCCATACCATAGAGTCGACTGGTTAGGCTGGATAATACATATCAAAAGCTTAGATGGGGAGAGTGCCAATTCGGATCATCGCATCATACACATCCATCCTCCCCTATTTTCTCCAACTTCCCCTCCAATCTTTCATATGGTCCAGGATAACCTTCGCGGCCTGCTCGGGGCTATGCTGGCGTCCGAGGGCCTCGACGAAGTCGCCCTCGGGGTCCATGAGGTAGAAGTAGATGCTGTGGTCGACGAGGTAATCCTGGCCGGGCTTCACGTTCTGCGGCGTGCTGAAGTACACGCGGTACGCCTTGCACATGTCCCTGATCTGCTCGTAGGTGCCCGTGAGCCCGATGAACCGCGGGTGGAACTCGGCCAGGTACGACTTGAGCACCTTGGGGTTGTCGCGCTCCGGGTCGCACGTCACGAACACGGGCGCCACCCGCCCCGGCATCTTCTCCTCTACCAGGTCGAACATCCGCGCCATCTTGTCGAGCTCTTCCGGGCAGATGTCCGGGCAGTGCGTGAATCCGAAGTAGATCTGTTGATTGGATAGAACGTTAGCTAGAGCTCCCCCAACTATTGCCAATGCCAATGCCAATATCCTCAGTACGAGAAAGGGGATCCTACCAGAGAATACCGTCCCTTCAAATCCTCACTCGAAAACGGGTTCCCGTCCTGGTCGATCAGCTCGAAAGCCCCCCCAACCTTCGGTCGTCCGACACCCTTGGTAGCCTCGGCTATGCGCTTGCGCTGCATGCGCTTCTTCTCGTGCTCGAAGTACCATACGAGCCCCGCGCTCGTGAGCACGAACAGCAAGCCCGCCTTCCACGAGAACGGTCCTGTCCTATATCTGCTGCGCGCCTCTTCTACCGTCTTCGCCTTATACCGTCGCTGCTCGAGGGGTCGGGCGTTGGCCGTGCATTGTTGCGGGCGACCCGAGAACGCTGCTGTGGGCCGTCGCGGGGACGAAGTGGGAGTGGAGGGGTTTGTCGAGAGGAATCGGCGGCACTGCTGCGCCCGCGGGCGGGTCTGTAGAAGAGCACGTAGGAGTGGCTGCGGCGTTGCTATAGAGCGCGACATCTTTACGGATTCCGATGCCCCGAGTACTATGAGATTTTTGCGATTTATCTCTTCGAATTAGTTCGAATTTGGGCTATTCAAGTAGGAAAGCTTAAAAATTATTGTATGGAGCTTTTAGGTAACGGATGGTCAGTTGAAGATCGGCCAATTCCGAGGTCTTGGCACCGATATGGACAAGCTTGAGGTACGCCGCTTGTGGCAGCTTCAGCCACACATTTCCCGCATCAGGTACATGTAGAAGACGAACATGTATTGTACATAGGTACATAGATGCATGTACCTCCACGCATCGATGTGCTGAACCCTATGTGAAGTAATACAAACCTCGGTAGTCATCTATGTACATGTAATTCGCCATCATGGAATAAGCAATGTACTAGGTTAGGTAGGTAATGCCTTTTGGCCTTTCAGTCTTCATAACTTAAATTCTAAAACCGGATTGGCTCGCAACCTACGTCAACCTCTTCGTCCAACAAGGATACTAAGACTAGAGCACGCCTTGCCATGCTCCGGAATGGAGAGGGGTCCGCAACGGCAAATTGCATTCCGTTGTTGCCATCTATTACTATAACTACAAGAGCCAATTCGTACAAGTTCTCTTCAGAAAGGGAGACGTGAGCAACAGCTCGCCTGTTCTCGAGTCTTCTCCTTGCCGTATCTTTCCCGCCGTAAACGAAACCGATGCTGTCAACTCGTCTTCATTATGCACAGTCCGATAGGGGTTACGAAGCCCTCCCCCCCAAAAAAAGAAACATCCATCAATCGTCAAACTGATCATTAATACCTTTGGGAAAAGGTCAGGGTGTTGGAAGTGAATGGTAGGATAAAATGCACAATGCAAGTCTTTTCTCTTTTTTTTTTTTCGCAAATGCCATCAGAATGCCCGCCTGCCGAACCAATACCATTCTCCGTACACTCCTTACACTGCCATCACTACTCAATACTAGCGATGCTTTGTTGAAAACGAAAACAAAGCGGCTAACGCAGCTCTGTCTATCTTCAATCAATACCTCCATACGCCAAGGAAAAGCTGCATCCTGAGGAGGAAGCGAAGATAAAGAATCTCGAGACCAATTCATTAATAAATGAAAGCCCCGTTGACGTCGAATTATTAGGAAATCTCACATGAACGCCAATAGTATGCCATCGCAAATGAACGACTTAATGTCGCCCCCCCAAACGATCCGTAGTCATAGCCCCGGGACTTTCGCAAACAAGAACAGAATTTAATGACGCATATCAACCTCAGTGAGTTCGAGTTGTACAACAGGTTGAATTCGTAAAAAGAGATTGCTACTCTGTAAGCATTAAGGCCGGCTGACCTGACTCTGGCTCGCGCTCGTTCGGCTACGCTCCTCCTCTTCTTCAAGCACGTCACTCAGACGTGTGGGGTGATGGTGACGTGGAGTAGTGCCAATATCATCCCAAGGCTCTGAGTATCCAGCGCCGCTATAATCCGGAGCTGCCGAGTACTGCGGTTGTTGCTGTTGTTGAGAACCCGAGCCGGTCGGCTGGTAGACGGCCGGCTGAGTAGCAGGGGTCTCGAACTCTTCTGCTGCAATGTCAGAACCCTGAGAAGTATGATGAGCTGAATTGGTATATGCAGAAGGATTGTGGTCTTGTGTGCTTCGAACGGGGTTTCTCGCCGCGCCATTGGTAACACCATTTATGTACTGACCTTCGCTGTAGGTTCCCTCGGAACCGTAGCTCTGCTCATGCTGAACAGATGAGGGTGTCTGGAAAACGGGATTATTATCACGCGAAGTGGGAGTCGGCTTAACCGCGGGGGCTTGGGAGTACTGCGGGCGATCAGCGTTGGCGGAAGTATGCGACTGGGTATAATCCGCTGATTCCGTCTGGTTGTAGGAACGGGGGTCTCGTTGAGAATGACCGCGACCTACACCTTGCGTCATCGGGACGACCTGAACACCGCCGACGATGGTGGGTTGACCAAGCTGTAAAGACATAGTCCGGTCGCGCTCCTCTTGCTCCCGTCGTCCAAGTTCTTCCCATGCACGTCTCGCTTCCTCCTTAGAAATGGTCAATTCTTTGCGCAGCTCAGCTATCTGCTTCTGCATCTTGGAGGTGCCTTGCTCGCGTTCGACGGCTTCGCGAATCGCATCAGCTCTGCTCCTGCGCTCCTCTTCGAGAGCCGCCTCGAGCATACCAGTGACCTCTTGAGAACGCTCTATCTCGGCGCGAGTCTCGAAGAACCAGCGTTGGAATTTCCGCTCCGATGAAGCCCGCAGGCGCTGTAGCTCGACCACAGCGTGGAACAGATTAGCACCCGCAGAAGATAAATCTGTCACTTGTCGTGATAGCTGTTGAGAAATAGGGTCCTGGCTGATCTCCTGCGCATTCTGCTCCAGTCTCCGGATCCAAAAACTGGTAAGACCTTCCCAATGAGCTGACAAGGTTTCCCAGCGCTCAAATGCATGAGGGAACGAGTTTCTACCTCGACCAAGTGCTGTAGAAGTCTCACCTAGCTGAGGAGGCTGCTGCGGTTGGGACTGGGTTCCGGACGGACCGGCTTCTCCAGGAACGGAAGAGGGACCAGGAACACCCTGTGTACCGGAGGAAGTCCGCCCATGTCGCGCCGACTGAGACGGTTGGGCATGAGCCGTCGTAGGGACTCGTGATTGTCCCGGAAGGCGGGTGCTATTATCTGTAGCCATGCGACCAGGCGCGGTTGGCTGCGCCGGTCGTCGGGAAGTAGTAGGATCAGTGCCGGCGGGGACGGTACCGGCTCCATAAGTACCAGCGCCAGCAGCAGCGGCGGCTCGGCGCTCCGCCTCTTTCCGCTCCGCTTCTCTTATTTTTGCCTCTTCCAGCAAACGCGCTTCGTTTTCGGCGTTTTCTCTCTCTAGTCGCTCTCGCTCCTGCTCTTCGCGTTGTCGTTCACGCGCAGCCTCTCGCGCAGCTCTCTCCTGCATGATTATTCTAGGACCTCTAATCCCAGAAGGAGAGCCGACGGCTGCTCGCGCTGTAGTAGGCCGCGCCGGCGAGGCGCCATTGCCATTTGAGGTTGTAGGGCCTCTGCCTCCCATGAGATCAGCCATTGGCGAATATAGCTCGACCAAGTCTTCCGAGATCTGTTTAGGACCGCGTAGTGTTTGCTCAAGTGCATACAAGATAGCACTGTGAGTTTGCTTCGAGATGCGAAGGGCCGGGTGTGGCTCGGGTCTATCCGGTTCTGGAACCGACCGATCTGCCTCGAAATCTTGCTCGGGAGGACTGTTTGATGTCGCTTCGGAGTCGTTGCTTAAATTTCCTTGGGATAACTGGCGTCTAGGCTGTTTTGGACTGCCTCTTCGAGCTTGCTGGTCCGGATCCGCTAGAACGTATCGTCCTTGAGGACTGATGGTAACAGTAACTCGGTTGACTGGTTGACGCGCTTGTTGCGCGTCCGGCTGGGAGACAGGTGAGGCTGAGAAGCGCGAGGTCCTACGAAGTCGGTGAAGAGAAGAAGGGGTGGCTGTTGATCTCCGATCCGGCGTAGGACTTTGAGGCGATTGCTGATGGAGCCCGCGCTGCTGGCGCTGGTGTATTGGCGTAGAAAATTCGTAACGGTCGTGACGGTCGTAAGCAGGTGCGGTAATCTTTGGTTCTGTCAACTTTGCTGTCGATTCTCCACTAGCGCGAGCTGCAGCTGGATTCGACAATGTGAGCTGTCACCACAATTGTGGTGAGACACCCGTAAAAAAAAAAGACTACGTCCTAACTACACACCAAAACTGTAAACAAGCCAAAGACGTGGCCACAATCCAGATAGTGCAGATATGAGAGATCGGCTGCAGGATGTAGGTTGATTTGCAGGAGTATGTAGGTAAGTGATATGTACGACCAAGGAGCACAATAGTGCTGGGGCTTAGTCGAAAGGGAAAATGGGCGAAGGAAAAGTATGCGAAATGATATCGCAAAGTATTTTTAGGTAAGCGGTTATAGGAATTGGTACTTCCAGATCCAAGGGGGGAAGGTGATTGTTGTTAGGGATGGTAAGATCTAGTGATGAGGGTTTGTAAAGAGGGAGGTTGGGCCAAGGTGGAAAATACGGATGGCTGGTTTTGCGTTTGAGGATGGATATAATCTCGGTGACCCGGTCGCGGAAGATTTCGCGGGGAATTCGCGGACGGCGGTGATGGCGACGACAAGTCTTCAAACGGCTTTTCAAACAAGAAGTTGGCGTATATTGTTAAAAAAAAATGAAATGTGACGCGTATTATCGTAGATGTCGAGGTATAATAATAAAAGCCCTTTGCTTTTCCCTTACAATTGTTTGTTCTCCTGTCTGTCATTCAGGGCGTTTTTCAAGCTGCGCATCTATTGAGTGAGTCCCGGCAACCTGGTGCCCAAAGTGCACCATCTATGTTACCCTGCACACTCAGCAGCGACAGCAGCGCCAGCGCCGCCCTGTCGCTGGAAAACCTGCAGACTTATCGAATGGCGGGGTTAGGTGATTGGGATATTTAGATAATAAAGAAATATTTGCTGTCATGTTCGCATTTCAATGGCTTGCCGATTTGAAATAAATTTGTTAGGAAAGGAACTGGCTAAAAAAAAAATTAAAAAGCGACGCTCCTTCCTGGACACAACAGGAAGACACGACACACGACGCACACACTGGACACAACTTGGAAGGTACGATTAAGGACATGATTACCTCTCTTTTTTTTTTTTTCTATCCCCTTCTTTTCCGCTTTTCGCACGGTCCACTTTCTGTTTCCAGTTTGTAACTTCCAACTGGTCTTGCATTTGCATCATTATCACCGTCGCATTAAGAGACATTAATGAATGGCACGGAGATTAGGTATTCCTAATATCTTACTTGTTTCAATAGATCCGCTCCGTCATTGCTTTATATCATTATACCTTGTCCCGTTTGTTGTGAAGACCCAATATGATCTCAAATTTATATCAACTCCAGACTCAAAGGCCGTGGTTTACATGATACTTTGAATTCCGCCGTTTGGATCCTGCTTTCATGCAACATCGACTTTACCTAACACTGGACGAACTTTCTAGCAATTCAATAGGTATGTACTCGGTAGATGACTGGTCAGAAGTTAACTGCATACAAATGCCCGTCTTAATGCGATAAGGTTTATCGGAGTTTCGATATTTCTCCAATGAGCTTCATCGAAATAGATCCTTTCAACTCGAGAATTTTCTATGATAAAAGCAAAAAGTTGGGGAAGGGTATGACGCTGTAGTAAAATCTAGATCTACTCAGTTTTTCATCGTACACTTGTACGCTTCCACCGAGGTGGTAATACCCAAGAGACTGGGACAAGGTAGGAAAATTAAATTCCGCCCGGGGGCTTGAATACCCAGAACACTTTTTCTAACATCGACATCATAAGAACCTTCTTGACAGGAAAGAAAAAAATTAGGTCAGGTTAAGAATACATCACCAATGTGTGCGTTGGCAGCTTGGTGACGAAACATTCATGATTAGTGTCATGCAAGCCACTGGTAGAAGAAAAGCCCACTCGCCAAAAATTGACAGGCTCAAGAGAGCATCCCAAAAAGCTGGATGTGCGCCAACCCATCTCACCAGGGATCGTTGCCAGTTGGAGGATAATTACCCTAGGTTTCTCCATGTGTCTTGGTTGGTTCCTGAAGATCTATAAGGTACAAAGATATATTGTACATTGAGACATTTTAAAGTCAGGTATGACAAACAAACCCAAAGAAACCTAATACTTACTCCTAAAGAGTATACTATACCTAACCAATTTGAGAGTCCCGGTTTAAAAATTGTTAGTGTTGCTTGCGTTTGTTCTGGCGGTAGAAAAAAAAAGGAGGCGCCGAGAAGGATTAGGGAAAAGTGAAGGCGTTCCGAGGTAAATTAGGTCTTTGCTTGATCTTTGCCATGGAAGCGGTGCCACTAGCTATGCACAATTCTACGTAGTTTCACTTCTAGTAGGCAGCTTCGAGCGACATCTCAACATCAATGCTTTGCTAGTGTAAGATAGCTGTTATGTTCAAAACTTGGAAGAACTGGATTGACAAACGGACCTTGATGAGCTCATCTCCAGGGAGAGAGAGAGAAAGAGAGAGAGAGAAAAGGCTCTAAGACATTCCTTTGTCTAAGAAAACCCTCGAAACGAGCATGGGACGACCCGTCCCTCCACCTAAAAGTTACAGCTTTGAGCAATTGGCCAATCAGAAGCTTCAACTTAAGGTTCTATTGGTATTTAAGCTTAAGCTGTGCTGAGCTCAATATTGCTAACATTGTGGCAAACTAGGCGGGGTAGCAATACAACTGTTCTTTCAATAATAGAAAAAAAGATAAAACTATTAAATGGAGCTGTCAGATGACTTCTTCAACTTCATACCAACTTTTTAAGAAATGACCCGTTTCCGTGGATAAGTAGGTAGTCGACGTTAGCAAATCTTGTATGTATGCCATCATCATCTTTTCTCACCAACACATCCAGGACGTCATCCGCGATATCCACCTTGGCCGGACTGGTCGGCTTGGGGCCAAGACGCTTAGGTCGCCGTTGAGATGACTACCAAGAGATGGCGTCGGGGATATTACTTCGCTTAGCGGGTCAGCCAGCCGTCTTTAGGATGTACGAACGGGTGAGTGCCGAGAAAAGACTGTACGCGGAAAAAGAGCAGGCCTGCCTTTTCTTTTATATAGTATTATGCTTACTGCGTATGCACGTACACGCATAGGGTTGAGGGTAATACGAGGAGGACGTTAACAAGTCAGCTAAAAGTGCTAAAAGGCTACTACGATCGCAAGAACGTACGAGTAGGATCGGGCTAAGAAGTCGTTTAATCAATTAGTGAAAACCACCAAATAACTACCTAGGTACTGTAGGTACTTAGACTAGAAGATTTGGAAATAAGTGTTTGATGAATAATAAATAAACCTAGGGTAACTAAACCGATCTCGAAACCAGGTTACGCACAGAAAAAGAAACAAGCCAAAAGAGTAAATGTTGTTGCTCTGTGGAATAGGAACCCTGTTGCATGTGGGCTACTTCTTCAAGCAAGCAAACATTTCCCCAGAATTCCTTATAGACATGCCTATTGCGGCGGTGATAAGCAAGCATACAGCATGTCGTGGAAAGCATGCAGCGTCTAAAAATAGGCAATTGAAGCAAAATATTACTAGGTTTGTTAGGTACTCCCCCCATCGCATCGCATCGCATCCCACGACTAGAAGCATCTAGGCTGCGATTCTAGTAGGTAGGGCTTCACGTCATGCGATTGCTGGCTGCGTTGTCCGTAGACTCGGTGAGCCTCGCGATATCCTCCCTTACTCCTTCTTCGCCTCGCGTTGCTTATTCTCGCCATCGGGAACTCGGTATATTAATTGAGCGCATGATGCCTAATCGGGCGGTCCATCGACGATATGTCATGCACGATATGTTCTGCACGATAAGCTAGAACGGCTACGTACAGGACGGGTGTATATACCTTCACCAACCAACCAACCTACCCTAACCTAACCTTAAGTCTGATCTCTAGAAAGTAGCTGCTTCGTAGTCTATGAATTTACAAGTTTATCATCACATCGAAGCCTACGAAGGCGAAGGGAAGCGTGCCATTGAACATTAGAGGTTGATTTTGTCTAATTACAATAGTATTAGTTTTCTATATACGGCAAGAGGTAGATTTGATTTGTTCGATGTAGTGGTATCTTCAGTTGCGATCCCGGCACGCGCCGACCCCCCCTTTCGTCTAAGCCATGGCAAAAGTTTTTCCTTATCGTTCTTTATACACAGGTAACACTTTCTTCTTCCTTCGTCAAAACAAAAAGCAGCTTTCCGCGCGCATAACGCGGTCATGCTCCTTCCTACGCCACGCCCACGCCAACAACACTTAGTAGTTGTAGCGGTAGCACAGGTGGCCCTGCTGGGTGTTGATGATGTCGCGGACCTTGAGGTCGGGGCACTTCTCGCCGCAGATGTTGCCGATGTACACCATCGTGTCCATGGTCAGGGGCGAGCAGTTCTGGTTGTCGGCGCACCCGCTGATGGTCGTGCGACGCTTCACGTCGTCGATCTGCCACTTGCGGAAGGCGTAGTCGACGAACAGGTGGTGCATGAAGAAAGTCGGGTCACCGGGAGAAGCAATGGCATCAGCCATAACACCGCCGACACCGTTGTGACCTTGGGCGTGGAAACTGTCGTATAGTTAGATACACTAGTTCATACGATATAAAAATAGATCAATATGAAAATGTCAAGGACTCACGTGAACTCAACGCAACTGTGGAAGTCGGGGTACGAAGTACGCGACATGCAGGTGTCCCAGGAGTTAATGCCGGTCTGGGCGGTGGTCTGCTCGTTGACGGCGCGCTGGAGACAGTGGGGGTTGTTGGTGGTCATTCCGGGACCGAGAGAGAGCTGGAGGCCGGCGAACGTTCCGTCGTTAACACAGACAGCGGCGTTGTTCCGGGGGCCGGGCAGGCTCCCGAAGTACTCGGGGGTGAATATGGTCGCCTGAGCGAACTTTCCAGCCCACTTCTTCTCATCCCACCACGGGAACGCCCTGTCGAAGCCGCACTCGTCGCGCAGGACCTGCTCGAAGGCCCAGACATAGTATCGGTGCCACAACAGGAACTTGTGCGTCTGCTGAGTGGTAGACCTGCTGTGAATGTTGGGGGAGTACGACTGGTGCAGACGTACAAAGTCCTCGTACCGGTTCTTGGCCGGGTAGAACTTGCCGGACGGGGGCTTCTTGATCAAGCACTGGATAGCGTTGACGAAGGCCTTCTTGTCCGAGGTTGAGTAGTTGTCCCACTCGAAGCGGATGTTCGGGTTAGCGCAGTCCCCGTTAGAAGCCTTTTCGGAAACGCTGGCGGTGCTCATCTTCCCCTCAGAGAGGCCGAAGAAGTCATCGAGGACCTCCTTGACCTCGGAGATGGGCAGAATGGTGAAGTTAGTACCGGCAAGATCGAGCTTGGCGATGGCATCTTCGACAGAAATGTGATGAACTTCTCCGAACGTAGAGAGCGGAAGACCTTCGGTGTGGAGGGTCGGGATCGACGCGGCTGACACCGCAGATACAAAAAGAGCGACTGAGACCTTCATTGTGGCGAATAGTAACCGTATATATCTATATATATACGATGACTATAGGAAATATAACGAATGACAGACGATCGAAACCGTTGGAGAAGTAAAAAGGCTAAGCCAAGATGGCCGATTGAGGCGCCCTACCAGGTTATATACCCTCCTCGGCCACTTGAACAGTTGCGGGTCCTCTCATTGTCTTCTAGAGCCCTTTGTGGAGTTAGTTACCGACTACTACGTAGTATGGTGCGAGTGCGTATGGTAGGTATGGGATTAGGAAAGCCTACATCGTACCCTACATCGTACCCTACATACCGCCCCCGGCCCTATGGATTTCGGGAATCGGCCGTGCACGTTTCTATACTGACCCTTGGGTCGAGAACTATTGCAGTCAGAAGTGGTACGTTTAGATGCCAGGATGGTGTGTGACTAGTGGTATTACTTCATCTAGGTAATACGGCATCTTGTCGTTAAGCAGGCGTGGGTGCGAGAAAGACTCAGGAGCTGACGGGTGCTGTGCCAGCATACGAGATTAACTATCGTTGTGGCGCAGACTAAGGGGAATAGCCAGCGGAGATTTCGCACAGAAAAACAGGGGGAAGTCTGATCCTAACTTGGATCGAACATCATCACCATACAAAGTAAGCTTCCCGTACAAATTAGGTAGCTGACAGGCTGTCGACAAGGCCGTCAAGCCCTACCCTCAGCCAATTAGAGAAAGTATCCACCGAGAGATGCAGGACCGAACTTCCTTAGCGGCTCCGCTGGCCACGATGGGACCCGGCTTCATCACATTTTGGATACGAGGGACTAACCTTCTAGTGCTGGCGCGCGCAGATTGGAGAGGGGTTCCAACTCTCTCGTTAGAGAAAAAAAAGGAGATGTGTGTTGCGTGAGATCTTGTTCAACGATAGACTAACAGAAAACCGTTAACGACACGATGATATCCCCCAATATTGATAATTAGAAAAAAAAAAAAAAAACATATAGCATACTACTACTATACATTGTACAAGTGTTGAATATCCAACGGTTCTCAAGAAATGCAACGACCTGAAGCTGAAAATAGCTCAGGGGCTGACGTGGTAGTAGTTCTGATACATAGATACCTTCCTGAAATTACTGCACCAGCGTTTAAGGTATTGGATATGAAAATGGAAAATGGTATGTATGCGACCCTGAAGACCCCCCGTGGCTCGAGGACCTGGAAGCCAGGCAGCCAATCAATAATTTGGGATATTTTATTGATCTACTTTAAGAGATCTCAACTCGGTTAGCATGCTGCGCCCATATTTTAGAGCTAGGTATGCCCACCAGTCTAAGGAAGAAGAAAAAAAAAATAGGACAAAACCAAAAGGAAGCAAAATGTTCAAAAGCATTTCTTTCACCACATAGTATGCGTGATGTGGGCTGATCAGAAAAGTTCGTAGGTTCGTATCGAACGGTAGTTAATTTCTTATTAACGGCAAGAGGGGCGGTAAGCGGCAGTGTATGGCTATAAGCTGTTCGGGAATTCAACGGTGTTTACTTCGGCCCCTCTTCCTTCTTATCTATGTCTCCTATTAGTCCTATTAGTGTACACTACGTAATCGGAGGACTCCTATTTAGTGAGCCTGCGAGACTACTTACACTACTAGTATTAGCACGCGAGCAAAAGAAAGAAGAAAAAAATAAAATAAAATAAATAAAGTATGGGGACCGATGATGACGCGCATCGTACGCATCGTATTTCTACGCAACAAAAACACATCAAAATCATTTCTCCATTTTAACCCACAATTTCAATCCAACAGTCCCAATTTAATAAACCCCCCCCTTTACTATGTACGTACAGACTGCTTTACATTTGAAGCATCAACATGAATTTTCCCACATTTCTTTTCACTACTAGCAAAAAGCAAAGTAATTACAATCTTCGTGGCGGTGCAATCGGATCTTCGGCGAATTTAACGTGCACACGCAACATTAATAGCCAATATTAAAGGGTGTTCGCATATGTATCCTTACTTACCTTACATAGTATGTGGTATGTATGGCCTTGATGGGTTTTATGGATTTTATGGGGTTTATGGAAACTTCGACGTGCCTTTTGGGGGATGGCGTCCTGTATTGATGGTATTCTTGGAAGCAATAAGGTTGAGGAGAAAAGCTTGATCTGCATGATCCCTCTGGCTTGCCCGGGGTATCCAATAAAAGGAACCGATAAAGGAATCCGTACAAGCATAAAATACACTGCACTAACACAAATGTGCAGATGTGCGCAGATGTGCAAGCATGCATTATGTGCTATTATATGCCAACACCCGTTGTTAGTTGTTTTCAGGCAATGCGACAGCATATCCTTATTTTTTCGATAGGCTATCTCGGTGAAATGCTCATCACTCAACTTGACATGTAAGTCGTTTTACGTACCCTTTTGCAAATTTCTACTTTTAGTTCTGCAATTATGACTTATCAACTTAGCATATGAAACGATGGTCAAAAAAAGTTTTGTTTGCCTTACATATTTCAACCCAATTTTCATTTTCTTTCTTTTCTTCTTTTCAAGTCGGCTCGGAACGAAATAACCGATTCCGCCTGAGTAAAAGAAAAGAAAAAGTAATTGAGAACCTCAAAACTCCATCGAGCTAATTACCTAGACCTAGACCTAATGCATTTCCCCGACGCTGTCTTGGAATAATAATTTTTAGCATCATCAACAAAGCGATAGGCAAAGTCTTCGAACATCAGTAAATATCGAAATATTGACTTTCTGCAGATAGAAAATGCATCTAGCGACCGCAGCCTCCATGTCTTTAAAACATCGATTTGGCGAATCTCGTTTGACGTTGATACTCGGTGAATTCTAGGTATGGAGGTGAGCCCGAGACTTTGGGGGACCCTTGAATGCAGAATTCGAGGGGTTACAGTAGCAGAGTTGCTTGCTGCAGCTGTCGGCATTGTCTCCCCTCCACTGTGTCGCGGAAGGCGATCAATTAGGTCCGGTTCCGTGAGGCTGGCACCGCTGGACTTCACGGACCTGCAGGACGCAATGTCGATCTCCAGCATGGAATTTTCGAATTCTCCAGTCGGGCTTGACATGTCCGCGATCTCAGGGTTAATCTTTGCACAATTATATGTCTGAACCCTCGTCAATATGTCTCTACGTCTACGCAAATTCGAATCTTTAGATGCATGGGAATCTCGGGCTTCTTTTAACACTTACGTACCTAGGCAGGACACGCGAGTGCCTAATTCCATATATGATAGGGGACACAGACCAAATATCGCGGGGTTTTCCAAGACCGTGACGGCTTCATCCCACAGCCTAGACTTCCTTGGCTTTAATAGCCTCGGTCCCAGGCCTTATCCAGGCGATTTGAAAATTGCATTAGCGTTCAGCTCGAGAATACCCTATTGTTGGGGTCTTGGCTGTAGGCAAATGCAGGCATAGATAGCGGAGACGCTCCGAGCCCTGGTGGGTTCAGCCTCAGTGGATAGAAGATAGATTTAAAGGTTCCCGGGGACGGTGAAAGCAGGGGTTGGGCGCCGGAGCCTGAGCTCCCCCTCTCCCGTCTCTTCTCTCCCTTTCCTTTACCCGTACTAGCATAACCCTCCTCCATTGCTGCCTCCTCCATTGCTGCCTCCTCCATTGCTGCCTCCTCCATTGCTGCCTCCTCCCTATCCCGATGCTCTACTAATCGAAGATCGATCGTTCTGTTAACTAGGGCCAGGTACCAACGCACTATAGTATCTACCCGTTAATTTGGTATGCTCTATGATTATGATGTCTCTTCCGGATTTGCTTGCACATAGCCGTACGAGAAACGATCTCACAAGCTCTATGCTGTTATAGTATGCATTATATGCGGTTAGTCCTTCATTCATACATGCATCTACTGCATCTACTGCATCTGCTCCAGCCTCTGCATGGTGCTGGATGGGGCTAGAAAGCCAAGGCACTCGTTCGCAGCCCCGATTCTTCTTTTTTCTTCACTAGCAAGCCCGAGACAAGATTGCAACCAAGATTCGTAAACCGATTGCTCAGTCTCGCGAAGCACTAATATGCATATGTATATGGACAACCCCGAACTATTGGACGATCTGCAATATGAAATACCCCAAAGGTGTCGATCTCCCGGAGCCTCAAAAAGGAATACATATCCACATCCAAGTTCGACCCTGCAGTACCTATCTAATCGCCTCCTGGGATACAAGTATTCTATGCTTTATAGGAGTTGGTCATGACGTCGATATCGCCGTAATGTCTCGGTGCTTGGTGAATTACGGACACTGTACGTTGAATAGGTATATCGAGACGGAAGATAACTAATGCAAGTCTGTACCTGCATAAATTAGGTGGGTAGGTACAATACCGAATATCGCAGTATCTAGTCGTTGCTTTATGTTAGGATATATATCAAGCACCTTGTGATATATGACTTGTAGGTCACATCCCTCCGTGTGGGCACAGTATAACCGTAACGGATGCAGAGCCGAGCTCGACCATGCAAGTTCGACTAGAAGCGCAAGCGCGTTTCTGACGAGTCGGCGACACTCCCTACGCGTCTCCCTCCTCAGTTTGATTCATCACTTGAGAGGGACGTGCCATAACAGCCCGACGGTAGGCCCGAGTCCCCTCATGGTGGTTGGAATGGCGCTACCCGATACATTCTTTCCGCTATACGGAAGAGATTCCTTACCTCTCCCCTCTGTGCTGTTTGTTCTTCCACCCCTCGTTGGCTTTGGCGGATGTGTAGCCACATTATGAATAATATCTGGCCCTCATTGTTACACCTTGACGAATAGAACGTGAGATAATGCTGCATCACCCAATTTACTTTCTTTTCGATCCCGCCACCCAACGTACGGATGTGGGACTTTCGTATCTGCCTTCATATCTACCACGCACTAACAGCTCCCCGTGAGTCCGTTTGTCTTCCCGTACTAGAACCGTTGTTTTTTTATCCAGTTCCTAGTTGCATTCCGTTTCCCTAGTCTCTGACGTAGCGTACCGTTCGACTGGAACAGCATGAATAACGTCTAAAATGCAAGACGGATCTCACACACAAGGTATTTGAGGTCTCCCTTGCTGTTATGCATTCTGCACAAACATTGCCTCCTCTCTGTTTCTTAAGCGTTTCTAGGCTTAGACGCGAGTCAGGGAGCTGTGTTAATCCTTGATAAATAAGGTATCCCTATGGTTGGATGATCGACCTACGTTCTGACCTCGGCGTATCTTTTTCTTCGTTGTATTATTTACTGATCCTATCCTCGACCGTCAGGATCTGCGGAATAGTATTCTGCTCTTTCGACGTATGCCTGTCTCGGTAGCACACCAACTTCTTCTCGACCTTGCTCTATAAACTGTGCATATCCGTCATAAGGACTCAGAATTGTATTCCGATCGTGATCGATCTTTCAGAGCAGTTGGGATCATGGAGTTCGCCAACCACCCGTATGAAGGAGGACTTGTCGTCGATGGAGGAGATTGCTCAACAGACGTCATCGCACCAAGGCCACCAAGAAAGTTAAGCCTCACGACCAGCAACTTCTCTTATCCCAAGCCGGAGGAGGAACTACGTTGCCATGAATCAAATAACCGTCGATCATCACTGACGTCGAATGGCTCTATGCCGGGGATGACAGACTCATCCGACTCAGATACTTCATTTGACGAGGATTATAACACATCAACTAATGAGCTCTGGGATAGCTTCTGGCCTGATAGTGCAACCGGCCCTGGCGAGCAGTATCCTGTGCTGCTACGAGCTTCGCAGACACCACATTGCCTTCCTAAAAGCTTCCCCAAACCTGGGTCAGATAAGAAGGATGATACAGTTGCGGTATCCAAGTTGGTGTCTTCCTCCCAAAAGACAACAGATTCATGCGGAACTGTTACCACTCAAGTATTGCCTCCACGTACGGCAACGCGAAATGGCTCGCCCACGTATTCTATCTACCCCAAGCCGCAGCCGAGTAGTATCTTGCGACTTCCACTACCCCCGCGAACCTCATCGTTGGCTCCGGCTCCTCTCTCACCGCCGCGGCGACAGCTTCTAATGCCAGCGAAATCGACTGTAAATCTCAAACCTAGCAAATCGCACCATAATCTTCAGCCCACCGATACCATTCCTCCTGTATCAAGGATGCCGATGGCGCCTGTGTCTGCTAACTCAGTGCCTGTATCACCAGCCTACCCTCCACCTCCACCCCCACGGGCTCTGCGCCCAACGTCTTCAGCCTTCAACTTACGTGATAAGAGCAATGCGTATAGCCGTATGCAGCACAATGCTATAGCACCCTCATCGCCACTCAGCTCACCAGCGATGACACCAGAGCCAACTTTTCGCCCTATCTCGCGACCAGAGGCTGAGCCTTTTATCTCTGTGTTTGAGTTCGATTCTGACCATGAGTCGTACATGGAGAGCAATAGTTTCACCAAGCGCATCGCCCGCGGGTTCCACAAGAAGAGCGCAAGCGAGAAGCGTAGCATTGGGCGACGCGGCAGCGACGACTCGGAAGCCCACGGCTCTGATAAAGAGAAGCGCAAGCGTGGAGGTAGTTTGGGACGCATCCTAGGACTTAAAAGCCGCTAGGCTTGCATACGCATACAACCACAACCGCAACATCACCATGTCATCCATCTACGTTCTTTCTTTCTCATGTATCGATTTGGGGGGTTATCTGGGAGCATCCTGTCTACCATATCACTGCTCTATAATGAGCTTTTACCACGTTATTTCTTTTGTCATAATCGGATTTCTTGGCTTCTACGAACTCATACGAGGATGTCCACGGAGTACACATATGCACACACACACGCACGCACGCACGCACGTAATGGCCGATGAGTAGCACAGGCGCATACGATCAACGCGCTAAAGGGGGTATGAAAGGTACGATACTGGAGACTACGAATCTTGTCACGCTACATATGTTGATTAGAGCATACACAACTCGCTCGGGCGAGGGTCGGCGCAACGAGAAGACAAAAAAAAGGGGGGGGGAGGACAAGGAGCAGGCTCATAAGGGGGGAGACGAGTTGTACGATTCTTTGCTTCCCGGTGTCGCTACGATAATGAGTACGATGGCGATAGCGACGGCGATGACAAAAAAAGGGGGGAGGGGGTACGATAGGTGGTCATGAGGGGCGTTTCTAATTCCAACGGTCCATCTAGTCATTTCTTTCCTTTCATCCATCTACACACACACGTACGATCTACGAAACTTGAGGGGTATCTCTATCTCTCCAACTCTCTCTTTGTTTATTTACATTCTATTATTATTACTCTGTGTACAATACTGCCATATTTACTTTCTAACTACGGGAAAGTTGTCTGAGACATCAAATTTACCGTTACCTTTACCTTACTTTACCTAAACTACCTAGACCAACGTAACCATTTCACATAGTTCACCATAAACAAACACATGATTTCACACATCGGCCCGGGAATTCGTTTGAATACCAAACAAGCTTTTTTTTTTTTTTGGTTGTTTTTTACGAATATGCATATGAGCTAATTAGACCCGTTCCGCCCTATCGGGGAAGAGGGTTTGGGTAAAGACAGACAGAGACATACATGCGCTGGTAGCCAATGGTCTGGTGCATAGCCGTTCCCCAGATAAAAAAAAAAAAAAAAAAAAAAAAATAATGAGGTCTGTCAGCCTGCTTGCTGTAAGGTTTGTATGGCGTAGGGTAAGGTAAGGCAAAGGTACCGATGTTTTGGGTCTTCAGACAAACTGCATGTAGCGCGGGAAACTAGTTTGAATAGTTATCTGCCTTCTCGGGTATTCTGTATCTGTATCTGTTAATGTGTACTCGGTCGAAAGTAAATATTTACTTTGCTCATCTCGCGTGTTGATTCATATTGTTTATTGCTATGTGGTGGATTCCTTGGTATGCGTGAAGCTACACGCAACGCATAGGAAGCATTTGGTGTATTTACCAATTTACCAAAATACCGATTCAATTTCTCATTCCATTTATACCTACCTACCTACCTCTACCCTAGGAGGGTTACCTGAGGTAAGGCGGGTAGGTAGGTACACATGATCCCAGCACATGCCACGAGGTCCTCGACCCGCGGCTCTGGTCAGCGCTACACCAACACCAACAAACGCCCTAGGCATTTCCCATCTAGGCAAACGGCAACTCCGAAAATGGGAGAATTTCCAAACGGACCAAAGGTTAGGTAGGTAGGCACGGCGGATCCCGCAGACCGACCCTGCAGAACAGGCACCACGTGCAGATCGGGCGAACAGAAAAGCCCCTCCTCAACCGCACCGTTGGGATTCGCTAGTGATGATAACTACACCGGTATGGAGCCCCCTCTATCTGACTATCTTTGAGGATCTCACTCTATCATGCTCTCTCGTGGTCTCTTTCGTTTTTCTCCCTTCTTCGAAAAAGTCAAAGCCCTCCTCCTTACTTATCTGCGGTGACTGGTGGATCTATTCGCTTGCTCGTTCATCGTGAGGAGTATGATTGCTACAGCCCACAGTATCCGTCGGTTAGGCGAGGTGCGTGCGGCAACTAGGTGAGGTAAATATGGAAGCATGTGAGCTCGTTGGCGCGTGTTGTGCGATATGAGGTGGTTCGATAGAGAGGTTAGAAGTGCTTGACATATCCTATCTCATCCATCTACAGCAGCGTAGCAGCAAGGAGAGGTGCACATATCAGAGGTCAGACGGCTATCTGCCAGGTCTCCATAGTCTCAGGTGGGAATATCTCAATATCTGCGGATCTAGACTGATATGCCTATGTCCTCTAGTGCAGTTATATCGTACGATATCGTCGTGGAATACAATTCTACTATTTGCTTGGGCGTTGGTTAGCTCGTGTATGCAGAAGGCTACTTATTGGATTGCAATTGTGTAGCATCAGTTATACGAGAATTAACGTGAAAATTTCGGAGACAACGTCTTTCGGATACGTAACGGTCGGGTATATAGAGTATAAAGTAATAGTACCGTTTAAGTCTTGGAAGAGGCTCCTTCACCACTCAGCAATACGCATCTATAAGTTTACAAGAAGTGGAATGAAGCTAATTCATAGATCCCAAACTCTCAGTTTCCATTCCGGTAGTCGCCTATGCAATCTAAAAAAAGGTATCACGCAAAATAACAAGGTGTATCAATCTTGTTCTCTCTCTTTTTCGTTCTCGTTCTCATATCAACCCTTTTCTTACTCCCCAAGAGCCTCCTCATCATTCACTATCTTCGTCATGGCCAGCTGGCTCGCCATCCATCTCTCTTTTTTTTTGTGAACCTCATCCATGAGCATAAACCATAATCCGTGATCCGTGAAACATTATTCCATAAGCCATAAACACCATGATATCTCCCTGATCCCATTACTCCGTACGACACATAACGTTGTATCAAACTGTCGTTAAATCTGGTGGCTGGCTGGCTGGCTATATGGGACGAAGAGTCCAATGAAGAGAAGAAATATATACAAGTTAAATGTCATGTCAAATATATGATATATAAAAAGCCGTTGGCAACTTAGTGGTTGAACAGCGAACTGCTATTATGAGGCAGAGGGGCTGAAATAAGCTGGCCCCTCGCTCGTTTGTCGTAAGCACGAAGCTTCTTCGGGTTGACCGTGTACTTGCTGTATCGCTTTACGCCGAGTCGTTCGTCGTTATTTCGACCGGCGTTAAAAGCCCACCGGCCCTGTCTGTGCCAGTCCTTGCCAATGTCGAGCTTCCCAGCCAGGTCATGGGACTCTAGCATCAAGTGCAAGTCAAACGCCTCATCCGTGCGGAGCTGTTCATCGTAGCAGAAGCTTATGATCTCGGCGAGGCAGGTTACAGCGTGAGGGAGGCGGAATTGGCTCCTGCTGGGCACCAGGCAGACGAGCGCGCCCACGTATAGAATTAGGAGGGCAAGAATAATGCCAAACGCAGGAACATTGGGGTACATGCGCGCCGCTCCGGCAGAAGGAGTTAGGGCCATGAACAGCCCACCAGCCAAGACTGGGAGAAGGGCAAAAATTACGGATAGGAAAGACACAACAGCTACTCGCCAATGCTTGTTCCTTAAGGCCTTGTAAGTCGACTCTAGAGGGAGACACGTGGAGTAGTCCAAGAGAAGCGAAGTCTCCGCTCGCGAGCCTTCCGGGCGCGTAAGTTCACCCCACGGTGTTAATATCCGTAGTGTTAGGTCCATGGACTGGAACATGAGGAATAGCATAAGTCCGAGAAGCGAAGGAATAAACGAGTAGAGGAAGTCGGCCGCCGAGAATGCGCCTGCATCAGGAGCAGGGCTCAACTGAGGAAGGAAACCTTTGCGTATATCCGTTGAAGGGACGAACGAGACGATGATCAGAGCAAGCAGAAGAACTGAAGACGCAACAGCGAAGAAAGTGATCTGGCCATCCCGAAAGCACCACGGAAGGTAGCGGTAACGGATGCTCGGGTCAGCGAGCTGCTCGTTGGCTTCTAGGGAAGCTCCTTGTTGGTTGGCCCATGCTGGCTTGTCCATTTTCTCCGTTATATTCTCAGAGCCTGTTGGTTCTCCGATGCCATACCACGTTCCGACCTTCGGTTCTTCGGGGGAGAACCAAAATCCAAGTCTTTCGGCAGACCCGCCTAATTTCTGCCACATGCTTTCTCTAGTTGTTGCTATCTCGAGTCCGCGGTATCGATGCAACGAATTGCTTTGAGATATGAGAAAAATGATATCCGCCAAAGTTCGTAGACCCCAGTGTCGCATCATTCCTGTTCTCCGCCGATGCCAGAATACGAACATCACAACTAGCGCTAACATAAAAGACACATATAATGCCGCCAACGTCCACGCTACACCCTGTACTGTTGCCCATTTCCAAGTCCCGTCCACCAAGATGACGGTGAAGAGACTGCTTTGCAGGGGGATGGTGAAATTCAAAAGCCAAACATTAACTATGGGTATCCAAATATTCCAGCTCCCAACAAGTTGAGGCCAGAGAAACGACTTGGGGTATAGAGGTAAAAAGACAGCATCTTGTCGCTCATTAAGATTATCTGCGGCCATCTGCGAAAATGGCAAGACCCAGAAAGCCGCGGTGATGATACATTGTGCGTAAATTAAGATAATTATTGCCAGCAGCTGCGGTAACATCCGGAAAAGGAAATATTGACCGCCATATATCGAACCGCCGTATGGCGTCAAGCCATCGCGACTCATAGAATAGACGGCGCAGAACACGAGAGCCGCAACCATCAAAAGGCATAGCGTTCCCAAAAGCATTAGTGATTGTGTTCGCAGGACCCAGGGTTTCAGCGTCAGGGGGGCCTGCCACTTAAGGGCCTTCCTACAATTGTGTAGTCCCGTCTCCGAATCGAGGTTTAGATCCGACCGAGGTTGCCAATGGCTTAAATCCCGCGGCATGGGAAGTTTTGAGTCCGGGGGCGGATTTTCCAATTTTCGGCGCTGCTCTCTGCGATTCTTAAAAGCTTCATTTTCGGCGGTTATATCCGGAAGCACATCCCAAATAGGCTGCCTGTCTCGTTCAGCTCGAGGCGGCTGCTCCGGCCACCCCTGTTGTAAATCCTCTGCAGTGGTGTTCGGGGGTAGGGCAATAACACGAGGGCCTGGAACTAAAGGCCAATCTTGGGGGTCATTATTGTCTCTAGCTGCTTGTCGGGGCAATTGGATCGAGGGTGGTCTGAAAGGAGGAGGTACCGCAGTGGGCGTGAAGTGATACGGCGGCTGTTGTGATCCATCGCTACTAGACGAAGGGTACCCCGACGCTCCCCGATCTCGAGTGAGGGCATCTAGCGCATATTGAATATAAGGAGTATCATCAACACCAGGGGTCACGACACCGGCGGCTCGTGCCAGGTCATCTTTAAATTCATCCGCAGACGATGCGTCTCGAAACATTGCTATAGCTGGATATTGTGGGCTTAAGCGGGCATCCGGGCTCGGTATCAGCGAGCGATCAGCATTCTCCGGTGCCGTAAGCGGAGGCCCGAAAAGTCGGTCGGGACCGTAGATCTCTGATTCGGATGATGCTGAAAGAGCGGAAGGCGCCGATGGAGGAGTGGGCGCGTAAGGAACAGCGGTCTGTTGTGAAGACGGAGGCGAGGGCTCTTGAGTAGCCGCGTTGGGCCTGTGCCGCGAGTTCAAATCTTGCGACGTCGTCGTTGGGGGAGAGACGTCAACATCGAGTACGTTGTTCGCTCTATTAGAAGGATTCGGTCCTAAAAAAAAAATCAGGATAAGTTAGAGAGAGAAATTAATGTAAGGATATGGAATCGGCATACGATTTGGATCGACGTAGTTAGGGCTGAAATTATTGGAGCTCATACTTGGTGCTGTCGGTTTGTCGTGCTAAAGGCGACGGCGACAATTCCGTTTGAACAAGTTGACCAATTGTTTGTTCAACAGCACAAGTAGTACAAGTTGGTGTTATTAGGTAGGTAGAGATAGACGGAAGAGTGCATGAGGAGAGATACAAGGTATGAAATATGGTTGGAGGTTGGGCTATAGCATCGTGCATATCGAGAGGCTGGTTTTACGTGAGGTTGGGCAGCCCCCAGCCACCGCGAGATGAAGCATCATCACCACCACATGTTGCAGATAACTTGACCTAGGTATGTAAAATAGACCGACGAATGTAAAGTCTCTGCTTACTATGCATTCGTACTATATCATCTTTTTATTTCTTTTAATTTTTTATAACGAATTATACGAACTGGTGGACGATAACCTATAGAATAGACTTGTACTAAATGATTGTTGATAAATGAAAATCGATACCGCCAGCCTGGCGAGCGAGGGGCAGTGGGTTAGTACAGGGGTATAAAGTGGAGACTTACAGCGGAGCTTGGGCCATTTCGAGAAGTGTGTGTGTGTGTGTGGGGGGGGGGGGTTTGGCTTGGCAGCTTACTTGGCCGACACTTGACAACTCACATACCGAAATCTTTCTACACATTTTATTGGCTCACATCTCAATTCTTATTTCACACTATTTCTCCAGCTCCTATTAACAACTCTTGATTGAGAACCATCACGTCTGACGTTTATTTAGCTATATTCAGTTATATTCAGTTATATTCAGCTATAATAACTCCAGTTCGAAAGGGGTCAATTCTAAGAATAGGTGGCGGTTAGTCTTTTTAGTTATCGAGCGTTTCACTCTCAGAGCATTATCCCCGATGTACTCTACAAAATATAACACACACTTCTTTTCGTCGTGTTGTCGTACGATTATATACACAAAAACAAAAGACAAGGATAAAGTCGATATAATAGGAGCCTCACAGGAAATAATAGCAACTATCGAGTGTGTAAATCTTCACATGTTGCACAATTCGATCCTATCAGCCGGGATTTGCGGATCGTAATGTATGTTCGATAGGGCTGTAGAAAATCTGCAAGCCACTCGCGCCACCTCAATGCGGATATAATAGAGTCGCGTCGGGCCTCCAGCTAAACCCTAACTTCCATAATCGACAGAGAGAACTTAGGTATGGGTCGAGCTCTCAAATAACTGAATACCTTACAGTTCTATTTTCGCCATGAGGAGTCTTCCATTATGTGATAATACGGATTATGTGTCTGGTCGTTATCGATTCGCCTCCCTCGACATAAACCCTGTTTGTCTAGGGAGTTCAGGCCTGGTAGGTTAGGAGGTAGCTATGCTAGGAAGCCACGAACCTACAGACAAGACAAGGCTTGGGACCTGAAGATGGCCCTTTGCTGTTCAGGGACATGGGCGACTGTAAACTTCCCTCTCATCACATTATCTGTTTTCCTTAGGATCAAAGCAATTTCTCATGGTAATGAGATTCAACGATTCTGATTGCAATATCATTAAGAAGAATTCCTTGTAAAGCGTGAAGTATGGATTTGATATACCAGCAAGTGCCGAGGAGTTATTAATGTTCCTCACGAAATCTCGATCTCCGCTGGGATGGAATGGATGTACGCGAAAAGGTAGAGAGTATTTGGAGATAAACCTCCCTCTGGCCTCCCTCTGGCGTTGTTATAGCTGTGCTCCCTGAGACAGGACGATTCCAACAGGGATATCTCAACACTGATAACATTAAATGTTTCGGAAAGATGTGCCCTCCATAGCGCAAAAATCACTGTGATCTGGTATTTTACCCACCTTATGTTGATTGGATCGACACCACAGAAACGCCATGTTCCGGGGAAGATTGAAGCGCGTCAAACCTCTCCTTAGATTTGCTAAATTGACATAGCACGACAGACACGTATATAACAGGCAGCCGATCTCCTTATGTCGTGATTCCAGCATCTCCGCCAAAGCATTTGGTAGGGAGCTGAAGTACAGAGCAGCCTTCAGGGAAATCGTTCGTCGGTAGAGAAATAGCAGTGTGACGAGTTCATCAGCCAGTCCATCGCCAAGATGTGGAACCAAGTCGTTCTCGTAGCCCTCATCCCGGCCATGATGGCCAAGCCCATCCTGTAAGTTATCCTTGTGCTCCATTTTCGCTCTTTCCTCTCTAATGAAAACTAGGCCACGAGGAGATATGACTGGGGTGCAAGAGTCCCATGAATCCCCAGCCCTTGATTCCGCCACATTGCGTAGCAACACATTGACGGCTATTGCTGAGGCACTGGATATGAAGAACTCAGATGCCAACGAGGACGAGACAGCACAGGACGAACAAGACTCTCAAGTCGAGCGCCGACAGATTAGCCCCGACCAGATAGCCGAGCTTACCAGCCGTGCTGCCTCTACTATCTTCAGCGGAGCATCTGCAGGCGCAATGTCGTGGGCGACCAGTATTGGCAATGCTATGGCCACCGGTCATCCTATTGTGCCACGTGCTGACAGAAGAATAAAAGCGCAGATAACGGCTAGACTTACTTCTACTGCTACTCCCACTCCTTCGGCTTCGACTTCGACTTCTGGCACAGCTACCGCTTCGAATTCTGCCCAAGCATCTGCATCCGACAGTTGTGACTGTATCGGTAACTGTGCCAATGAAGATGGCCACGCTAGTCAGATGGAATGCATCAAGAAATGTTCCAATGAATGCGATGGTGACGATGACCAGAAGAAGAACAGCGACGTTCTTGGAGGGCTTACGGGTTTACTCGGAGGTCTCGGCGGAAGAAGCATCCCAGCCCCTTCTCCTCGTCCTCATCGCGGATTCACCCACCCACCTCCAGCCGAGCCCGTACACGCAGCTGCTGGTGCCGAATTTGCGGATTTTGAAGCTTGCATGGATAGCTGTAAGACCCACAACTGCCAGCACTCTGAAGTCGGACTTTCCCTTTCGCAGTGTGGTGATACCTCGTGCGAAGATGCGTGCGCTAAGTACAAGTCGTCTAAGTCTATGTCTTCTATGTTCAAGTTGAGCAAGAGCATCCCAAAGAGACGCGTGCGCCCAGTCGCCGACCGGGTCAAGGCAGATGCACCGCTACCCAAGCCAAAGAAACCCGTAGTTGCTGCCGCGCATAGTACCACTTTCGAGGACTGCATGAAGAAATGCCAGACTCATAACTGTCAACACTCTGAGGTCGGAATTTCTATCTCCCAGTGTGGCGACACATCATGTACCGAGGCGTGCGCCAAGTACAAGGAAGACGGAGGAATGATCATCACCAGACAGCTCAGGAACTCTGGAAACAATGGTAATGTGCCTGACGTACCTGCCGTCCCTGAGGCTCCGGAGGTACCTCCTACACCACAGGTCCCGGCTGTCCCTGCTGTGCCCGAGGTGCCTCCCACGCCTCAGGTTCCTGCTGTGCCAGAAGCACCCCCTACGCCTGAGGTCCCAGCTGTTCCCGCTCCCCCCGCTGCTCCAGCAGTCAAGGGCGGACCCATCAAGGCTGCTGCCCCTGCGCCACGAAGCCAACATCACCCTGTCCTAGGACACCAGAACATTCCTGTAAAGGCCGTAGCTGAGGAAGGTGATTACGAATCCTGCATGAAGCAATGCAAAACCCACAACTGCCAGAAATCCGGCGTCGGCCTCGACTTGGAGCAATGCGGCGACACCTCCTGCACCGACGCCTGCGCGTCCTTCAAGCACTCAGGCCACGCCGCCGTCGGCGTCCACAAGACCAAGGTCCCCTATGCCCCCGGCCACCTCGCGGAGCACCCGGGTCCCGACCCGCCTGTCGTCAAGACCGTGCCCGAGGCGAGTGCCCACGAGAGCAAGGAGTACGAGGACTGCGTGAGGCAGTGCAAGTCGCACAACTGCCAGAAGGCAGATATCGGACTCGAGGTTTCCCAGTGTGGAGACACCTCGTGTACTGAGTCCTGCGCACATCTTAAGGAGGGCAAGGCTATGCATATCGCTGGTGCCCCTAGAGCTGTGAACACCGCGGCTGCACAGGTGACTGCTGCTGCGGCTTAGTGATACTACATGAGTCGTACTTTTTTTTTTTTCTTTTGATATCATTGCTGCTAGTGAACCCTTTTCCCTTTATTCTGGTATGAAGATTGGAAAAGGTCAATATGAAATCGGTCAAGGCGGTGTTTGTACAAGCGCAGGGTATAATGGGATAAATTGTTTCCTGTATTCTTTCATGACTAAATGTGTCCGGATCAAATTATGAATCGTTGGGGCAATTTTTCGTTTCTACATTTTATAGAGCCTGGATCGATCTGCATGCCAAACCAGCGTTGCGTTGTCAACCTGGTGGAATCTCATTTTATATATCTTAGCTCAGCTTAATCAACCAAGGTTTTCTCATGGCCATTCCTCCTTTTGAACTTCCATACAGACAGACAGTGCACCTGTCTAACCCACTGTCTACCCGTCTACCCGCTTGAGACAAATCCCTTACACTTATCCCTTAGCATATCACGCTTTTAGAGCCTCCTCGAGCGTCTTCCCCGTCAATCTCCTAAACACCTCGCCGTACCTCTCCGCCGTAGCCCTAATAACATCCTCCGGGACCTCCACGTCCTCCTTCCCCTTCAGCCCGTTCTCCGTAAGCCAGTTCCTCAAAAACTGCTTATCGAAGCTCTCCTGGTCGCGCCCGGGCTCGTACTTGTCCTTGGGCCACATGCGCGAGGAATCCGACGTCAGCACCTCGTCGACGAGCACGACCTCGTCGGCCTGCTCGTCCAGCCCGAACTCGAACTTGGTGTCCGCGACGATGATCCCCCGCTCGGCCGCGTACTCCTGGCCCGCGCGGAAGATCTTCAGCGCGAGGTCCTCGATGCGCGCCGCGTACCTCTCTCCCACGATCGTCGCCGCTTGCTCCCGCGAGATGTTCTCGTCGTGCTGGCCCAGCGGCGCCTTCGTGCTGGGGGTGTATATGGGCCCGCCGGGGATCGCGTCGCACTCGCGCAGGCCGGGGGGCAGCGGGGTCCCGTGCACGGTGCCGCGCGCCTTGTACTCCTTCCACGCGCTGCCCGTGATGTACCCGCGGACGATGGCCTCGACGGGGAACACCTTCAGCTTGCGGACCTGCATGCTGCGGTTGCGGATGAGCTGGGCCTCGTCCGCGGAGACGGCGCGGGGCACGTCCGTGCTGAGGAAGTGCGTCTTGAGCCCGGGGACCTTGGCCGACAGCACGTTGAACCAGTGGACGGACTGCAGGGTCAGCAGGGCGCCCTTGTTCGGCACGCCGTTCTTCATGACTACGTCGTAGGCGGAGATTCGGTCCGTCGTAACAAATAGTAGCGTATTCTCGTCGACGCTGTACAGGTCGCGGACCTTGCCCGTGGCGAGCTTGGGGAGTGACGTCAGAGTCACTTCTGTGAGGACGTTGGTGGAGGCCATGATTGCTTGCTCCTCTTTTTTACTTTTACTTCTCTTTTTTTTTTTTTTTTTTTTTTTTTCTCTCTCTTATTCCCTTTGCGCTGATTTCAGTTCTTTGTGTTCTAAGATCTAGAATTCGCGATGCGCCTCTTAGCAATTAACATTTAACGTATGATAATGTGGTGGTTGACTTTAAATCTTGTAAGTCGATAAAATGAGCGAATTGATTGGTGCGCTGTTTTCGCTCGTTACCCCAGACGTACTGGTTTTTTTTTTTTTTTGTTTTTTTCTCCTCAAAAAGTTTTACCTACTAGAACTACTTGTCACTAGACCGGAGCAAACCGGCGTCTTTCACCAAACCCATTTTGAGTACAGTCGAATATATTAAGTGAGAATCTAATTTCATTTACCGATCAAATATAAAACTCTATAGTTGGATTTCATTATGCGACTTCTTAAAGTATGAAAATCGGCTCATTCTGATACTGAAAAATAAGTTTGTTTGATGGAAAAAAGTGAGGTTACTAGGTACCACTCTGTCACACATAGTCGTGTTACACTACAGGTACCAGTTACTCGTATCGCAAACATGTGCAAGTACCCATGTACCCCCCTTTATTACCGTACTAAGTTCCGCTGGATCTAGTTAACCGTTAATTCACCATTTTTACATTATTTAAATTTTTTTTTATTAATAAAAATCTAACCTTTTAAACGTTAAATAACTTCGGCAAGCATTTAAAAGCATTTAAGACGTTTAAAAGTAATTGGAGCGTTTGAATTTTTTAAATTATTAAATTTAATAAATTATTTAAAATTTTAATCATTTAAATCGATTTTAAACGTTTACGGGAAACTACGGGAGCTAACGGGAAGGTGGGAAGGCGGGAAGGGATTCGAAGTACGTATACGTATAAACGAGCTTACAAACAAGCTTATAGACAAGCGTACAAACAAACGTATAAATGCAGCTAAAAACAATAGGATTATAAGATTATGGTTCTATTTGGTTATGAGGTTAATAGGGTTACAAGGCTATAAGGCTACAAGGTTACGAAGCTACAATAATTCCTAGGTCCTGGGTCCTGGCTCCTGGCTCCTGGTTTAGCTGGCTGGCTGGCTGGCTGGCTGGCTGGCTAGCTGGCTGGCTGGTTGGCTGGTTGGTTGGCTGGTTAAGATGTTAGTTAAAGACTTAGAAAGAAGAAGAAGAAGAAGAGGAAAAAGAGTCAAAAGGGAGAGAGACTTTTATATAGACAATTTTAAAGGCTTAATCAGCTCCTTGTCAAGCCTCTATAAGAACAACAGGAACAAACGGGGATAACAGGAACAACGGGAATAACGGGAAAGAGGTAGTAAACACCTAAACGTTTAAAAAGCTTTGGAGCATTTGAAGTATTTGAAGCATTTAAAATATTTTAAAAATTAATATATATAAATATTTTAACCCCTTTCAAATGCTTTAATCCAATTTATTATTAAAAGTGTATCTAATATTAATATTTACTAACATTTATTATCTTAAATATTTATATAAAATAACTGTAAAAAGATGGTTTATAATTATTAAACCGTTAACTGCTACTAGCGGAACTTGGTACGGTATACCATTTTGTATTCCGTACCAACAGGAAGAACAGCCAACGTAGTAAAAGTGAACAGGTAAGACATAAGATGCAGATATCAAATGCATCACTACGATGATCTTTAACCAATACTCTTAGGTAGTTATTATGTAGGTAGCAGCTCTGTCGATATAAGTAGAGGCCATCATGCCCTCCGCTGGATATGGATGGTAGATGAAGTGCTTCATACCATTTACCTATGCCGTAAACCATAAGTAATACTCGGTCGGTCATCATTTATCATCAAAGCATTCGTAGTCTTACTTACAACAATGCCCTCCATTTTTAATAAACTATTCTCATCCAACTCTCAAAGTAAAACTTCCAACATACCCACCAAAGAAGTCGATTCTCCTCGCGAATCGACCTCGACATTTTCAAGTGATAATAAAGCAGAGTCTGAAGACCGAAAGAAACGGGAAAGCCAGCGCAAAACCGAAGCAGATTTGGTGAGGAGTGAGTTACAAGGTTGCTTCCGATATTACGCCACCATGGTGTTCTACTGACACCGTTATCCCTTACCTATATTAGTTGCGCTTAAGAACTCCGTCAGAAACGAAATGTGACGAGAGAAAAAAAGAAGAAAGGAGAGAAGAGTGTAGACAGTTCCTTTGATATTGAGCCATGGATGAATTCATCTCATGTTATAAATTTGGGCTCCGGATTATTGGGGGTTTGGGTTCTCATATGATTCCACAGTGCTGATCTTTGGACTTCAGACCGCGCTGATAGCTGTACGCGTGCTCTTGGGAGCGAATGGCCACTTTCTTCGTTATATCGAATTGGTGCTCTCTTATGGGAACGTGACATGTGGTCATCTAATTGCTGCTACGTACCTTCAATCCTTTTATGCTACCTACTGGATTCGGCGTCTCGGATTTTGATAGTGGTTATGGTAAGAGTGGTGGCAGATAGCCAGACAATTTGAAACTACCTATAGCTATAGGCAGTGAAGCTATCGTCAAGCCAAAATACTAGACACACATACATAACCGCCTAGCCCCTTCTGCCCATAAGCGACTGCCACTCCTACACCCATATGTATCAGCTGCTCCTATCACTCGACTCATGATGCGTACCTAAGGCCAACACGATCAGTTATAACTCTTGGCAACAAGCTATTGATTGCTATCTTGTCCTCATCACGTAGGTAGCTACCAATGCGCAATCAATCTTACATGCATACATATATTGACAAGAACACCTACTAGTGCTGTCTACGTAAACTCGACGGCGCACCCCAAAGGGGTGCTGCGCTTTAATTAAGGAAACGGGCAAGATTAGGGATTCGATCCGAAGT
>MU284079.1:0-277546 GCA_022478815.1 Daldinia bambusicola
TTAAACCTAGATTACACTTTCAGCCTTAAGAACCGCACCCCTAAGGTGCGCCCAGTAATTTTAGCGTTTTTTTAATCAGGCAGCTATAGGCTTCCATATACTAACTTACCTAAAATTGCATATGACGGGAACCTACGGTGCCGTTATGGCGGGTCTTGCCCTCCGAAACTTTATCTGAATTTTCTTTTGAACTCGGGACGACGGGCGCAAATCACCCCACATCTTTTGGATCTTCTGGATCTTTTGGTCTTTAACCTCCAACTTCCAACTCCAAACTCCAATTCCAACTCCAACACCCCGCCAAACCTGTGAGACATGCCGCGAGATCCTTTGATCGGCCTTGTAGGCAAGCCTTCTGCTGGCAAGAGCACGACTCTAAACAGCTTAACCGATGCGACATCCAAAGTTGGTGGGTCGAACCTATCCAACATATCATGTTATTCTTTACATTACCGTCCCGAACTTCGGCGCTGATGTTTGCGATGCCACACAGGAAACTATCCGTATGCCTGTCCCCTGTGCATAGTTGTTATAGTGATGACCTATGTATCAGCTTAGAAGACGAGACGAAAAAAAAAATATGTATTACAGTAATATTTACTCGTTCTTTAGCTAATAATACATTTTTCTTAGTTTCACCACCATCGATCCACAGCGAGCCATAGGCTATCTCCAAATAACATGCGCTTGCGAGCGTTTCGGCGTACAGGATAAATGTAAACCTAACTATGGATCGTGTGTTGAAGGCCGCCGTTCCGTACCGATCGAGCTTCTCGACGTAGCTGGTCTTGTCCCCGGCGCGCATCAGGGCAGAGGTCTGGGTAACAAGTTCTTAGACGACCTCCGACATGCGGACGCTCTAATCCATGTTGTCGATGCGAGTGGGAGGACGAATGCAGAGGGCGAGAATACGCGAGGATATGACCCCTCCCAGGATATCGCCTGGCTGCGTAGTGAGATTGTCGCCTGGATTAAAGGGAACCTGTGGGAGAAATGGGGCTCTATCAAGAGGCGACATGTTGCTATTAAGGCTACTGCTGTTGAGACCCTACAAGGGCAGTTCTCAGGTTACGGAAGTACGGCGGCAGTAGTAGCACGCACCCTAGATCGTCTCAACCTGAAAGAGCCGCTGGAGCACTGGACCGAGGAGACGGTAGACCGTGTCGTCAGCGCATTTACCGACGAGAAGTTCCCCACGGTGATCGCTCTAAACAAAATTGACGACCCTGATGCCTATACGAACCTTATGAAGATCACTAAGATGCAGGATCCTAATCTGGTTGTTGCTTGTTCCGCCAAAGCCGAGCTGTTTCTAAGAAAGATGGCCAAACAGGGCTACATAAGGTATACAGAAGGGACGGAGTTCGTGGATACACGCGAAGATCTAATAGCTGACGGCGATCCGGACGGAGGAGGCCTGAAGGAGTTGGATGAAAAGAATAAGAGCATCATTGAGGAGTATAGAGATTTGATATTATTTCGATATGGCTCAACCGGCGTCGTCCAGGTTCTTTCGAAGGCGGCGGAAATACTAGGCCTCGTCCCCGTCTTCCCGGTACGAAATGTCTCGACTTTTAGCTCCGGTTCCGACGCGAAAGCCGTGTTCAGAGATTGCGTCCTCGTGAAGAAGAACTCGACAGTTGGGGACGTTGCGAGGAAAGTTATGGGCGACGCGCCAATTGCCTATATAGAAGGGGTGGGAGGCGTACGAGTCTCAGAAGACGCTGTCGTGTCCCCAGGCAAAAACGATGTAAGTAACAAATCTACCAGACCTACCCTTTTAACCGAACAGAGAATTTTACTTACAGCGATATTAGGTCTTATCGTTTAAGATAGGCCGAGCATGATAAATGACGTCGCTTGATTGAACATGTATATCTTACAGCATTTTTAGAGAAACCTTCAAGGTTTATTTGTCACATGAAGCGATTTATCCAGCATGTCATTACCATAGTATCGCCACTTTTTCATAACTTGGGTGTAGCTAGATTATTCTTTGGAGGGGCTTATGCTCAAAAAACCGATACTCATTATGCGCAGTTATTATTGGTACTCTTCTAGACACTAGGCATTTCGGAGCCAGAAAGGACTCATATCAAGGAATTTCTACGAGATTAAAAGGTATTTTGATCACTGTGTAAACACTTCAGAGAAAAGTGAAAGAGATATTTCAACGGGGTATCGAGGTTCGTAATCATTAATGCTAAGTAGGAGGAAGTCTAGAAATCGTCATGAATACATGTCGCAAGCAATCGATGCTCAGCGGAGCCGGATCCTTGGCCCATCTCCCATCAATCCTTCCTTCCAGTAAATCATCGCGGGTTTTTGATTAAGAATAGAACAAAGAAACAGAAATAATCGCGTCGTCGAAAATTATGGATCGGGTTGAGTTTAGAGGTTGAAACATGGCTTCATGGAAGTGACGTCGATCACAGCCATGAATTTTTCCCCCGGTTGTCATGCGATGCGCCCCCACCATTAGCTTTCAAAGAAAAGGAAAATAAAAAGCCATAGAAGCTTGATCCACGCAAACGCCGCCGGGAAATCACGAACCCCTGCGCTATCGCATGATTGGTCCAACCTTTCCAGGCGCCGTTTCTATCGGTGGAATCTCCTTGCTATGCTGTTCGTTGCTACTGCTACTACTGCCGCATCACCGAAGAATTGAAGAAAGCCGTGGTGGGGTGTGTTTACTCGAGCGGTCTTTTTAATATTTCAGAATAATGTACCTGCAAGGGGAAGCGCATGTTAGCTTTGTTTTTATTTTTATAATCGTCTGGTCTTGCGGGTCTCTATCTGCAAAGTAAAAAGGTAGGAGAACTTACAGCGCGTGCAGAATACCCGGGATGTAGCCGAGAATGGTGAGTAGGACGTTGATGCAGAAGTCGGCACCACATCCGCGCTCTAAGAAGACACCTAGAGGCGGTAGGAGGATGGCAAGAAGGATCTTGCAGATATCACTGTTGAAAAGCAAGCCAAGTTAGTAGGCAGGTCTTATTGTACCGAATTATGAGATGCCGGTTGGGTGAATTGCTTCTTCTTACCTTGCGGTGAAAGGCATTATGTGAGATTTTGGTTGGTTTAGACGAGTTTAGATTGGTATTTTCGTAGTATGCGAGGTTTCGATAGCTTGTGCTTCGTTAACTCGGATTTGTATTTGGTTTTGTTTTTCTTAATTTTGGTCTTAGACGTGGTCTGGACTTAGAAGTATGTGTGTAAAACGAGAAAGGGTTATGGAGATGACCGAGGGGGGATACAGCTTAAATAAGTGATATCCACAAAGTCCAGCACTGCACAAGTCTTGTTAATGAATTGGGAATGGTATCGAGTCACTACGGTAAGGTACTGAACCAATGCAGAAAATATGTACTGGTTTTGTCACTAATGGGTTGGTTTTGGGCCTGGTCTGGCTTGGTTTGTCCTTTGTGAACGGGAAAGAGATGCCGTTCCTTGTATCCCTTGGCCTCAGGCCCCCGGAACTATGATGCACATCCAACGAAACAAGAACCCAATTTGCTTTCAACTGCTGCGTCATACATTCTGGACCCGAACAAACATTCTACCTGTATTCTACCTAGGGAAGGTACGTCCAGGTACGTACCCCTTGTAACTCGGAACGATTTCCACTGTTCCCACTTTATGTGGTTAGAGATACATCCAGTAGTTTCCTTCACTGCCTCAACTACATCTGCATAAAGGTTGGTATTGGCGGCTAGAAGCGTCCGTATAAAAACTACATTAAATACTCAGATAAGATCGTTAGTGTCTGTCTGACCTTTTGGATTGGTAACGTATATATTTAAATTATTGATTTATTCAAGTACTTCTTTAAAATCCAATAATCTTTAATTTATCAATTCTCGATGCATATCTGACACGTTTCTATAGCATAGTGTACCTCATGCACTATGATAAGCATAATATACATATACTTTCCAGCTTGACATTTTATCCGCCTACCCAAGCTTGTCGCACATAATTGCTCGTGACCTATCCGTCGTCACGAGCCAGAGGATAGACTAGTCTTGACCAAGGTGACGTCAGGTTTTGTGGCGTAACTCGGCAGTGGTCATTGATCGATGGAACATTAGCATTATCTGCGCTATGATTGTGGCTTGACGCACTTGATCTTCCCAGTTTCTAAAAATTTGACCACTAGCGCCACCCTCCCCCAGAATCGTTGATGCTAGCGCATAACATCGTCCCTACACCACCACATCGACTGGTTCAAGAGAAATACGGTTAATACATGTATATACGAAAATAGACGTATCTCCTTTTTACGATAGCCATGGTTTTCCGATTTTGAGATTAGGGGAATAGGTATTTGAAGATTCCCATATGAGTTTACTTAATAATTACCTCATAGAGAATTTGCACAAGTTTTCTCTATCACCAAGTAGGCGTAGGTACATGTAACCCACCAACCTCCCAGCTTCCCAGCCTCCACGCCAAGTTCGTCGAACGCGTGGCTTTAGGTAATCCCTGATCTCTTCTCTTCTCTTCTTGGCCATCCATTTTCGTATGTTATGAAAGTTGTGGCGCATGATCGGACAAAGCAAAAATCGTCAACACACATGTTTCCACGATTTTTTTTTTTTGACACCGCCATCTTGGGGCAGCTGAACCTGTAATAACCGCGATCCCTAATTTGATGTGATCTGGTACCAAGGCTTAAAAACCACGCGAGTCAAGCGCGCTACCGCCACTTTTCTTCATACAATAATCTGTCGGAGAGAGAACATCGCAGAGAGAACACCACATACATCATTTGGTTATGTAGTGACTATTGCTTTAACAGGGCAAACATATTATTCGCTACAGGGAAAGAGAAGAGAAAAAAAAAAAAAAAAAAGGCAAGGTATCATCGCAGCACGTCGTTCACAGCCGATTTTCCGCGCGGGACTCACGCCTAACCGCAGGGCTTGTCTTGACATCCGCACGGTTGCCGAATGCCGTCTTGGCAAGCTTTCTCACATATTCCGTGGAGCTGTCAGACCCTGGACCTTACTTCTAAAACTTTGGTCTATCAATGCACGTGAATGGCTATTATCTTTGCACGCAAATTACAAGGTAGTCACATAATTCGGTAGTGCCGAAGATAGGTAAACCTACAATTCAGGCGTACAATCGTCGTGGTATTAGTCAAAGTACCCATATTCGAAGACGTTTGGGATCAACCCTTGTGGTTTCTCCAGATTGCAATGAGAATAATGCGATATGATTGATCTGATAGATCTGGTAAGCGGGAAACGTAGTACGCATCACAAACTAAGATTGTCAGATCTATCCGCATAAAAACCCTCGGTCTGAGATAGCCGTACAAGCAAGCCACCAAGTACCAAGTATTCATTGAGAAAGTACCTATTAGAAACGCTCCCAGCTATCCCGTGTATTGCTGGGAAGAACTACTTGCTTGTCGTATGGGCCTGGACTCTCCTGGGATGATTATCAAATCCATTGCTAGCTCACCGGAGTATTTGGATCTAGGCATAGCGAGGTGGACGTCTTTTACACGGAAGATGTGTACCCCTGAAGCAGACACACTCGTAAGATAGGCAACTGCAATAGAATCTCGATCTCGTCCAACTAGATAATCCATCTCTGAATAACACCAAGATGCATCGTGCTTACCACACCCCAGAAAAGGTCCGTAGTCTAGATCGTACTCTCGAAAGCATCTATCTTAGGTAAGTACCTAGCTCCAGATTCGCCCACCAGGCTGCCTCTCATGCAGCTCGCCTTACGAGTCCCCAGGGTAGCGGAGCCCCGTACCTGCATCTCCCCGATTGGTCTTCTTCCTACCTATCTTTACACTGTCTCGCGTAGACGAGCTGCGTTCCACGCCGTAATACGCGCTCGGTGAGGCACCCAGCTCCCCGTGTGCTGCAGCTAACCGCTTGCTGTTCAAATTTTCTTACCGAGTCGCCCAGCTCGTTCCAGTCCCGGGGGCCGAGGTCTCCGGGAACTGCGCCTCCCGATACTACGGAAAGGAGGCCCGGAGATAGGGTTGTAAATGGTATATTACCGTAGCCGCCGCCCAGCCGTGATATGACAATGTATGGTAAGGAAAAGACGAGATACATTTGCTCTTGGTAATAGGTTTGACCGTTACAGTAATACGCGTATGGCTCACCCCTGGTACGGACGTTCTTGAATCCTCTGTAGCGATGCCCCTTTTTTGACTCGTACCGGTCGGACTGACTCGTGAATATTATGTATGCACTGGTACTTGTAGTTCATTATTCCGAGAGAAAATTAACTCCACTCAGGCATATCCTAGTTTGCAGTGCTTGTATTTTTTTTTACATTCATACAGCGAGCTCCCTAGAGCCGGTCTTTATTTACATGATAGGTATTGTTACAACATATCAGACCCGTCCGGACGGTCTACCCGACAGCGAGGGCTGACTTAGCTGCTGCGCCTTGATAAACTCGGGGACTTTCTCCTGGGTTTCGGGGCCGTTGAAGAACCGCGAGATCTTCTCTTTGCCGTCGACCAGGGCGCCGGTTTCCTCCTTCATCTGGTCGAGCAGCAGCGACTTCTGCCTCGTGTCTTCGAGGAACTTCATCCGCTCCTCGGTTATCCTCCATTCCTTGGGGAACTTGGGCTTGATCCTGATGGGGTGGTGTCTCGTGTCGAGAGGAATATCTTCGAACATGTCGGTAGGATCCTTGACGGCAGGGTAAGTAACGGTCTTGTAGTTGTGTAGATTAAACAGAATAAAATTGGAAAATATACCTTTGCTCGCGCTATTAATTTCTCAACTAAGTCGCCAAGATATCGCTTATTCTGCGCTTGGTGTTCGAATTGTTCGCAGCTCATCTTAGCTATATCCGTTTCCGGATTGTAGCGGGGACCCAGTAACTTCTTCATCTTGAGCTGCTGAGCCTCATCAAGCGGCATATCTTTAGGCGAAAATTCCAGGACGACCTTATTCTCTGCGGGGTGAAGTTCACCCATATAAGTCGTGTATCGGAATCGTAAGGGTTGCTCAGCTGTAGGCGGTTCGAAAGGTCGTGCCAGCTCTAATCTCAAGCGTTAATATATTACTTTCGAGCTGGGCAGAAATATTAAAACCACCCACTAGATAGAAGAGGCATCTCCCAAGCAGAAATACGGGCATATTCTCTCTGTTCCCGGTACTCCTCCAGCTTGCCGTGTGCTAAACTCATAATGTCGTCCTCCTCAAATTCGTCCTCATTTTGCTCGTCGGTGATCAAATCCGTATCTTCCTCCTCGTCATGCCAAAAAGATTTCCTGAGTCTAGGCAAGAAGTTTATGTCGGAGACAGCGCTGTTGGCGGCAGTTGACATTTGCTCCTGGATCCGGGTTGCGGCTTCGAACTCGGGATCTTTCAGCACAGCACGAAGAGACCTCTCCATTTCAGCAACATCCACACTGCCGTCATCATCTTCTTCTTCCTCGGGCTCTTCGTCTTCCTTATTCTTCTCGCGACGGGATCGTATGGGTGTTGAGGACAAGGCCCGGGTCGGAACGTATATCCTTGGGATTCGCGGGGCAACTTTTCGGGTTGGAGGTTGTCGGAAGGCCCGCAGGCACAATCGCACCGACTGTACTCCAGAAGCCATGGCGATCAATGGCTACTTCCCAGCATCCGCTCTCACTGCGAGGGTCGAGTCCGAGAGAGGGAATTCTTCAATTCTTCCTACGCTACAATCAATTGAGCTGTAGTCGATTTATTCAATAATCGGTTGCATGCGCAAAAGATAAAAATTCGGGGCGGATCTCGAATTAACATAAGCGCTGCTTCTGATTGGTTCTTGGATTTTGAACCCCACCTGATGCACGAACTAGTATCCGGTACGTACCTGTATTGCGTATTGCGGGCTGCATATACAGGTACATACCTAAGGTACCTAACGTAGCTCACTGAACGCTCATGTGAGACGCTCATGTGAGACCTGTACAATAGAACTTTGGGTATAATCCTTCATAACTTTTTATTTCTAGCAATTAAGTCCTGCCAGTTTAATTACTCAGGTATATCCCCCTCAAGCTTTGAGACTTCATTTTGAACCCCGCTCCTTCGATTGGTTTATGACTTTCTACTTACTTACTAACCATCTATCAACCAACCTTGCAAAGTCGTCCGTCCGCAACAACTTCCCACGATTCGCTTCCCACCGCAGTTGGCCCCCAGAAAATATCGTCCGGGTCATATACTTTTTTAATAGCCGCTAGCTTAGGATAATTTGGTCCGTAAAAGGCGCCCGGCCAGTCGGGATGATTGATATCAGCTTCGTTTAGATATGCAGCTCCTCCCGGCGTCAGCTTTTCAAAAGCTGGGTCCCACACGTTGGTGATCTTTTGCTTATTGAGCATATTCGTCGTCATATTGTATCGATCGTAACTTTTACTCTTGTCAACAAATTTTCAAATAGTCAAACTATTTTCAGTTTTTATTTTACTGGTAGGTGCGTACATGTAAAGGAACACAAAAAGTAGTGTCTCGCGCCAAGCTGGGTGAGCCGAGTTTGGAAAAATTGGCGGACGACTTGTGTCCGAACACACTGCAACTATCATCCCGCCATTATCCGAAACTGACTTTATGGCCTCAGCAAGAGGGGCGGTCGAGTCGCTAGATTTCATAAGAGAACGAGGAATAAGACGGCTACCAAGGTCTATTTCCGCAATGCCTTGCTTGGGGTATTGAGCATAAAAGGCGTCTTGGAAAGTAGGGTGGTCATGGCCCTCCCAGGCTATCAACTGACGTTAGATCATTCCGACAGAAGAAATAAGAGAGATGACGGAGGGTGATGCAAAGACGTGGTTTCGAATATACTGACTGTAAGAGATCTTATTCTCTTCGAGCGCTTTAAGTGTTGGTTGTAGGAGAAGTTGAAGATCTTGCGAAGTACCACCGAGTAAGTAAGACTGTGGCATCACGAACTTGTTTCCTGGTAAATACCAGACATACAACGTGGCACCGGCATCCAAAACAGCTGGTAAGTTCATCAGAAACACCTGCACCATGTCCCAAAACTTGTCCGAGGGCTCGGCGAAAGAAAGGATCGCACTACCAGTCGGTCTATCCTGATGCAACATGACAGTCATAGAAAGGACGACGCCGTACGTGCCGCCGCCGCCTCCGGATAAAGCCCAGTAAAGGTCTTGATTCTCAGTAGGCGTTGCGGTCAGCAGTTCCCCATTTCCGGTGACGACCTCCCATTCTAGCACCTGGTCGGCTGCGAGCCCGAATTTTGTCCCTAGAGGGCTAGTTCCGCCTCCTTGGGTGTAGCCGCCGGCGATTCCTACACTTGGCAAATCGCCAGCTACGACAACAAGACCTTCTGCTTTAGCCGTGTCGATAGCTTCGGAAGACGATACGCCAGCCCCGAGTTTCATGGCTTTTCCTGTATAGCCCGCGGAGACGTAGTCTATAATCGATCTCTCTTTGATATGGTGCGTCCAGATAGCTAACGCACCAGCTCCCGTCGACTTCCCCATATAGTCGTGCCCGGTATTCCGAATGACTAGCCTAATGTTATGTTCCTTTGCGAACGCGATTGTTTTCCGGTAGTCGCTAGCATCCGAAGCATTAACGGCGTAGGGGACATAAGCGCCTACGATGCAGTGCGCATCGCGAGGCGTGAAGGGATCGCAACTTAGGTTTGCGAAGAAAGCAGACATTGGTGAATGGGCGGTCTCCATATGAAGCTCGGGGATTTCCCAGTTTGCTCTAATTTGAGCACACTTATCCGAGTCGTAGCCGACGCCTGGGAAGTCATCGTGGCAGGGGCTGGCGACTGGTACCGTAGAAATCAGTTTACCTCCAACGGTTTTATTGAAGTCGGCCCATTCGTCCAACGAAGGCCAGCAATGATCACCAGGAAAGCAACGGCAGTGGCGCTCGTGCTGCTGTTGTGGAAAGAAAAACGGCGACGGCCTTGCTATCCATACTGCTCCGAGAAGAGCAGCAACGGAGGTTAGTGCCACTGCTCGCACCTGGGTTCTAGTTACCCCTGTCTCAAACATGCTGTATCTCTCGGTTTGTAAAAGTTACCTAACAATTTATTGAAAACTAAGAGAACGATGTCTTAAGGAAAGGAGCAAGCATGTCACATATTAGTAGCAGGTGTAATCCAAGATACGTCAATGCGCTAGGTATTTACTTCAGTCAACTTCAGTCATCCCAACTGCATATTGTATACAATAATATATTAGTAAACCAAACCTGCGGAAGTAACCCATTTGGATGCAATGTTACTTTTTATTACCGTCCTCGACGTTTCATTCGTTCTCTTTATCTTTCCTCTCTGACATACCCTCCGAATTTCCGAGAAGTTGAAACCGATTTTTCTTTTCTTTTAGGGAGTAGATCTACCTGGTCGTGAGGGGTGGTTCGGAGCTGTTTTATCGTGATTGGAAGGTTTCTGATGGCTTATGTAGCGCGAACATGTAACCTTAAAGAGTATTAAAATGCTGACTGTCAGATGAGGGGATCGAGTAAAGCTGTTTGAAGGAAATGTACGGTTTTAAGATGCCTTGGTTTGAGGTATATTGCGCATAGTGAAATAGGGGTCACTCCTGACCGTCCAGCCACAGTCGTTGGTGTTGCTGCCACATTTCTACGTTAACGCCACATAAAATAGGCACCTAATTTGGTAATCGTTCCCATTCTTAGCCTCATTCACTCCTTACGATAAGGTACTATTTTGAATTTTAAAGGTGCTGTCTGCTTTTAATTATATGCCATTTCGATGCCTTCATCTATTAACTATGCTAACGTTATCAAAAGAAAATAATGGGCATGAATTAATATCCACATATTCATAGCTATGGCATCCCAGTCGGCGACCCCAGCCAAGCGCAGCAAGTACGCCTTTGTCACGATTGGCGCCAGCGCCAGCTTCAAGCTGCTCATTGAGGAAGTGCTCTCAGAGCTGTTCCTCGCCAAGCTCAAGTCCCTCGGCTTCACGCACCTGAACATCCAGTGCGGGCCGGATTACGACTACTTCCTGGGTGCCAAGCCTAAGGAGAACCCCCAAGATCCCAACGGCTTGCAGGTTGTGGGTTTTCCTTTCCATGATGATATCCGGAAGTTCATGGAGCTGGCTACTGCTAACGACGGTCCTACCACGCCCCTGAGGGATCGCGGGTTGATCATTACTCATGCGGGTAGGTTGCTATATGTGCTATAAACCAGCCCAATCCGAAACAACGTCTTAAGCCTTGTTTCAACCTAATTAGTCCCATACTGATAACTCCTTCATAGGCTCCGGAAGTATCCTGGAAGCGCTAGACTTCGACTCAGCTCTAATCGCAGTGCCGAATCCGACGCTCATGGACAACCACCAATCCGAGATTGCCGATGAGATGGCGAGACAAGGCCACCTGATTCGGGGTGAAATTGGGTAAGTCTTTAACAGCTATACCAAAACTCCCCTTTTCTTCATTCATCTGTTTGATGCCATACTATATATGCTAACGGAAACGACAGCTCGCTAGCTAATATCCTCAGCCAAGATATGCTCACAGCTCCCAAGAACCAGTGGCCTCCGGACCCCGACCCGGAGTCGGAGTGGCCTGGTGGTCTCTGGGATGTCATTAGGGCCTTGATGCCTTAGTCTGAATCCTACAGTCGCAGGCTACGTCTATCATAGGGAAAGTAGTACTTATTCCGACTTCGAATGGGTCGTTATAGCTACCTGTATTTGGTTTGGCGTTTACTAGGGAAAAAGAGATACCCCAATCGCGACTGGTTTAGTTCCGTTAGGCAATTCAATACACGTGTAACTACAGACTAGTTCTCGTGGCTAGCATATAACCTGTATAGGCGGAATGCTATGATCATTGTACATTTAGGCAAGTTTTTTTTTCGACACAGTAAATACGCCTCAAGAATTACACGCACATGATCCTCAACAGCCCTACTAGTACACTTCAAAGGTAACATCATCCACAGGAAGTATGTAGTCTTTAATAGACCTATCTACCTAGGTAGCCGAATAATCCCGACCTTGATTTAAATATTCTACCTACCCCCTCCTATCATCATAATTTATCATTTGTCATGATCAATAACTTCATCAAGTCATCCGTCTTTTGTTACGTTTTATTTTTTATTTTTTTCTTCCTAGCCCACTTCCCATCTCATCTCCTCTCACTGCAGCCCCTCCACCCCCCAAATCTTAATCGCCGCGTCCCCGCCCGTACTCGCGACCTTCGTCCCGCCCCGGACCCACGCGACGCCGTTAACCCCGTCCTTGTGCGCGTTGGACGCCTTGACGCGCGAACCCGGCTTCGCGAGGCTCCACACGAACACGTGGGTGTCCAGCGCGCCGCTGGCCGCGTGCGTCCCCGCCTCGTTCCACGCGATGCTCGTTACCCGCCCCGTGTGCGCCGACCACCGGTCCGTCGCCAGCTCCAGGCCCGACGCCGACGTGCGGTACGCGTAGATCTTGCCCGCCGAGTTGCCCGCCGCTAGTAGCGAGCCGTCCTTTGAGAATGCCAGCGCCGAGATCTGCGCTGTCGAGCTCTTGACTTCGTGCACCTGCGTGAGCTTGTCGCCTGACTCCGCCTTGTACAGATGCACCGCGTTGTTGCTCAGGCCCACTGCTACTAGCGACCCTTGGGCGGCGATGGCCGTTGGTTGGGCTTCGGTGATGTCGAGCTTGCCTGCGAGCTGGTCCTTCGCGTAGATCTCGACGCCGCTGATCGTTGCCACGTACACCCGTCCGTCGGCGGAAGCAACTCCCTTGGGCTGCGCGGACAGCTTCAACGACTCGCCCGCGAAAGTGTTCGCAGACTCGTCGACTATGCGAAGAGTATCGTCCCATCCAACACTGTAAGCCCGTCCGGTACTAGAAGTAAACTGTGTCACTTGATTTGTGTGCGTCTGTCCGTCAACGACGGCAGCTGCTCCGGAGCCCAGGTCCCAGCTGCAGACCCGACCATCGAAGCTTCCGGTCCACAGAGTTTCGCCTTTGCCATCCGAACCAACTCCCAGGGCTGTGATGCTCTTGTTGTGTCCCTGAACAACTCTGATCGGTTTCGGGTTACCTTCTACCAGGTAGTTCAGATCTCCGCCAAGGCTAAGACTGATAATCAGTCCGTCGCTGCGGCCATGCGGCCGTACCACACCGACTTGTTGGTCTGGAACGCTAACACCGTCTCCGAATTTCCACGTCTGTGTGACCGTGCCCGCTTCCACATCCCATAACTTGACGGTCTGGTCCGCGCTAGCTGTGACAAAGCTCTTTGAATCTTTCGACCAACTAACCGCGAAGATGCTTCCCGTATGCTCGTTCTCGCCGATAGACTTAGTGGGTTCTCCAGTTTTTCCATCGTAAAGCTGGATTCGCTTATCTGCACCCACCGTAACAAGGGTGTTCCCGTCCGGCGAGAAGGCGGTGCCCAACACAAAACCCTTATGAAGGCCAGCGGCCTTTGAGTCGAATTTAAACGGGGCACCATGTAAGAAACACATGGCCATATCGTCGCTTACAGTGGCAGCTCTAAGCGGCCTCATCTGCCTTATAGAGACCGAGTTGATGACCTTAGAATGTCCAGATACCTCGCCCACGCTGTTACCACTGTCCGCCGTAATGCAGTGTCCGAATCGCTCACGCCCGTCGCCGACTGCAATAATGCGCTGCGAATCACCGTCCCACGCTATATCATTGATGCGACCCGAGATGATGTGATATTCGCCTGAGTTAGACCATCATGTTAGTTGAACATCCATAACTATCATCCGCACACTCCCAACTTAGCAGCCTATACCTTTAGTGTTCACAGCCTCTATAGAATCCCAGACCCGAACAGAGCCAGAAGTGTCGCCGCTGGCAATGTAAAATCCACTGGGCGAAAACTTGGCAACCGTCGTTTGCGCCGTGTGGCCGGTGTATTGTTTACTGATGGAAGGGTCGTCGATGGATCGAACGAATATTGATTTCCCGGACTTATCATATAAGGTTAGACCTAGATAACATTTCGTGAACTCGAACAGAGACCCAGGGTACCTACAGCATAAGCTATCCTTTCCCCCTTAGCATCGGTCGACAGCTGCGTCGGCTGCCCTCGAGCTGTTACGGGAGAAGCAGCTAGGATCTTCCCGATCGTTATCGACATTGCGGCAGTTGGTAATGTTATTTCTTGTATACTTTTAATATTCCCATAGAATATTTGATTTCCCTAGATATTGTTCGTCATGAGAATATTGCCAAATGGGAGGGTAGGTTTGATCCCGCTGAGCTTTATATTATTATTATTATTAGTTGGGAGCTTCTGACGACGCATTGTTTATGGAGGGGCAGAGGGGCTGTTTGCCTTGTACCTAATAGCTGCGGGGCAGTCTAATGCTAGCTACCTTCTACCTGGTAGGCTAACGCTTAAGGGCCTCCTTCTGTCAAGACCAAGCTTGTGATAGGTTGCTTCGCTGTGGCTGAAACGCCACGCGTTACATCATGTTACCTAATGGACTAGGTTATTAGCTTCCTTATGCAATATTAGTAGAGACTTCGTCAAATAGGGGTTTCCGTTCGAACTTCCGTTCGAACTTCGTAACAAAGAACTCATAAGTTATGGTTAACAGGCATGGAATGTATTAATTAGGCTCCCATTATAAGACAAATCGTCCCAGTTATGTGCAAGAGACTGTTATGCAGCTCAAATACCGCCTGTTATGGACCTAACTTAATACCGAAACTCCCATCATTCCTGTGTAAAACTCATTCGTAATTAGGCATTATGCATGGCTGCCAATTAGCCATCATGCGGAATCGACCTTCGCACTCGTTGTTAACAAACATTCGCAAAATGAGTAAACGTAAACTTAACCGTTGGAGAAGACAAGATCCCGAAACTTAAAGAGCTTAGATTGGCGTAACTATAGCATTCACCAGTCGACGTTCTCGTTAGTACCCCAGTTATCGTTAGCATCCGTCTCCGGTTCGGGTTCGGGCGCGGGTGCGGCTGCGGCTGCGGCTGCGGCTGATGCTGGCGTGAAGCTGTCTCCGTTCTGGCGATCAAGGCTATCACCAAAGCCACCACCATTGACCTTGGCCGTGTCAAAGGTAGGCTCGTCAACAGGAGCAGGTTCCGCCTTGCATCGAACCTTGGTGTGGCCCATCTCGCCACACTGGCTACACTTGACACGACTGTCTTTTGGGGTGTTAGCTGTGTAATTATATACCACGTGAGTAGGCATTCCAACTTTACTCACAATCGCGGGGCTTCGGACACTCCTTGGACATATGTCCAAACTCGTCACAGTTGCGACACTGCGTCTTCTTGGGGTTGGGGCAATCTCTAGAGTTGTGGCCTTCCTCGCCACAGTTGAAGCACACGCGACTACGGCCGCCGCCTTCCTCAGCCTTGGGGCAATCCTTAGCAAAGTGGCCAGCTGACGCGTCAAGTTAGTAACGCCTATAAGTAAGTACCTAGGATCATGATATGCCACTTACTTCCGCCGCATTTGCGACATTCGACGTCATCTCCGGCTTTGCGGGGTTCGGTGCCTGTATGCCCATTAATAGAAGTTAAGAAGTTGGCAATGGAGTAACCTACAGTCTGATGCCATGTGACCGCTTTGGCTATAGTCAGGCGCGTGGTTAGCAATGGAAGAGTGATAAGATCGGAATACGTATATACATACCCGCAATTTCTACAGCCGTGTTTGTTCTTGCGAGGTTCCGGGCCTTATTTGTGTTAGAAGGCGACAGGCCCAGCAATACACTTGATTGCACTTACAATCGCGAATACGATGACCCGGCTGGTCACAGTTGTAGCACTTGATCACGAGACGCTCTTTCTCGACTTTCTCCTGCGGGCATCGCTTGGAAATATGACCAAGTTCATTGCAGTTGGTACACTTGGGTACTCCTCGCTCGACCGTTTCGCCAGCATCCTTAAGACGCTCCAGGTTTTCCGCAGCCGACTGAGGCCACTGCTGAGCCTCTCGGGGACGGTATGGCTTATCGCTCCAGCGATAATGAACACGGTACTTCTTGTCAAGGTTTCCTTGGAGATCCATATGAGTGTGCGTTGCCAGCAGCGATGGATTCTCGAGGGCAATCAGGTGCAAGTTAATTTGTTGGGAGCGGAACGCCTGCTCGAGGTTGACGTAAGTAATACCCGGTGTAGAATTCAGATACTCCTGAATGCCCTCCTTGACCATATCAAGGTCCTTCTCTTTGGCTCCTTCAATAATCTTCATCCAGGCCTCTTCAGCGGGGATATCTCCCGCAGACGAGCGGTCGATCTTTCGAGGGTTCTTGCAGCCGGCTGCTACGTGACCTAGTGGAAGTACGCGTTTAGTTTACCCAAATTCTCCTTAATCAAGAATACTATTTAGTCTCCTCTTACCTTCCTCCTGGCAGTTTTTGCATGTCAAGGGCGGTTTTTCCATGCAATCCTTGGCCATATGGCCGCTCTTCTTGCAGTATCGGCATTCTCCAGTAAACTCTCGGGGAGGAGCAGTGGGACAATCACGGATCACATGGCCCTCCTCATCGCAGTGTCGGCACTTCATGACTCGTGGATTGGGGCAATCAGCCTTGCTGTGGCTATGATCTGTGTTAGCTTAGGTACACATATCCAGCACGATAATTTTACTTACCCTTCTTGGCCACAGTTGAAGCAGACTCTGCCGCTTCCATCCTGAGGACCAGCAGAGTCAAAACCACCGGCAGCGCCGTCGTCCCGGTCAGACATTTCGAGCTTGTAAGGGGGTTCCTATGCTCTTTGTTAGAGTGACCACAAATAGATAGAAAGTGAAAAGCGCAGGTGAAATCAGATATGAAGGAGAATAGTGGGTGAAAAAAGGCTTTTTCAGAAAGTTATGTGTTTGCAGTGCATGGGCATAGAGTCAGCGATCAACTAAAGAAGAGAGAGAAGATGAATGCGCAAGACCTACGTTCAACCTTGTCTTGGAAATGTATCATCAAATGATAGTTAATTGACTCGAGATGATGGCACAACTACAGATAAATGTGTTTAGGTAGACGTTATGACGGCGGTGCAAATCGAAGGGAAAGAGGTTTCTCTACCTCAGCGGCATCCACCAATATGTTGTATGTGTGATAGTAGGCGTAGGAGTTCTCTTGTGTATGGTGAGAAGGCAGAGGAAAATTTGGGAAAGAAGATGATAAGGGAGGAGAGTTGAGCTGGAATATGAAAGATATGAGAGGATGTAGGATGGATGTTAGGGGACAATGGCAAAGTACGAGCATATGCAAACATTTCAAATTCAGGGAAAACAAGGCACCCGCGCCTCCTAAGATACCAAGAAAATATCATCATTACTTACCTTACGTGCCTATGCAAGTATAGCAGAACTGAAATGAGGTAAATAGCCTTAGGTATATAAGGTTATGATGATCTTGTTCACTTTACTATGTGTTGCTGTAAAAGGCTGACGGCTTCCGGTGGTGACGATGTTGAAGCAGTCAAGGAAAAAGACAGTAGGCAAGCTAGGAGGTTGGGAAGAAATTACCTAAAGCGTCAAGGCAGGTGGACCAAATGGATGCCTGAGGTAGAAGTAAATTCTAGAAAGCGTGTAGGGAAAGAAACCAGGGCTGTTTACCTAAAGTGAGAAACGAGAACGCGATACAAGGCAGTTGCATAGGCCACTGATTTGAAGCCCAAGAGAAACCGCGTGGGACACTGGGTAGCACTGGCAACCTACCTAAGGTAGTATAGGGTACTTGCCTACATAAGGCTACGGATAGGGTTGGTAGGTACGTGCCTTTAGAGGAGATTTGTAAGGAGATTGGTACTGATACTGGTACTGATACTGGTACTGCCTCCCTGACATTCATATACGAGAAGGTGCCCAGGTGCTTATAGATAGGCCTAACTAGAAAGTGTCTTAGGACGACTGCGAAGCATTTCTTTAATTACAAGCAAATAATCCTTGAATCAGAGATAGACCTACGTGTTCCTTGGGGAGGGTTATTATATAACTGTCGATATCCTTAAACCCTCTGTTGACGAGAGCCAGGTAATCTCGAAGACTATGCTTCGCCGGTATTCTTGTGCTGATTCCTACTAGAACACTCATATATCACACCTTTATACCCATAGTTCTGTCGTAAGCACCGGTCCTGATTCATGTAGAGTACTTTGAAAGAGCCATAAAAAGGGCCCCGTATAGGTCATCCCGATGAATTAATCCATCTATATCCATTCGCTCCTTTATTTAGGCAAGCATGTATACCGAGTCCAAACAAATAAACGCCCAAGTGTTTGGTTTGGTCTGGATTGTGCCTAAGGTGCTGTTTGCCACCGGGCTATGTTTTGATATAAGGGACTTACTTGAATTCCTTGAATGACTTCAAAAGGCGGTCGGTAGAAGCTTTTAGTATTAAACCCCCTTTTATCATCCTAGAGGGCGAACAATATCGTAACCCTCATTAGAGCTCTCCGGTACGTCAGCTCAGTACCTGTTATATGAACACCCAACTAAGCTTTGGAAGCTCATACTAAAACTTTCTCAATTTAATATCATGGAGAATATGGGTTGCCCGGGTTTAAAGGCGTATGATGAAGTTGAAATTTAACCCTTACCTACTACACTGACCCGTTATGGAGTGAAAGTACCAAGTCATTACTTCTCGGCTTTAGCTACCAGCGCCGACCTTTTTCTAGAGACGGTATAGGAGGGGGCGCATCAACCATTACACCAGGTTCCTTATGAGTAGCTCTCAATACTATCGATGCTGTTACTCGAATCGCCGTTATAGAACGTCATATTAGTGCCTCTTGCCCAACACTCAGAATCACCCCTCGAAGAACCCCCATAGCTTCAGATTAATACGTGAACATGCTAGGTTAATTGGTTGAGAATGACGATATCTACCCCCTTGGCAATATGTCAATTTGCCTCACACGGGCGGTGCTTGGCTATTTGCAGTTGTCAAATGACTATCGCTGTTATCCTCCATATTGAACAGCCGGCCCTTAGAGACTTTAGCTCGGAAACTGGAGTAGAGAAGTAAAACAGATTAAACAGATTTCGAGTGATGGAATCCCAAAGCATGATATAGGTAAGCCTTGATTTCGGTTCCAGCGCAAGCAGCCTGCCTTGGTAATTTCCGTCGAGAGAATTTGGTATATCATCTAGCCTGGTGCACAGTAGCATTATATATAGGAGGCCCATGCAGCAACCTGGGGACGACCCTATTTGTCCATGTAGGTTGTAGCCACCCCGAGCATATATCCGGATTGTTTTTGAGATCGTTGTGATTTGATGGAGGGCCACTTTGGCCATTCTATTATTACATAGAACTGTCTCATCTCTTCGGTCCTATACGAAGTAACCATGATATGTAAACTCATATATAGGAACTGCCAAAAGCCCAAAGTCATGGACATTATGGTATGGTATTCGACATAGGGCTCTCCTCTCAGTGTGGGAGTATAACGCTTTGATGGTCTACCAATTGCATAGGTAGCTTTCTAATACAGAATATACCTTATGTATGCAGACCATCTCGTATAGTTGTGCAAACTCTAGTACACATTGATAATCCTCCTTTCATGAAAGTTATTGACATACATAAACTTCTAGTGTATGAGAACATCTCTGAAACTTATTTCATACCCCTACGAGGCTATATAAGCCACTTACGTGATATACCAGTGGAACGATAAAATCCAATATTGTGACACTTCTATGACGTGCAGAAAGTAACCGGTATATAGGGAGCTCCAGTCTCGGGATCGGACACCTTTACATTTGACCAAGGTACATGAATACAGGGCTGTATCGTGTAGGTTATGGATTTGAGACTGTTCCACTATAACGAGCTCGCATGAACGGAATTAGGGCTTGGAAGAATTTAAGTTCAACCCGTCCACCTAAATGTAGGCGTATGTGTTCCTAGGGAGTTCGTAGTATTACGTCCATGACTCCAGTCCGTCATAGGAACTCGTCATAGCCGCAACGATGTAATGATATGATCATCATACACTTTGAGAGTATTAATACTGGTGATTCATCACGGAAGCAAACTCTCTTTTTTCACACCTGTTTACGAACAGATTATAAGTACGGCAAACATCACTCCCGAGATATCGACCTCAGGCTTTCAATAAACAATGTCCTTGCTATCACTTCGATCACGCACATACTTCGGGTTAAGGCAGTTTCCATTCAGGACTAGATTTATCTCTATCACTCCAGCAAGAATGTCGAGCACGGACAAGTCGCACGCCACCGGCCCTTCCAAGGTGCCCGGGAAGGTCCAGGAGAAGGCACCCAAGGGGTTAGAAGAGACCTTGCCCGATAGCGTGAGTGCATCCAATTTTGGGAATATATTCTCCTTATTCCTTCTTCTTATTCACATCCGTGCCCTGTACTAATTTCGTCTCGAAGATTCATCCCACGGGAAAAAACCCAGGCGAGTCTACCAACAAGACTCACGCAAAGGGCGACGGCGAGGAATCAATACTCCCCAAGAAGGTTCAAGAGAAGGTGCCCGAGAGCATTGAACGGGCTGTGCCTAATGCCATCCATAACACTGGAGATAAATGAGCCATGCTAGCATCATAGATGTACGGGTAATGTCTTGAACGACAGAAGATAAATGACTCAAACTAGTTCAATCATTAGGAAGGGTTCTTTAAATTGATAATATTATTAAATCGCAACATGCAGGATGCCGTAAATATTTCTATGGGTTTTGAGATTGGTATCTGCGATCGATGTGGAAAGTAGAACAATGTGCAAAGATAATATACTGCGACTTACATTTACAACATTGAAGCTTACAGGTATGTATTGCCCCCTTTTCTCTGTGGCTTGTGAGTACCAGGGGGAATCATCATATGTACCTAAGGTACTTACGGTACCTTTGGTAGGTACCTAAGGTACTTACGGTACCTTTGGTAGGTACATAAGGTACCTAGGTACTTTATCCCCCGCCAAAATATACCTACGTACCTCTCAGTGGAAATTGGGGAGCCAGCGCGGGGCAATTTCGATTTGCTTAGCTTTGCTTAACCTTAGAAGCTCGACGCGATTCCATTTAGTCTTCCAGAACCTACCTCCAAATTTATGCCACGACCGTTAGATTTAGTTACGTCGTTTAGTTACCTCCTTGTTGGTAACTTATACTCGCACAGCTAGGTGCTAAAATTCCTCTCAAATCTTTTCATACTATTCCGTATATACACCCGAATCCCTCCTCGTCATACGCTCGGTTCTTCCAGCCTTCACCACTACTCCCGACCACCATGTCCACCGCTGTGGTCTCCGCTGACGACGGCCTGGAGCCGACCTTGCAGTCCATCCTCGACCAGAAGACCCTGCGATGGATCTTCGTCGGCGGAAAGGGAGGTGTGGGCAAGACGACCACGTCGTGCTCTCTCGCCATACAGCTGGCCAAAGTCCGCCGCTCGGTCCTGTTGATTTCCACCGACCCTGCTCACAACTTGTCCGACGCCTTCTCCCAGAAGTTCGGCAAGGAGGCGCGCCTGGTGGAGGGTTTCTCGAATCTTAGTGCTATGGAGATCGATCCTAATGGGAGCATTCAGGACTTGATAGCGGGACAGGGCGAGGAGAGCAGCGATCCGCTCAGTGGCATGGGGGGCATGATGCAGGACTTGGCGTTTGCAGTGAGTACAGCCATACCTATACCTAAACCTAAACCTAAACCTATACCTAAACCTATACCTATACCTATACCTATACCACATGAGCTTGCGCGTTACAAAAGCTAACCCCTTCTCCCTAGATCCCCGGTATCGATGAAGCCATGTCCTTCGCCGAGGTTCTGAAGCAAGTGAAATCCCTGTCGTACGAGGTCATTATCTTCGACACCGCACCTACGGGCCACACGCTGCGCTTCCTGCAGTTCCCGTCCGTCCTCGAGAAGGCCCTCGCCAAGATCTCCCAGCTCTCCTCCCAGTACGGGCCCCTGCTCAACGGCTTCCTCGGGAACCAGGGCACGCTTCCGAACGGGCAGAACCTGAACGAGATGATGGAGAAGCTGGAGGGCCTCCGCCAGACCATATCCGAGGTCAACACGCAGTTCAAGGACGAGAACCTGACCACGTTCGTGTGCGTCTGCATCGCCGAATTCCTGAGTCTGTACGAGACGGAGCGCATGATACAGGAGCTGGCTAGCTACAGCATCGACACGCACTGCATCGTGGTGAACCAACTGCTGTTCCCCAAACAAGGCAGCAACTGCGACCAGTGCAACGCCCGACGGAAAATGCAGAAGAAATACCTAGATCAAATAGAGGAGCTATACGACGAGTTCAACGTGGTCAGGATGCCGCTTCTAGTAGAAGAGGTCCGGGGTAAGGAGAAGCTCGAGCGGTTCAGCGAGATGTTGATCCATCCATATGTGCCCCCTGAGTAGAGGCGTGCGCGAATTCCATTGAGTCGTCTGGGGTTAGGTAGCGTGGCGTTGCGATGCCTTTGGGCCGTATTAAGAAGATCATTTTAAGGGGAAATAGAAGCATGGATAAGAGCCAGGGTATTATTGGCACCTGTACTCGAGTTGGCAGATATTATGTCGGTATGAAGCTTGTGGTGTCCTGTTTATAGTTCGGGCATTGGCGGCGGGCGTATAACACAGTTAACATCAATCACGCGATGATGCTATTATGATAGGAAAATACAAGGTTTTGCCAGCCGCTCTGATCTCACCCCTGGCAATTTCACTACTCTTTACGCTGTCTGTAGTCAGTCTGCACAACAAAATAGCTGACAGTTTGGTGTTATAGGTATCTAGTTCATCGCATTTATTTATTTGCTAATATAGGTATCTAGTTCATCGCATTTATTTATTTGTTAACTTAAATATCTCTCTCTACCCATATAGGACGTGTATAGGCGTAGTAGACAGCTCTGGTGTATACACTACTGTTGAAGGTATCACGTATAATAAAACGCCGGCCCTATTGTCGCCGTCTCTAGTATACTCCCCATGAACCAATGCTCCGACGTGGTTGAATTCGTTGAAGCCACCTTAGATGCATGCATAGAGTGCCCGGTCTAGCTAGTTGAATTCTATACGTACCACATCTACGCCAGTTTTTTGTTTATTTGACATACGCTTATAGTCAGCCAGCACTTAGAAGAGTCCGTCGATCTCGCCCGTTTCGGTGTCAACGTCGACATTGAGGTATCCCGGGGCAGTGGGCAAGCCGGGAATTGTCTGGATGTCAGCGGCAAGCGCATACCTTATCCAACGTTAGCTTATTATACAGAAGACATACCAATACACTTACAAGTATCCTGCACCTGCGGCCATTCTCACATCCCTAATCGGGACAGTGAAGCCGGTTGGTGCACCCTTAAGATCCGGGTCATGAGAGAGTGAGTACTGCGTCTTAGCGATACAGATCGGGAGGTTTCCAAAGCCCTGCTTTGTGTACGTATCGATTTTCTTTTGGGCAAGCTCGCTAAACTCGACAGCGGACGCACCGTACATTTTCTGACAGATGGCCTCCATACGTTGCTCAATGGTACCCTCAGTCACGTCATACAGTAGCTTGAAGTCCTTTGGCTTCTCAGCCGCAGCGATGACCCCCTTGGCAAGACCTACCGCGCCCTTACCACCTTCAGCCCAATGGTTCGCTAAGATAGCGTCTTCGGCGCCAGCGGCAATGGCTTCCTCTCGCAGGGCGGCAATCTCAGCATCAGTATCGGTAGCAAACTTATTGATGGCAACTACTACAGGACAGCCGTAGGCCTTGGCGTTTTGAATGTGCTTCTTGAGGTTCACGCAGCCGTTTCGGAGGATTTCTACATTCTCCTGCTTGTACACGGGGTCTAATGGCGCACCAGGAGCGATAGGTGGGCCGCCGCCATGCACCTTCAAAGCGCGAACCGTGGCAACAATAACGACCACGTCGGGAACTAGGCCTGAAGTGCGGCATTTAATGTTGAAGAATCGTTCGCCTCCCATAGTGAAGTCGAAACCAGCTTCGGTAACAGCGAATCCTGCCTTGGTGCTGTGGTCTTCGTCGGGCTCTGTACCTGCTAGCTTGAGCGCCATTTTATCGGCAAGAATGGAGCTGTTTCCAATACTGATATTGGCAAAAGGACCTGCATGCACGAACACAGGTGTACCTTCCAGTGTTTGCATCAAGTTCGGCTTGATAGCGTCCCTCATGAGAGCTGTCAATGCTCCTCCGGCTCCTATGTCATCACAAGTGACTGGGTCTCCTGATCTCGAGGTAGCGATGACCATCCGGCCTAGCCTTTCTCGCATATCGGCAAGACTGGTGCTCATTGCCAGAATAGCCATACACTCGCTGGCAACAGATATATCGAATCCGGTATCCCGACTCTGCCCCTTTTCGGTTGGTGCTATGCCAACAGTGACACCGCGCAAGTGGCGGTCGTTAACATCTAGCACGCGCTTCCATGTGATAGTCTCTGGGTCAATATCTAACCTAGCGAACCGGCGAATCTCATCCTCAGTAAGATCGTTAGGATCGGTCTTGTTAATTCCTAACTTCTTTAGTCGGCGGAACATGACAGGCGCAAAGGTCCTCTTTCCGTTCTTTGTCGGCACCAATCTTCGGTAAAGGGGGCCATCCTTTTGCGTGTTCTCGTGGAACATACGAGTCTCAATCGCGGCAGCAAGAAGATTGTTCGCTGCGGTGATAGCATGTATGTCACCAGTCAAGTGCAAATTGAATTCATCCATGGGTATAACTTGACTATATCCACCACCAGCTGCACCTCCCTTGATACCAAAGGTAGGACCTTGGCTAGGCTGTCGGACATTGGCAAAAGTAATTCGACCTAAATGTGCCCCTAACGCCTGAGCTAGGCCCATAGTTGTGGTGGATTTCCCTTCACCTAACGGTGTGGGAGTAATGCCTGTGACTACGACATATCGGCCATTCCGACGGTGCTCCAGGCGCTTCAAAAGGGTGAGGTCGACCTTGGCTTTGTATGCGCCGTATGGCTCCAACTCGTGATGCGCAATGCCGACCTCTTCTGCGACCCGCGTGATGGGCTTCGGTGGCTGTGATCTTGAGACCTCAATATCCGAAGGGACGGGGGTACGTAAGTTGAGAGGAAGTGGGACGATACGTCTTTGCTTCTGCTTCTCAAAATACATTGTGGTTGCGTTAACAACATTTTGCAAAAGCATCGCAACTGTCATGGGCCCGACACCACCGGGGACTGGCGTGATGTAAGAAGCAACTTGAGAAGCCGACTCGAACTCTACATCACCCACTAATCGTTGACCGGATTTCCTCGATGCATCGGGGATGTAGTTGGTTCCCACGTCGATGACAACGGCACCTTTCTTGAGCCATTCTCCTTTTACAAAGGCAGGTTGGCCAATGGCGGCAACAACTATATCTGCCTTCTTTAACTTTTCTTCTATACCCTCGGTCTTAGAATGGCAGACAGTGACGGTTGCGTCGGCGTTTTTCAACAAGTAGCTGACGGGGCTACCGACAATATCGCTTCGGCCAAGAACCACAGCATCCTTGCCTTTCAAGTTCACACCTGCTTCCTCCAAGAGAACCATAACACCCTTGGGAGTGCAGGGGATGAAGTAAGGGTGACCACCTTTCTTGGCAAGCTCGCCAATGTTGGTGGTACCGAAACCATCGACATCTTTTTCATCCGCAACGGCAGACGTGATAGCGTACTCATCGATATGTTTAGGCAGCGGCAGCTGAACTAGGATTCCAGACACGGTAGAGTCATTATTCAGGACGTGCAATTGTGCCAAGAGCTCGGCCTCGGTAATATCCTCAGGGAAATGCAGAAGTTCGCAGGTGATATTGGCCTTTTATGAGTCATAATGGTTAGGGGTATTTTATGCGGGACATCATGCTAAGTTGAGGACTCCTACCTCTTGAGCAGCCTTAAGCTTCATGCGAACATAAGTCGCTGGCAAGAAAATTAGCTGAGGAACAGCTTGCTTACAGTGGTTGAGTCAGAGGACCCGGGTTAAGGACATACTGGAATCAGATCGATCACCGACTAAGAGGCAAGGAGGTTAGTACTTATCACAACCGAGCTATTTAGGAGTATGGTGCAGATATGGTGTAGATATGATATAGGTACGGCAAGTAGGTACAAACCTTGGATGATCTTAAGACAGGGCTGATACTTGGGGTTACACTTTTGCTTCTCGGCTATCTCAGCGGCCAGCCTTTCACGGATCTTCTTTGCGATGGCTGTGCCATCTAACCTAATGGCAGTCATGGTGGGGTAGCTCGTAGAAAAAGGTCTAATAGAGGCACGCGACAAATGCGACGAAGAGCTAAATGACCAATGCCGTTGCGCAATTCCAACTGAGGCGTAATTAGATGAGCGTGCTTTCGTGCAACCCAACTGAGAGAACCCTCCACCGGCTCTTGCAGACGTTGTGAGTTGGGCACGTTGTTGGGAGCAAGCTGAAATCCGGGGAGCGAAATATGAACGATTAGCTTGGGCCGGCACCGCAAAGCACAAGCAATTTGACAAGCTGCAGGCCTTTCGGGACCCGCAAAGCGGAGAATTAGTCGGCCGGGTTGCGACGAATCTAGTGGTTAAGCGTGTGACCGGCCGAAGTGTAGATCCTTTAGACCCTTTAGACCCTTTAGACTCTTTGTGTGGTATAACTCGTATTGGTATTGCGAGAGGATGCAGATTATGGCATCGACTGATGCTTGCAATGGCTAGAGTCATAGCTGCTAGCTCCAAAGCTGTGTGCCGCCGATACCCGTATCTTATCCAACGATCCTACAAACAAAAGGTGTTGGTAACACGCTAGACGATAGAGTTTGCCGTCTTTCCAGGACCTAGGTACTGTACTGTACAGTGGCTGCTGTAATACCTGTATCAGTAGTAATTCGGAGAATCCAGAAGGATATGAGTAACAGTCATTGAGGAACTGAATATGTAAAATATAGCTTAGATATCTGGCAACTAAATCATAATAGAAATTAGTTAAATAAAAAGATCATCTAAAGAATAGATAATATGGTATACTCGAAGCGAAATAAGAATTACTGAATAAAATTTTCATCTTCTAAGAAGTTCTAGTTATTATGTTAGTTATATAGAAATAAAGATGTTTGGTAGTTGTTAGACATCGTCCTCTCTTTTTTTTTATGGTTCGTCAGAAGTTTTTCTTCTGGTTTAGCGAAGAAGCGCCGTTTCCTCTCTACTAAGCTTCTAAACTTAAAAAAATCCTTGTCCCTGGTTTGAGATCGAGATGACTCAAACGTCTTTCTTGATCGCGGAGTCTAGCCTCTTTCTCAAACGGAAGTAATAATCCACTGACTGAACTTGACAATTTTGCTCATCTATGTAGGTACCTGTTATGTTAGGTAATTCTCATTGTAGCATTTGGAAAGTGCTTGGTAGAAAAGTACATCCTAAAATTAGATAGGTACATGTCTAGAGATACTTTGTCAAAGTACCTACTAGGATAAGGTTACCACCGATGAAACATGATTGGCTACCATAAATCGTAAGCATTCCCCTATAGCCATTCACGTGACTATGAGTAACGTTAGTGGGGTCTCAGATGCTGATAGGCTATCAGAAAATCCGCGAAATCTTGCCCCACGCACAAATCATTCAAAAACTCCATACAACCACCTCCCCAAGATTGGTGACGAGATACAGATCAGAACACCGCCAATATGAGACCTATTCTATTGTCAGGCCACGTAAGAGAACACTATTCCCATATGTCGTAGATAAATAGCCTCTAACAGTTTCGTAGGAACGGGCCTTGACCCAAATCAAGTTTGTTTCACCCATCCCAGAATCAATGCGACCTTGGCCCTCCCCGCGACAAGTTCATAACATTAACTGACTGAATCGCTTCCCTCTTCCAGATTTAACCCCGATGGCGACCTTCTCTTCTCCGTATCCAAGGACCAGCAGATCTGCGTGTGGTATTCGCATAACGGCGAACGGCTGGGCACCTACAAGGGCCACCAGGGTGCCATCTGGACCGTCGACGTAGACCCGACCTCGACTTTCATCGCAAGCGGTAGCGCCGACAACACCATCCGCCTGTGGGAGATCAAGACTGGCCGTTGCCTCAAGACCTGGGACTTCCCCACCGCCGTCAAGCGCGTGGAGTTCAGCGAGGACGGCCGCCAGCTGCTGGGCGTCACCGAGAAGCGCATGGGTCACCTCGGAACCATCGTCGTTCTGGACGTCGTGCTGGAGGTCGACGCCGAGCAGAGCGACGAGCGCGCCCTGACCATCGTGTGCGACGAGAGCAAGGCCACCGTCGCCGGCTGGAGTTACATGAACAAGTACATCATTGCCGGACACGAGGATGGTTCCGTATCCCAGTACGACGCTAAGGTAAGCCATTATTCTTATTCTTATTCTTTTTCTTTTTTTCAAGGAGACGGAGGATAACGAAGAGCTAACAAATGCCCACTTTCATAGACCGGAGAGCTGTTAGATAACGTCCCCGTCCACGAGCTCAACATGCAAGTAACCGACCTCCAGTGGTCGCCGGATCGCACTTACTTCATCACAGCTTCCAAGGACAAGACCGCCCGACTAATGGCTGCCCGCGACCTCGAGCCCCTGAAGACCTACGTGACCGACACGCCGCTCAACAGCGCATGCATTACCCCTAAGAAGGACTACGTTATTCTCGGTGGTGGTCAGGCCGCCATGGACGTCACTACGACCGCGGCTCGCCAAGGAAAATTCGAAGCTCGCTTCTATCACAAGATCTTCGAAGACGAGATTGGTCGTGTGAGGGGCCATTTCGGACCCTTGGTATGTTTTTTCCTTTCTCATACCTGCCCCCTTCCCGCCCCCTAGACCTATATAATATGTATTCTTGCAAAGAAATTATTCACAGTTCGGTCATCTAACGGCGCAACAGAATACCGTAGCAGCGGATCCCACAGGCAAGGGGTACGCCAGCGGCGGAGAAGACGGTTACGTGCGCATCCACCACTTCGACAAGGGATATTTCGACTTCAGGTACGAGGTCGAGCGGGAGCGGGAACGCGAGAACAGGCTATGATAAAGTTATATTCGCCATTCGAGCGTATAGCTCTTTCTAGCACCCGCCTCCCTCTTCCCCAAATCACCCTCCCGAGTCACCCGCGATTCCGTCGTGACGTATACGCACGCCCTGTTGATCGTCTCTACGAGATAGAAAGCGGGAGAAAAGGGAAGGAAGAGATGGAAGACGATATTCGGCGTCGTGTCCTCCATTTTTAATCATTATTTTTGCGTTCTCTTAGCTAGAACTTTGCATCTTACCTATCCGTCCATCCATCCATCCGGGAAGAAGGCTTCGGCGTTTGAGGGTTTTTGTCCGACAGTTTTTTATTCGTCGCTTAGGCAGGAAAGAGAAGAAGAAAAATTAAATGAGAGCTCCGGGTTAGGTATAAGGAGGTAGAGTAGCACGAAGCTTCTAATCAATATACCTGATTATTGAGACGCAAAATATTGTTTTTTTTTTTTCGTTCCAGTTTGTGGGGCACTAAAATACAAATACCATCATGACGTTTTGCAATATTACATGACTAGCTATCGTAAGCACACACAGCAGGCTTCTCGAAAGACATGTTCATAGCAATCTCGTAGCTCGTTTTCTACATAGTAGGTGCAATATGCTATGCTTTTCGTCTGTTTCCAACTGGCGTTGTCGGGTTCATAGACGTTCATTCCCCTTGCTTCTCATATTCGCCAGGTCGTACGTAGGATTGGACTGCATCCATCCAAACCATTGGTCGAGATAACTTGATTTCGTGGACTGTATCAGTATCGCCCAGCGGCGAAACAACCAATTAAACGCCTGTACACTTACTCCCCCTGCCATTCCATTGTCCGATTAATACCGTTGTGAGAACGAAGTCTACGGAAGGGGTGCCAATTCAGACCGAAGAAAAAAGAAACAAACCTTGGCATGAGCCAAAAACCGTGTTATCTGTCCCCTTATTATTCAACGACAACCATTTATTTCTTCTTTCCCTTGGCTTTCGACTTGGCCGCAGGCGCCGAAGTAGTCGAAGCAACACTAGAGGCGCGAGAGGAAGGCGTGGCGGAAGTAGTCTTGCTACTGCCACCTTTGACGTTGTCAAGGGCCTTGTTCTGTTTATATGTCAGTATTTTATTCGAATTTGGTTAGATAATTGACTAATAGCATACCTTGACACTGGTCTTTGACTTCTTCTTTGCGGGGGCCATTCCAAGGATGCTATCCTCGTCGTTCTCTTCATCATCTAGCTCTCTCTTCCCTTTGCCGTTGCTTCCATTCGTCTTGCTCGGATGCACGTCTTCAAACTCTTTCACAATCGTAGTAAGTAGTGTAGTGCAGCGACGGCTGATTTCGATAGGCGTCCTGCTAAGAAAGAACCAATCGAATCTGAATAGAGCACTCTCTCGAATCTCATCACGAATTAGCTCGTAGACACCCTCAGTATCAATACCATGTCGGTCTAACATGACTAGGAGGAATCTATCCTCTTCCTCAGTATAGACCTTCTTGTTTGTGGTAGATACCGAATAGTTGATCTTCATCTGCTGCAGTGGCACTCGATATTGCTGCATCTTCTTCCGAAGCATTTTGCGCTGATGCTCCGTCTTACGCATGCGTTCTTCTCCGGTTTCAATTACTTGTAGGTACTTGTTATAATCGGCGATCTCGGTATATCGTTGCCAGAAAACCTTAGCATAGGCTTTAACCTCTGCGGCAGTCTTGCTGTCGACCTCTTCCGCAATTCGGTCGTAATCATGGCGCCCGTAGCGACCAGAGCCGTTGATAAACTGCTGGAAGTCGCGCTTGTTCCAGTCACCGAAGCCTTGAGCGGACAGTTTCTGTTTCTCTTCTTGCTCCTCTTCCGTAAGGGGAGTAGCGTTATCAATCTCCTGTTGATCAAGAGCACGTTCCGCTTCGCGTTCCGACAAATTGTCGTCATCTCCGTCGGGCAAAGGTACTTTATATCCGATTTCTTTGCGATAAAAGGCGGTTTCTCGATCCTGAAGGTCACGGAGTCGAGGGGGATAGAATTGGTAATCGTGAACAGCGACCTGTTTCGGCGCTCGAGGAGCCTTAGGTTTGGCTTCTGCCTTGCTAGTACCATAGATGGCTTGTCGGTAGAACTTGTCGACGGAATAGGACTGCTCCTTGCGTTCCCGCTTTGCGGGGTTGATCCAATTCACGCCAATGTCCTTCTTTTTCCCGAACACTTCGCCATTCCACTCATAGGCAGATTCTGAAGAGAACTTTTGTAGGTCATCAATGCCGAGTTTCTCATACTTGGCATTGAGCTCCTTGGTACGACTCTCACCCTTCGCCAAGATCTCATCAATATCTTCGTCGTTAAGGTCCGCCCCCTTAGCTGCCATTCCGGTGGCTCCCTTTTGTTGGAAGACTTTCTCCGCACCGTGCTGGATCATGTCAAGGAGCTCATCTTTAGCTGCTGGACCTTTGGCTCCTGGATGAGCACGTCCTTGCTGAATGACCAATTGGTCAAGGCGAAGCTTCTGTGCCGCTCGCTCAAGTACCTTCTCTTCGATTGCGTTCTCCGTGACAAATCTGTAGACAACTACTTGCTTCGTTTGACCAATTCTGTGGGCACGGTCCATAGCTTGCAGATCAGCCTGGGGGTTCCAGTCGCTATCGTAGAGAATAACAATATCAGCACTGGTAAGATTAATTCCGAGACCACCAGCTCGAGTTGTGAGGAGGAAAATGAATTTCTCCGAACCCGGCTTATTATATTCATCAATTGCCGCTATGCGATCTTCATGAGCTGTGCCTCCATCGATTCGGCAGTACTTATAATCGCGGAATACACAATAGTCCTCGAGGATATCCAAAAGACGGCTCATCTGTGAGAATATAAGAACGCGACTGCCCTGCTTCTGTAGTCTTCGCAAAAGCTTATCAAGTAAGGCCATTTTGCCTGAATTGTAGACCAGGTGCTCATCGGTCGTGTAAGGAGGTCCAGGTTCAGCTCCCTCAAAAAGGTAAGGATGGTTGCAACACTTCCTCAACTGCATGACAATGTTGAGTAGACGAGTTTTAGATTCTCGCTTACCGCCGGCACCATTGACAGCGTCGATATCCTTCTCTAGGATCTTCTGGTACCATTTCACCTGCATTTCCGACATGCCAAGGTAGAGGTTGATCTCCTTCTTGGGTAACAAGCTTTTCTCAACATCCGCCTTAACTCGACGGAGTAAGAAAGGTCGTAGAACCTTGTGGAGCTGCTCAACAACCACTTCTGAATCTGCATCTTGTCCCGAGAACCATTGGTCGAAGGCCTCGCTGTCACCAAAGACATCAGGTAATAAGAAGTTTAAGAGGGCCCAGAGCTCGTGCAGGTTATTCTGGAGCGGTGTTCCAGTGATAAGAAGTCGGTTTCGCGAGTTGAATAAGCGAATTACTTGCGATAGGGACGACTCTTCGTTCTTGATACGATGGGCTTCGTCAATGATAATGTATTCCCAGGCGAACTTCTTCAAATGCGTCTTCTCGCGAAGGATCATCTCGTAACTCGTGATGCACACGTCAAACTTCTCGTCGATCAACCGATCGTTAATCAGGTTGTGTCGTTCCTCTTTAGCGCCTTGTAGAACTAGAACATTAACTTCGGGTGTCCATTTGGCGAACTCCCGCTTCCAGTTGTCTAGAGTAGACTTGGGTACTATGACCAAATGAGGACCTTTCGTATCCATAATATGACGAAGGTAACCTAAGAAGGAAATGGTTTGGAGCGTTTTTCCTAAACCCATCTCATCTGCAAGGATGCCTGAGATTCCATTTTCGTGCAGGGAAATGAGCCAATTCAACCCAGCAATTTGGTAATCTCTCATCGTACCATTGATAAAAGACGGCGATTCGCGAAAGACCGTTTCTGCTGATCCGCCCTGTCTCTCATCTTTCAGTAGCTCTTCGTCCTCTTCGGCTTCCGTACGGCGAGCTCGGCCTGTTTCTGCCCCACCTTGGCGAACCCCCTTCTTCTTTGCTTTCTCCGCCTGCTCATTCTGGCGGTCGATCTCGTGAATGATCTCGCGGATTTTGGGGTTAGGGTTCGTCTCGATGAAATGTCGGAAAAGGTCGGTCAATCCTAATAAGTAGCGAAATCTTCGGATGCTGTCATCTTCCTATTACATTATAGTTAGCAACCCAATCACGCTTAAAAAATCATCTTAATTGATATTCTTAGGTTATGCCATACCTTTGATTCTCCTAATAAGTCATGTTTCTTGCCAAAGATGCTTCTTCGGAGCTGGTTGGCTTCAGAACGCTTTTTGCGCCCATCGGCGATCTGATCACCGGCGACACTACTTGCTGTAGTGTTGGGATTAGTGTCTGTGTCAGTCTGATCTGGAGTTTCATCAACATCCTGCAGCTTGGTTAGTATTGGTGCTAATAGTGGATAATGCATATAGTAGCCTAACAGAACAGCTAGAATGTTATAAAAAAATAAATAGGATTAAAACTTACCATTGCGTCAGCTTGGTTAGATACGGGCTCTTGCACATCTAACATTGACGCGTCCGCATCAGCAGCACTGGCCCGCGGACGAGGCGGAGCCATGTTGGGTTGGGGAGATATCGCGATAAGTGCTCTACGCGACTGCGACGCGACGAATTACAGGCGGCGCCTGGTGCAAAAGTGAAATCAGGATAACAAGACAAAGTCAACCGAGCTTGCTGAATTCTCCGATATGTGGATTTACAAGGTAAAATGTCTGTAGGGAGGCAGCCGGAGACAAGAGACAATAATAAATGTGCTCAAGGCTGAAACGGCGTTGTTGAAAAAGTTGTGTGTGAATGTAGTGAAGGTCGAAAAGAACCGTCAAATAGAAATTAGATCACAGGCAAGAGCATCTCTTGTTAAAGGTGGATCCAATAGTGGGGCACCAAGTACTAAGCTTCAACAAATTGAAATCTTAGCCGCAATGGAAAAACCAGGGGTGAACCCTCATTTAAGGCAACCTAGGTATTGAAGTCACAATTCTTTCTGTGAGGGTTTCGTAATAACCTTGTCTTCTAACGGTGCAGCATCAATTTTAGAAGAAAGAATTGAAAAGAGAGCCCTGAGTTTTGTATTTCGTATTGTAAGGAAGAAGGAGCAGCTTAGGTATTGTACGTTGGATAAGTTAGGTACCTAGGTACGAAGTAATGCCCCAGGAATATAACCCCACAGTTTCTCGATAACATGTGTATTTACGTATCATTATGTATTTATGCGTACTTACCTGCAGTAACCCTTTTTTGTTTCCCCTTATTAATTTTGGCAACGGCGATTGGCTAGGTTCCTGACTGCCTAACACGATTTCACAGGCAAGAGCAGGTGCAGGACCTACCCAGCAAGGTGGCTCATGCTTCTGAGTTGGGCACATTTCTTTATTAATCTACTTGTGAAAATGCTTACATAACATACCTAATATTAGGCCCACAAGCAGTCGATGACATGAACTTTAGGTGTACGTACATCGTACATCGTACATCCCGGGCTCCTTAACTCTAAATGTTAGTCCGGGTCGGGTGTCCAACAGCCCAAGTCAGCCGGCCAGTCAACCAGTCCCGATATCTCCACGCCTATTTTATTAAGGTAACTTGTTACTGTAACTTAGCCACCGATAACCCTGTTCGTCATCAATCCGGAATCATCTGACTCAAAGGGCTCAAGGGACAAGGACGTATAACAAGGCCGAACCGCAACAACTGTAACAACTGCAACACGTAGCATCTCACATTTCGCATTTTGCATCTCTCATTTAGCAAACTTGCTGACTCTCCAATAAATCAATACACCAATACACCAATACATACCATTTGTATTGACCACTGTGAAATCTTACTCACCTCCTTCGCTGCTTTGCTGCTTCGTTGCTGCGCTGCTGCGCTGCTTCATTCTCTTCATTCCCCCAAATAAGCTCATCACAAGTCTTCAAGGTTAGGTCGAAACAATACGACGTAACCTGCATCTTCCATTTGTTACTGGCTTCGACCCACCGACTAACCCACACCCCCACCGAACCCAACGAAGAAAAAGAAACAAGATCTTGAACTTGAACCCTCTGAAACTACCTACCATCCTATCCACCACCGCATAAAACATTATCGTCCAAAGGCCAAATTTACCTTCCTATAGTTCGAGCCTATCTACGAGAAAAAGTACAACCTGCCCGACCAGTCGGACAGACAAACATCATACTTACATACCTAATCTCATAATGGATGCATTGAGGGGGTCTTCGCCGACTAAGAACTCAGCGGGTTGCGAGTCACCCGAACAACTACTCGATTCCTTCAAGGCCGCAGCATTATCCGTCACTAAGCTCTACAAAACATCCGTCGCCGCCCAAACAAAGGCCCGGGCAGATGGGTATCAAGATTGCCTTGATGACCTCTTAGCCTTTCTTGATAAGTCCAACATTGGTGTAAGCGATGGCGAAGGCTGGCTGGTTCGGAAATGGGCGACCGAACGTTTAGACGGCCGAGATACATCACCCCAAACGATCGAGAGCGAGGACGAAGTAGAAAAGTCGGATCCTATATCGTCGCCGGAAATCCATCACTCGGGTAACCAAGCGCATTTGTCTACTATAAGGAACGAATCCCAATTACAACAAGAGTCTATCCCTACATCTGCCCACCAATCGACTGTCGACTCTCCCGTAGGCGAACAGCAAATGATCACCGTTCCAACGCAGGATAGCTTCACCTTTCGCGCGTCGCACCCATACCCTCAAGAGCCATACCTAAACTTGGAGAACCTGGACCTTTCGGATTCGACCAGAACGATCGACGGTTCCGCCCCTGGCTCTTCTGCGGTTCCCATCGCTCACCCAGCTCGCTCGCGCACCAACAAACGGGGACCCAGGCCGAGGCCTACGAATCATCTCGGGAAGGGAGCTGGTCAGAAGCGGTCAATCAACTTCGCGGAGCTGTTCAACGTGGGCGACATACCATTCGGAAAGGACATGTTCGGAAGGGAAGGGAAGAGGAGTCGGCATAACTGATCGAGAACAGCCCACCGAACATTTTCTTAATCTGCCTGCTTCACTTCACTTCACTTCACTTCTCCGCTCCGCCCCTATCCTCGGATAAGGAGTACGAGATTACGCAGCACGGCGACTACGACGCTTGACGAGTTAAACTGACGGGTTCAAATTAGGATTGGAATGGGAAGGGATAGGGGGAGCATCGCATGGTAGCACTGGCAAAGCATTTTTGAGGCGTTGAGTACACAGACACACACACTACGACTGACATCGGTTTCGTTGTTTGTCCAGAGAGGGCGTCCCGGAAACTTTTGCTACGTTTGCTTTCCTATAGACCAAGGTCAACCAAGTCAATCAATCAATATAAAACAAACCAACCCATTTGTTTCGTACCTATGAGAACTCTATGCTTTGTTGTTTTTGTTCATGTCCTACCCGTTACTGTTATTGTTATGATGCGGGACTGCTAATGTATATACGATCACGTGAACGAAACGAGTAATGGCAACGCAGTGAGACTCGTATGTACCTACCTGCCTTAGGTAGGTACCTATGTACGTACATTTTTTGTGTCCGACGTGATGAACAGCAGAAATACTTTAGGTACTCTTATGTTTAATTCGCAATTCATACTTGGCTAACAATTCGCGCTTAAAAATAATCACTGACAGCAATGACATGCGTATATAATCCTAAGAGAGCCACGTCCCTATCTACAGCCTCATACTAGGTAGTTCTCCGATCCAAATAGACGACGACATGATAAGCCGAACTAGAGAGATGAACTTCCGAATAGTCAGGAGATTCTGTCCGAGCAGATGCTTTAAATTCTTCTTAGCCGCTGTTAAGTCGTTACTGGTTCTACTCACAGACCTTTCCATGCATAGGAACGGAAGACGCCGTACCCGGAGGATCTGACCGTAGCCGAGACGTTTGAACATATCAGTCTTAACTCTAACCTAAACATTGGGCTGCCGATAGCTTGTGCTAACTAGTTGGTGTGGTGGCTTGTTTCGGTATAAGGATTAATAATATGTATCGTTGGAAATATCATCTCAACGATCTTCCTAGTCTATTTATTAACTAGCACGGAGGCTCGTTGCTAGATATCTACCTACCTACCTAATGTATATTGCTCATATGCGTCTTCTTGCAAGTCATTACTTGACTGTCTTATATTTTTAGAAGCTAGAAGACAATCAAGACAGCTATATTTCTGGATTGTTTGACGAGATATCAATGCCCCTGGAAGCTTTCGAAGAATGGTAATGGATTATCAATGCTGATTTAGGGAGATATCCATTTTAACTCATCGTATTCTTACCTGTAAATACCAATCACTATCAAGTCAATAATCCGATTAAGTCGTATAACGTATGATATGACTCACAAGAACTTGGTTTCTTTATCCTCATTATGAATAGGTACCTAAGGTAGCCTTTAAACTCTGAGACTCGACAAGAGTTAACCTTAGGTACCTAAGGACACGCAAGGGGGAAACAAATCAAATAATTCAACATGCAAAACCCAACAATCATCTCTATCAGAGTCAATATAACGAAAAGAACGAATAACAAGACGACAGATCTCAGCAAATAGCAAGGCTCTATTACTAACCAATTTATTAAATACCCAATAACCTATTTACACATAATCCAAAACAAACCGTACCCGCGGTACTTTCCACGTCACGTATAAGCCCCCCTTTGGCTTACTCGATGGACAGCTTCGTCTCGAGCCATTTCGTGAACCTAACCGTCGGGGCATCTACGGCGCGCCAGAAGACGTCCGCAGCCCATATGACGAGCGGAATGTTGAACACGGCCGCGAGTATGCAGCCCCAGTTATACATGGAGCCCTCCGTCGTCGTGTAATCCCAGGCGCGTTTCTGCACCATGAAGCCGATCGTATGCGTGACAGGCCCGTGCATGAGGTAGAGCGCGTAGCTGATGCGGCCGAAGTATTGCACCACAGGTGAGTTGAAAAACCGTTGCCAGGTGGTTGATCGCGCCGTGCAGAACACGAAGATTATTGACCCGATCATCTGGTAGTATCGGTACTTATCCGAAAACCACTCGGGGATATGCGCCCCGAGATATTCCCACCCGGGAACGCCAGCGGGCCCGGCGTCTGGCTCCGACATCAGATAAAGAGCTGGGATGGACAACAAAGTCCATAGGTGGTTACACGGGCCCCTTTTTTCAGGGACGGTGTCTGGTGTCTTTTCGAGCGGAAGTAGCGTTAAGGGGGGAGAAGGTGGTTGAGCGTTCGGCTCGTGGGCGCCACGGATGAGATCTAATTCCGCGATCATCGTCCCCGAAAGGAATAGAACCATTTCCCATCGATCGCTTCGAAGCACAAACCACATGAGAACGGTAAGACAGAGGAATCGTACGCCGGTCCGTAGTCTAGCTGTGCCGAATATTATTAGGAAGAGCATCATCGAACACCGGAACTCCACGGGGATGGTCCAGAGGTGAACATCATATCCAGTCGCACCACCGAACTTCTCCCAGCCCCAAATGTGTACGAAATTGTACATCTCTATCATCCAATGACGCAACTGCTTCCGAGTGGTCTCCTCCAAAATGGGATGATGTTCTATAACATTGTGTATATAGTGCCGGTCGCCAGAAAAGGCCCTAGTGACTTCGTAAAAGCCAAATCGAAGTAGGATTAACACGCCGAAGGTCGAGATCATCGGCGGGAGGTATAAGCGAAAGAAGCGACGGAAGACGAATGAGGTCATGGTTTGTGAGAAACCATCGAAAGAACGACTTCGAAGTTGTTTTAGTGGTTTTAACGAGAGAGCGTATCCTGAAATGACAAAGAATATGCAGACCATAGACGGCCCGCTGTAGAGTAGCCGGACAAAAGGCAGGCGCCATATCTCGTAGTTGGCATCGTTGGAACCCCAGCCTTCTGCTATCCTGAAAGCTGTGTAAAAATAATGGCAAAAAAATACAAATAACGCGGCTAGACCTCGCATTCCATCAAGATATGCCGTTGGGTGAAGCTTCTCTGGTCGAAACCGCTCACGAACAAACCGGTGATGAACGAAGCTAGGTAATAGAAACATGCCTATCCGGAGCATGAAAGAGCTCCATGATGATAAACGTAGGCCGTTACAATAGGACTTTGCTGTGGAGGCCCATTGTATGCCCGAGAAACGACCGTCGAGATCCGCGCGAGCGCTCTCACTATCTACATCTGAGAGAGATCTATCGTCAATGAGAGACAGCTTCTCCTCGTGGGAGAGCGAAGCCCTTGACAGCGCATAACCATTCATTGTCCGGCAATGTAGTGAAAGAAGTGAAGAAGGTTTTGGTAGGAGTACCGGTCACAGTTACCAAGTAGCACTTTTTTCTTGACAAGTAACCTAGCCCCTGAGTATACGACAAAGAAGAGAAGAGATCATTACACCGAGTTGTTTTTGTCTATCCATCTGAAGCCGAGGCCGTCACGGACCACTTGTGATGAAGATCATGTTGCGCACCCTGGCAGCGAAGGATACTGATCGTCAAGGAAAAAGCGGCTGAAATATGTACCTAACGTATGTCATGTAATCCTGTTATTCATTGCTTTTCCTGAATAGACAAGTAGATTACGAATATCCGAAACAGTTCCCCCGTAATGTCACTTGACATATAAAGAAAGATGTGCGGTAGGCTCTGTCAGGTATAAGATAACTTGCTAACGTTTCGCCCGCCCCATAATGTTTAAATGTGGAGTGAATGAACTATACCGTGTATATGGATTATAATAGGGGAGTCAAGGACGTCTAGAATATTGCTCAGTCCCTTATGCCATAGTAGCACATACATAGTAGGTATCCTATGTTTCTACTTAGCTAGCTAGCTCAGACAGTACCCAACTTACGATAGGGTGGCTATGTTGGATCGTACGAGGACAAGACATGGAACAAGAGTCAATCACAGTGAAAAATGTTCGAGTATGGTTCGAAAGTCGAAGTAAAGTGTGTGAGTGTGTGAGTGTGTAAGTGTGTTAGGTAGGAATCCAAGAGACTGTGTCGAACCGGCTCCGTTGCTCCCCGGCCCAATGGACAACATAATCGGATATTTTTAGTGGTCCAGCAGGGAAAGGGAGTCGTCATTCTCCTATGATTAGAGCAGGATTAGAGGCTGTTAATGCCTGGATGGATTATGACGATCGTTACCGTGTATTGTGGGAACGCGACAGCTGGTGGTTAGATGAACGCCATCAGCGCCATCTTTTTCCTTGGGCTTCATCAGTTTCGTCTTGGCGATGAGATGGGGCCCTGGTGTTCCAGGCTGTTCAGGTGTGGTGGTGGAGCGACTGGCGGTGGAGCGGTGGAGTATTCCGTTTGATCTACAGGGACAAAAGCTTGGTGATCCCTCCCCTTGGCGATTGGGGGGTCCCGCTAATTTACAAAGAAGTGTGGTTGAGCGTGGGGGAGGTTGAAGGTTCATTCCTAGAAGAGTTGAAACAGCTAACGTCTGCGACAGACGAGCAGACGAGTCGTTGGTGAGAAATCAAAGTTGGCAGCGGCTACGAAATCGCAACTAAAAATGTTTAGGTCATTTCTAATTTCGTACGTTCTTCATTTATATCGGATTACATGCTTACCTAGGTAGGTTGGACTGTTTTAAATTACCTACTTGGTACGCTTACTATAGTACATATTATGCATATACTAGTGCTGTCTACGTAAACTTAACGGCATACCCTAAAGGGGTACTGTACTTTAATTAAAAAATTGGATAATAATTAAGGATTTCCCTAAAATTTATCCAATATATAAGATTTTATTATAATTCCTATATAAATATAATATACTTTAAGATTAATATATAATATTATTTATAATAATATATATTATTTATTTAATTTTATAAATACCAAATATTTTTATATTAAATAATATATTTATATATTAAATATATTATAACCTCTTATATTTTATTATGAAATATATATTAAATCCATTATAATCACTTATATTAAATAATATATTTATATATTAAACATATTATAATCCCTTATATTTTATTATAAAATATATATTAAATCTATTATAATCACCTATATTAAATAATGTATTTATATATTAAATATATTATAACCCTTTATATTTTATTATATAAATATATTACCTTAAAAAAACAATTAACATTAACATTATATATATATATTTTTATATTTATTTTAAATCTTTATATTAATATTTTCCTTTTTTTAAATTTACCTTATTTTTTAATATTTTTTTTAATATATAATCATTAATATTTTTTATTAAATTATTTATAGTGATTTATATAAGATATAATATTAGAATATTTAAAATGGTTTAAATATTATATAATCCCAATATACTTATAATTATTTTATTAAAATTAAAAACTTATAAATTTATTTACTATTTAAAATAAAATATTTTAACGTACCGTTATATATAAATAATTATCCTTTAATAATAATTTTTAATTATTTTATTAATAAATTACTAATTAAATTTATAAAACAATAAATAAATAAAAATATATTTAAAAGGTTTTTTTTATTAATTATTAAATTTAATTTTACTTTTTTAATTAAACTTATTTAAGATAATTCTTAATTATTTAATAAACTTACTTAATTTTATAATATATATTTTAATAATATTATCCTTATAAAAGTAAAAACCTTTACATAACTTACATTAAATATAATAATAAACCTGTAATATATTAATATTATTTAATAAAGGTTTATAATATTAATATAATTTATAATTCTTTAATATTTTTAAAATTATTTAAACATTAATAAATTATTTATATAATATAATATTTTTTTACTTTTTTATCCTTTTCTTTTTCCTTTTAATTTTTTAATGTTAATAATTACATTATTTACTATTATTAATAACGAAACAAAGCTACCCATCTTTTACAAATAATAACTTAATATAATTTAAAATATACTTTTTTAATTAACATTATTATTATTTAATAATAATAATACATAATTTATATAATTCCCCCGTAACTATAATTCCATTAAAAATTATTATATAAGAAATTTTTTTAAATTTACAATAAATATAAAATACAATAAAAAATAATAATATATTATTAATCTTTAAAATCTTAAAGTACAAATAAATAAATTTAAAAAACCTATTAATTTTTTTTAAATTTATTAAAAAAATCTTTATTATTACCTAATTAATTTCTTTACATAAAAATAAGATTAATAACTTTTTATATTTTTAATTAAAAATAAATGTAATATAACTAAGTTTACAATAATATAAAGTTATTATAAAAGCTAAAAATAACAAATTTTTAAAAAAATTTAACATTTAACTTAAATTAAAAAAATATATTTTAAATTAACATTATATATTTTTAATATTATAGGATATAAATATATAATTACAAATATAATAATATATAATTAAAAAATTAACCTTATTATAATTATACGCATTATTTTAAACATTTTTTATAAACTATTATTAAAATCTTAATTTTAATACGTTAAAAAACCTTATATTTAACAATTAGAATTTATACATTAAATAAAGTGGTAAAGGGAATATAATAATTCCTAACTTAATAACTTATTTAAAAAATTAAATTATTAAATAGTTATTATAATTATTAAAAATTAGGAATTACTTTTTTTTAAGGTTTTTTAATTTGGTAAATTAGTTAAAATATTTTAATTATTTTAAGGTAATAAGGTTATTAATTTAGTTATTTTTATTAATAATTAATATTATATTATTAATTAAAACGTTAATAACTTAATTTTCCAATATTTAATAATTTAAGAAAATTATAAATAAGGCAATTATTACCTTAATAGTTAAACAAATCTTAATTACTATAATAAATATTTTAAAATTAAGGTTAATTATATAAAATTTTAAAAAATTACACTAGGTCCAAATCCAAATTCCATTTAAATAATTAATCCTTATATTAATTTTATTTATATTAAATATATAATAAAATTTAATATAATAATTTTACTATAACTAATATAATTTAGTAAATTAATAGCTAATAAAGATAATATTATAAATTAACTTACGCGTAATTAATATTAATTAACCTTAAATTCGCTTAAAAAACTAATAATTACACTTTAAAAACTTAAAGGTTTATTATTAATAAATAGATTTTAAATAAAAATATTAATCTTAATTAAATAAAATAATATAATTAATTATATATTAAATAATTCATATATTAATATAATAACCAGTTTTAATTAACTAATAAAATTAAATATAAAAAACCATTTCTTAAAAAAGTATAAACGTAATATAACCATTACTATTTTTGCTATAAGGGTAAACCCCATTATAATAATTTAACATATACTTATAAGGTACGTTAAAATGATAAGTAACACTTTTTATAAATTTAAACTTACTTTTAACAAAAGTCTATACTATTAATTAAATACAAATTTTAATAAAATCGTTAAAAATTATAATAAGTAAAGCAGTAAAAATAAATAAAAAAATAAAAATAATATTAATTAAAATTAAAGTAAAAATAAAAATAATTACTTTAAATATAATAATAATCTTAAGATTATTTATAATATAAATATATTAAAAGTAAAAAAAATAAATAATTATTATTATATTAAATGATTATATAATTAAAATAAAAAAATAAAAATAATATTATAATTTATATATATATATTATAATTTTATAAATTTTAATTAATTAGTATAATATATAAATTATAATATTATTAATAATTATAATAAAATTAAATTATAATTAATAAAAAAAAAGTTAATTAAGAAATCTAAAGAAATTTTAACCTATATAAATAATAATATTATTAATAATTATTATAAAAATAATTTATAATTAATAAAAAAAAAGTTAATAAAGAAATTTAAAAAAACTTTAATTTATATAAATTGTAATATTATTATTAATTATTATAAAAATGGTTTATAATTAATAAAAAAGAAATAAAAAAAGAAATTTAATAAAACCTTATATATATAAATAAATTTATATTTTTATAAATAAATAATAAAATATATTTAAATTTTTATTATTAATAAATATAATTAAAATTAAAAATTTAAACATATTTTACCAAGGATAATTACTTAAGGTATATTATTTAAACAAATAATAGTATTAAGTAATATAAGTATTTTAATCTTACATTTTAATACCTAATAAAATTAAATTTGTATTAAGGTTAATTTGCAATTTTTTATTCTTTAATATTTATTTTAATAAAAGGAAACCTATTTTTTTAGGTTTAACATTAAATTTAAAATATATAATTTTAAAGTCTTTTTATTTAATTAAAATATTATAAATTAAAATTAGTAATAGGTTTTATATAATATATTAAGATTTTATTATAATTAAGTGTTTCCTATTCTATTATTTTTTATATATTTTATATGCGATATATATAAGAGTTAATAATAATAATAATAATAAAATTTTAATTTTTTAAATAAAATTAAATTATATTAAAGTAAATATAATTATTAATAAAAGTTTAATTTTTTGCTTTATATATATTATTTAAATGATTTTTAAATTTTATAATTAAATATAAAAATATAATATTATTTAAAGTTATAGGAATAAATTATAAATAATTTTTATTTTTTATTTTAAGAAAAAAATTTTAATTATTATATTTATAAAGTATATTAAATTTAGGGTTATGTAATATATTTTTGGGTAAAAATATTTTAAAAGGTAGGTTATATTTTTGGAAACTTATTTTTATTATATAAGATATTAACTTTTAATTTTCTTTAGGTTTTAAGGTTTAATTATTATTGTGATTTTATAAATATAATATTTTATTGTACAAGTTTTTAAATTACGTTTTATTTGTATAGTTATAAATAATATCTTAAAATATTTTTTATTTATTATAAAAATTAAGTGTAATATTAGTAAGGTATAAATTAATTTTATTAATATAATTTTATACCTAATTTAAAGTATAAATATTTTTATATATTAATTTTATTAAATTATTATTAAATGTGATTTATTGAAATCTTAATGAATTTAATTATATTATATGGTAAAAAATATTAGTTTTTTTAATTATTTTAATATTAAATTTTAAATTAGTAAATACGTTCTTTTTTAATATATTAGAATAAAAATATATTTTTTTTTCTTTTAATATATTTCTTTTTTTAAGAATATTAAATTAATTTAATATTATAAAATTAAATATTATTAAACCGTTAAATATTATTAAAAAGTTAATTGTTATTAGAGAATTAAGTTTTAAAAGAATATTTAATAATATAAGAAATAAGTTAAAAATATTTTAAAGTATTAATAATTTTTTATTTAAAAAAAATTTAAATTTTTTTTAAGGAAAAAAATTTATATTAAATAATAAATCCTATAATTATTTTCTTAAATTATAAGTTAATAATTTATTTTTTAAGCTTATATTTAATAAATTTATTAATAAATTTAATTTAAAAAATTTAAAAAAATATATATTAGGTAATAAATCTTATAAATATTTTTTTAAATTATAAATTAATAATTTATTTTTTAAGCTTATATTTAGCAAATTTATTAATAAATTTAACTTAGAAAATTTAAAAGAATATATAAAATTTAAAAAATAAAAATTGGATAATTTTTATATTTAATAAAATAAGAATTTTATAATAATTATAAATAAAGTATAGAAATTTAAAATATAAAATTAATATATATAAAATTATAAAATTATATATTATTTTATTAATTAAAATATAATTACTTAAAAAAGAATTTAATTAAAATTTAATTTATAAAAATAAAATATATACATTTATAAAAATATTATTAATATAATCTTTATATTAATTTTTAATTTAAAGGTTTAAATAATATATATATATAAAGTTAAAAAAATTATATATATAATTTTATTTTTAAAAAGAAAATTATTATACATTATTATAGTTTATTTTTATTATTTTTATTTTAACCATTTAAAATATAAAGCTTTTAAACTATTAATACCTTAAAATTATAAAAATAACCCTTAAAACCTATAAGTTTTATATTAAAAATAAAAATACTATATGATTTAAAATATTATATATATATGTATTTACATATATATATATATAATATTATAAAATAATTCTTATAAATATTAATTTAATAGGTATTAAATATATTTCATATTTTTTATTTTAATATAAAAATACATTTTGGTATTACTTATAATATTAAATTCATATATATATAATTATAAAACGTGTATTAACGCACTTTATAACCTTATATACGCAAATTTAACCAATAATATATAATATATTTAATAGTAAATTTGAGCTATTATAATACCTTTAAATAAAATAAATTTATATTTACCATATTTTAATTTCCCTTTTTAAAATAAAAAATACTTATTCGAAATATTATAAAAAAATATATAATATATATCCCGGACTTACTTTTATATTATATTTTTAAGTAAGTTAAATTAAATAATTAACTTAATTTAATTTTATTATAAAAATATCTTAATTTTCTTTTTATTTAATTATTAAAGTTTATTAACCTTTATAATTAAAGATTTTTACTTATTTAAACTTAAACCTATTAATTAAAGGATTAAATAAAGATAAATTTTAATAATTTTTAATATTAATTTAATTTTTTAATTTAACCCATAATTATTATTTTAATTATTATTATTAATAAAACTTTTATAATTTTTTTAATTAATTATTAAAACCTATTAATTTTTATAATTAAAAGATTTTTACTTATTTAAATTTAAGTTTATTAATTAAAAAATTAAATAAAAATAAATTTTAATAAGTTTTTTATATAATAATAAACCCTTAATACCTTTAATAAATTTTTAATACTTTTAATAAATTTTTAATATTTTTATATAATTTTTAATACCTTTATATAATCTTTAATACCTTTATATAACCCTTAATATCTTTATATAATCTTTAATACCTTTATATAACCCTTAATACTTTTATATAATCCTTAATACCTTTAAAATAAAAAAATATAATAATTGGAAATTATATTTTTTATTATAAAAAATAATTATAAAAATAAAAATCTAATTTATAAATTTATAAATTTATTTATAAAAATAACATAATATTTATAATTATTCATTAAATATATTATTTAGATTTATATATTAATTAAAAAATGATTTAAAACATATATATATTAATCTTATAAACTTTTTACCTTTTTAAAGTAAATTAAATAAAATGATATATAATAATTAATTTCTTAATCCTAATATATATAAAAAATCTAATATATAATTTTAAATATAATAACCATGTTATAATTATATTATTATTTATTATTAAAAAATAATAAGTGATTAATTTATTTTTAAATTATAACCCTTTTAAATTAATTGTAAAAAAGGAAAAAGAATAAAATTATTAAATTTTATATTTAACTTTTTTATTTTTTTTTATTTATTTATTAGGTTTATTTAAGATTAATATATAATTTAAAAGATTCTAATACATAAAAATATTATTTAATAAATTATTTTATATAAGGTTTTATAAAAATTAATTTATAATTATATAAATTTAAAGTAATTTTATATATTTTTATTTTAAAATAAGAATATTTTTATAGATGTATAAAAGAATATATATATATTTATAATAATATTATTAGATTTATAATAATAATTAATATTTTATAAATATTATAAAGGATATTTATAATAATAATTAATACTTTATAAGTATTATAAAGGGTATTTATAATAATAATTAATATTTTATAAGTATTATAAAAAGTATTTATAATAGTATTATTAAATTTATAATAATAACTAATATTTTATAAGTGTTATAAAGGGTATTTATAATAATAATTAATATTTTATAAGTGTTATAAAGGATGTTTATAATAATATTACTAGATTTATAATAATAATTAATATTTTATAAGTATTATAAAAGATATTTATAGTAATAATTAATATTTTATAGGTGTTATAAAGGGTGTTTATAGTAATAATTAATATTTTATAAGTGTTATAAAAGGTGTTTATAATAATATTATTGGATTTATAATAATAATTAATACTTTATAAATGTTATAAAGGATATTTATAATAATAACTAACATTTTATAAGTGTTATAAAGGGTGTTTATAGTAATATTATTAAATTTATAATAATAATTAATATTTTATAAATGTTGTAAAAGGTATTTATAATAATAATTAATATTTTATAAATGTTATAAAGGGTGTTTATAGTAATATTATTAGGTTTATAGTAATAATTAATATTTTATAGGTATTATAAGGGGTATTTATAATAATAATTAATATTTTATAAGTGTTATAAAGGATATTTATAGTAATAACTAATATTTTATAAGTATTATAAAGGGTATTTATAATAGTAATTAATATTTTATAAATGTTATAAAGAGTGTTTATAGTAGTAATTAACATTTTACAGGTGTTATAAAAGGTATTTATAATAGTATTATTGGATTTATAGTAATAATTAATATTTTATAAGTGTTATAAAGGGTATTTATAGTAATAATTAATATTTTATAGGTATTATAAAGGGTGTTTATAATAATAATTAATATTTTATAAGTGTTATAAAAGGTATTTATAATAATATTATTAAGTTTATAGTAATAATTAATATTTTATAAGCGTTATAAAAGGTGTTTATAATAGTAATTAATATTTTATAAGTGTTATAAAAGGTGTTTATAATAGTATTATTAAGTTTATAATAGTAATTAATATTTAATAAATATTATAAATAATTAATAAAGTAAATAATTATATATATAAAAATTTATAAATGAGAATTAATAAAATAAATAATTATATATATTAAAATTTATAAATAATAATTAATAAAATGGGTAATTATATATATAAAAATTTATAAATAATAATTAATAAAATAAATAATTATATATATAAAAATTTATAAATAATAATTAATAAAATAAATAATTATATATATAAAAATTTATTTTAATTAATTTATAAATATAAAAATATAATGTAATAAAATTTTTTATTTTTTATTAATAACCTTATTTTCTTTTTTTTTTATAATAAATATTATATAAATTATTTTTTTCTTTTTTTTTTTTTTTAAGGTAAGTAAAACCGTTAATTTTTTTTTAAAATTAATTTAAATGTTAATTTATTTTTATAAAGGTATATTAATATATAATTTTATATAATAAGTTATTTTAAAGTTAATAAATATAGTTATAGGTTTAATTAATATAAAGGTAAGTGTTAATGTTGTTATTAATGGTGTTATTAATAATAGTATTATTGGTGTTATTATTGGTGGTGTTATTAATAATGGTATTATTAACATTGTTGTTAACGGTGTTATTGGTGGTATTATTAGTAGTGGTGCTATTAACGTTATTATTATATTAATATATATATTATATATTATATTATATGCTTTATATATTTATAAAAGAATAATATAAGTTATTACTATTATAATAATAGTAGGTATAAATATTACTTACCGGGTTAATATTTTAATTTAATATTATTATTAAAAAAATTATATACCTTTATTATAAATTTTAATTATTTACGTATTAGTTATATTATTAGTTATTTATATGTAAATAATTATAAATTTAAATATATAAGGTTAAGATATTTTTTAAATAATTATTAATTATATATTATTATAATATTATTATAAAATATTTATATGGTTATTTTATTTATTAATTATAAAAAAAGGTTTTATATGACCAGTGTAATTTTTATTTTTTATAAATTTGTAATGGGAAAAAAGGTTAAAAAAAGTAATAATATTATTATAAAAGGGGTGCGAAAAGGTAATAATGTAAATATAAGTTTTTTAAGCTTTTTCCTATATAAATATAAAAATTATATAACTTAAATTAATTATATAAATGTTTTTTAATATAATTTATTTTTAATTATAAATATATATTATAGGTTTAAATTATTTTTTTTAAAAAAGTTAAGTATATTTTAAATCAAACATTTAATAAATATATTAATAATAATGGTAAGTGTAATAATAATAATTATTTTATTAGTAATTATTAAATAAATTATTTTTTTCCTTTTTTTTAATTATTTTTAAGATTTTTTTAATATAACTATTTTAATATTTAATTTATTTAAATAAGTATGTAATTATTTTTAATAAAAGCATATATTATTTATTATTTTTATAAATATTTTTTATTAATATAATTATTATTATTTAATATATTCATTAATTTAAAAATGTGATAAAATAAATTATTTTATATTTATTACATATTTACTTATATATAATTTTATATAAAAAGGGAAGATATTATTAAAAATAATACCTATTATTTTTTAATTTTAATAAAAAAAAATTATTTTTTTTAAATACCTTTTAAAATATAAATAATTATTAAACTTATTTATAATTATAATTATATTATTATTATGTAATTTAAATAAGGAAATTTATATATTAAATGTTATATAAAAAACTTATTATAAATTTTTAATATATATTAATAATAGGTAATTTTTTATAATTTTATTTAATATATTAATTAGATTAATATTATATAATAATAATAAGAATTATTAATAAATTTGAAATAATATTTTATCCTTATTTTTATAAAGAAATGAAAGTAAATAAAGCATTAATTAAAAAATTTAAGTAATAAGGTAAGTTAGATTATTTGTATTTAAAAAACTAATTAATAATATATATAAAAAGTTTTAATTTAATAATATTAATTTAAACATGTTTAACATTTTATCTTTAAGTAATATATTTTATAATAATTAAATGTTAATTGTTAAATGTATTACTTATGAGTTAATTAAAAATTAAGAATTATTAGAAATGGTATTAAATAAAATTAATATTTTTTTTAAAATTTAAATTTTAAATTTAAATGGTTTACATTATTATATATATGTTATATATGTTAAATTTAATAAGGTTATTAAGTACTATTATTTAAAATAACCCTTTAAATATTATTTACCTTTAAAATTTTATTTTTTAACTTTGAAATATTATTAATTTATAGTAAATTTAAATATTGAAATTACAGGTAAGTTAATATATTTAAATTACTTTAAATTAATATAAGTAAACATTATTATTTAATAATTTATAATTTTTAATAATAATTTAATTATTAAGTAAATAACTTAAGTTAATATAAAAAATTTAAATAACTTTATTAGGTAAAAGAAAATTAATAAATAAATGAATATAATAATAATTATTATTTTTTAAAATTTAAAAAAAGAAATTAATAAATTATAAAAAATAAAGGGGAATATAATATTCTAATAAATAAATTTTAAATTAATTATTTAAAAATATTATTTAAATTAAAAGTATATAATTTTTGATAAACTAAACTATAAAATAAAAGTACTTTGGGTAAATCCCTAATTACTACCCGATTTCCTAATTAAAGCGCAGTATCCCTTTAGGGTGCATCATTAAGTTTATGCAGACAGCACTAATACCTTCCCAAGATGTATTTCAAATTATGTATGGCATCTGAACTACCCAACCTACATGTACCTCATAACCATGTGATGTGATTTGCACCTGTCATCTAAATGGGATACATGTCAAACCTTAAAATATAACTAGTGCAAAGCTACGTGAGAAAGAACTTGTAAATATTAATCCTATCCTCCACACCATTTTTTTTTTTTTAAAAAAAAAAAAAAAAAAAAAAGACAACATCGAATTATGTTCCGTTGCCTGTTTGGTCACACACATTCTATACTGGGGCAAACACTCTTTTCGTCGAGTCACATACACGATACAACACACAATGTCGCTTCATCAAACGATAATGAGGATAATGTCTAATTAAATTAGGTATTACAGGATTCAAGAGCATATCATGATCCTAGGTAACTTACATCTAGCTCTTAATAAGGGCTGGACGAATTACTGATACCGCTATAGTAGTTAATCCACTCGAAGATTTCCGTATGCCAGACCAAACTGTTCTCTGGGTTAAGAACCCAGTGGTTCTCGTCTGGGAAGTTGAGCAGCTTGCTCGGCACACCCTTCGTTTGGAGGAGGTTGAAGAGGAGCATGCCTTCGCTGACGGGTAGCCGGAAGTCCAGCGAGTTATGGACTACAAAGTGCGGCGTCGCCCAGTTGTCCACGTACAACAAGGGGTTCCAGTCGTAGTACGGCGAGCCAGGTACGAAACCACTCGAGTTAAATTGACCACTGAAGTCGTGGTTCATGAACCACAGTTCCTCGCTGGCATATTGATTCAGTGTTGACGTGCTGCCGTCATGCGTCACAAGAGCCTTGAATCGCCTTCCAAGCTCGTGTCCTTGAATCCTAAAGGGAGTTCTCGTTAGTATATATACTGTCAATTTAACCTTTTCAAAGTTAAAAGGCTTACCAGTTTGTCATATATCCACCAAAGGATGCGCCGGCTTCGATGCCATTCTCCGTATCAACGTACTTCAGGGTGCTGTTGACGTAGTCCCAGACATGTACCAAATCCCAGTATGGATATAATCCCCACCGGCCTTGGATAGCATCTGTCAGGTTCTGGCCCCAACCAGAACTCGCTGTTGGGTTTGGTGCAATAACGACGTAACCCTGATCAGCCCATACCTTGAAGTTCCACCGCGTGCTCCACGAGTTGAAGTGGGCACCTTGGGGACCGCCATGCGTGATAAAGGCCAGCGGGTAAGTCTTGCTCTCATCGAAGCCCTCGGGGTAAACAATCCACGATTGCTGCTTGATTTCAGAAGTATTGGTCGAGTAATAGAACTCGGACACATCTTCCGGCCCAAGACCAGCGAGAGCAGGGTCGACCAGATTAGCCTGGAAGTATGTCTTGATGGCATCGCCTTCTGGCGAAACGGTGTAGATATCTCGGCTCGTCCAGATCTTGGAATCGGATACGAGAATGGAGTCATCAGGCAGGACATAAAAACCAGAAGGTACACCTTCGTTTGTAATGTTCTTGGGAACATACGAGTCGCCAGCGGTGAGAGGAACAGGGAAGATACGTTCCCGACCTAGATCTGGAGCAGCGACGAAGAGGGTCTCTGAGTCCTTGGACCATGCTAGACTATCTGGCGATCTATCCCAGTCCAGCGCGAGTGCAGTCACGTTGAAGTCTTCTGGGTCTGCGTCTGCAACGTAAAGGATATTACGGTCCGACTCGTAGGCGATATCGTTCATCTGGAAATATACAATTTTCTTTCCGGAAGGAGAGAACCTCGGGCTTACGGCCGCGCCTTGGGCTTTGAGGTACTTGGTAGTACCCCTGGCATTGATCGGAATGGCGTCCTTTGAAGTGCCATTGAACGGCACATAGTAGATCACATCGGCGGTATTATTAGCCAATGGAAGCGAAGGATCCTTGGTCAGGAAAACAACACCACTTCCGTCGGGCGAGATATCGTAATCACTCTCATCACTTTGGTCGTAGGGGCTCTCGGCACGGGTGACATTAGCAATGCCGGAGACGTAGTTTGTGAGCTCTCCGGAAAACGAGTAGGAGCCACCGCATTTCTTCAGCACACCGCCAAAAACAGCGTTTTTCTTGTCATCAAGCCATGTGTCCTGAGAGCCGTCATTAGCTGGCAATGCTTATGAAGTTTTATAACGAGTTACCTACCCAATGGCGAACGTAAGTCTGTGTATAAATCCTGGCCGTGCTGGCCGGAGTGCTTGCAGATGCCTCGTTGTATGCTGTACCGTTAGGATACGCCTTAGTGTATACGAGGAAGTGAATATCGCCGGATTCCGTTCTAACAGCCTTAAGGCCTGAGTAGGGCGCGGGCAAGGATGTAATCAACTTGGCATCCTCTAGAGAGTTGGCGTCAGCAGCGTACAAGCTTATACCACCATCGTCTTCGGCATTCGTGCCGTTGATGTAAATGATGCTTGTAGGTGTTGATCCGACAAATACAACTTCCGAAATATCGGAGCCGGAATACCAGACAGAGATCTCGCCAGTCTTCAAATCGAGCTTGTTCCACTGCGATGACCTCTCCTTGGTATCAAACGTGTAGTTAGATACCGTGTAGAGTGCAAAGTCCTATACAATTGGTTAGTATTTTACATGAGGTCAGCTGTGAAACATTGGATACATACACCACTGGGGTTTGGTGCGGCAACGCCATAGCGGTTCGCAGCGAGCATAGACTCTGGCGTAATACCGAATACGGTAGGCAGGGCAGCTAAAGCTACCGCTGCTGGCGATTGAAACCTCATGTTCACGTAGTCACGACGAGAACTACCTACTTCCTACGCCGACAGCCTACGACCCTATGGTAGCTTAGCCAAGGCAGGTGGGTTGAACAATAAGTTCCACGAGAAAGAAGGGCCCAGGACGCCATCAAATAGCTACAACAAAGAAGCTAGGGCTGGAAAGCGAGGCGGGGTATATCAGGGAAAACAATCAACAATCAACAATCACACTACATATTACATCGGTATCTCTGGGAATTGCGCCATGCCGTAATTTCCATGGACCTAGACCAGGCCTAGAGTTGAAGTTCCATTATCTTCTATCTTCTATCGCACCAGCAGAACGGCACAGTGAGAAAGAGCTCAGCACTAGTTTGGAGCTTTCTATATGAAAAAGGCAGGTGAGAAGAACTTGGCGTTCTCGTGTCTAATCGATATTCGACCGTCCAGGTTTGCGATCCGTCGTTGGAGCATCGATCAGTCAACAGCAGGTTCTCCAATAGGCATATAGCTCCCGAGTTCGGATGGTTTTGATTCGCAGCCGGAATAGGTGGAATCGTGCGGAGATCTCACCTACGCGTGTACAGTAGCAGGAGTAAAATGCTGACGTTGGACCAAAAAGGAACAGCGGAGACCCTTGTCGAGTCTACATTTCGGATGATTGCTCCCCACTTCTCGCGAGATAAATCTACACCTTAAACAGGATATGATTGGCGCCGAGCGCGTGCCTATGCAAGGAACGGTAGCTCTCGCTGCCCCTTGGCACATTCACCGCGGAATCGCGTGTTTGGCCGTCAGACCGTTCATTCGGGATACTTCTCAATCGGGACGTAGGCTGGGAATCATGGATAATACAGTAGGTTACTGGTCCGAGTTGTTTGCCTGTTAGTAAAAGCCTTATCACTCCTCTTATAGCATCGTCAACCTTGACTAAATACTTAGTATTTGCTAGGCATAGATAAGAAAAAAAAAGAAAAAAGAAGAAAAGAATCTTTATTAGACATAAGCTCATTAAGTTTGATGTACTGTTGTTTTAGTATTGGATCCGGCTCACGACCTAGTTAGTCTGATCTACGTCAATGGCGCAGTCCAGATAGTACGCTTGTTTGTAGGGTAGTTATATAGTAATCAATGATGAAAAAATAATCGCAGAGAGGGTTGCAATTGACACGATTATATTTTATTAAATTAAGTAGTCTTAGCTACAACTTTCTGGGTAATCTAATAGGCCTTCTTCCCACTCCTGGACTTTCTCGAAAGGGTCTTGTACTTAGAGTATCCCGCCGATCTCCTAGTAAGTGACGTGACGTTGCGCGCCGGGAACCCCTCCCAGCTGGTCCCGTACGTCGCGACCGCGTGCGCGATAGCGCGGCTCGTCGCCTGGAAAGCGTCCAGGTTCAGGTTTGTCATGTTGTCCTTCGCCGAGTGGTAATTGGGGTCGTACCAGATTCCCGCCGTGCCGCCGAACAGCGCGACCTCCTCTTCGGTCTTTATCCCGTCCGCACCGGTATCCAAGCCACCGCACGGCACGCCCTGCTCCAAAAAGGGTCCGTAGTCGCTGCGCCCGTTGAACTCAGAGCCGACGAAGGGTAAGCCTTCCGACTTGTACCACTCCTCGAATAGCTTCTCGGCCTCGGCCGAGCCCGCGGGCCCGGACAGGTTGTAGGTGCTGCCGTCGCCGTCGTAGATGCCCAGGACGTAGTTGGGCGACGCGATCATGTCGAAGTTGAGGTATAGCCTGACCTTGTCGAGCTCCGGGGCCGCCGTGACGTTGACGTAGTGCTCCGAGCCGAGCAGGCCTTCCTCCTCGGCCGTCCACCAGGCGAAGCGGACCTGGTTGTTGGTGCGCCAGCGCGCGAGCTGCTTGGCGATGGTCAGCAGCCCGCACGAGCCGCTGCCGTTGTCGTTGATGCCAGGGCCCGCCTCGACCGAGTCGCTGTGCGCGCCCAGGAACAGCACGTTGCTCGCGTCCCCGTGCTTCGTGCTCGCGACCACGTTGTGGCTCGTCGTGTTCGCGATGTACTGCCAGAACTCGCCAGACGAGGTCACCGCCGCGTCGTTCGTGATCTGCTCGACCAGGCGCAGGCCGTCTGCTTGCGAGATGCCGCCGACGGGGATCTGTGTTTTGAGAGGTTAGAGTTGGCACATAAGGTAGGCATTAAGTTTAGGTTGTAAAGTAAAGAGAAGGGAAGTAAACCCCTACCAAGTCGTTGACACCACCGAGAGTCCCGGCTGCGAGCCCAGCTTCCACGTTGTTGTAGATGATGGCGCCGATGGCGCCTTTCTCCCCGGCAAGCGTGATCTTCTGGACGAAAGTGCAGTCTCCCCGAGAGATCAGAGCTACTGCCCCGCTTAAGGAGTCCGGGTGGTCCTCCTGACAGAATAGTTAGGGCCTGCTGTTCATAATGTAAAAAAGTGTATCTAATCCGGAAGGCTTACAGCATTGCAGCCAAGGTTGGCCACGGGAACCAGTGGCTTATCGACCCAAGTCCCGTTATTGCCGAACGAGAATCCGCCAGCTTCGATCGTCTCGCCGTTGATGGACAAAGACGCGTTGGACTGGACAGTCACCTCCGTCGTGAATTCCTGCAGCTCGATGTCGTAGTAGTCGCCTACCGACTTGAGCTGCTCGACGAAGTAATTGACGCTGTTGAGGTGGCCCTCCGTGCCGTGGACCTAGTTAAAACGGATTTTTCTTAGCAAAGAATGTTCTACATGATATTTCCTAGGGGGATGAAGAAGGAAGTATAGTAAGCAGGTAGGACATACTCGGTTTCGTCTCGAAGTCGAATAGGCTATATCCTCCAAGTCCTGCGCGCAGCCTAGAAGGTCATCCAGGAGGATGGAGTCCACCAAGGCTTTCTATTTTGAAATTAGATGTTAGCACTCCGTCGGTTTATTTTATAGACTTGTATCTATAGGGTACGGGTTCATTTACATCTTGAACCAAAGGAGCACCGCATTTTGCCCTTCTAATAGGTTCCGCGCTGCCGGCGGAAGCGAGCACACTCGCGGCCGTGAAGGCTATACCGGGACTTGGGACTCTCATAGCTCTCTTCTTTAACGAACGTAAATGCTGTGAAAAGACTACGGCTAAAGGGAAGATAGTCGCGAGTCGAGATCAAGCAAGCAAGTCAGAAAGCAGATCAGTTATTTCCAACACATCATAGCAAGGCAAGCCTTATATATAAGGAATGACTACTAGCTACCTACCTAATGCAATTTTATCATCTATTCCTGGTCGCGCGTGTACCTGCACCATTGCAACCCAAGATCGAACCCACGTCCGCGTTACCAAGCTCCGGATCATGTCTCCGTCAGCGATAAGAATACCTATCTACTTACCTGGCTGCAAGCTGGATGTGTTTGTTCCAGGACCGTGGTTATAGTCTAGGTAATGCCCCACGTACGATATGGCTGGCTTCCGGTCCCGCCAAGGAGTAGCATCGGGCACCGCATTAGCATTGGCATTGGCGGTCAAGATAACTTCACCTTCCTTATCCGGGGTCGCCAAGTAGCGATATGGGGAGAGAGCGGTTCGGTTCTAGAAGAGATGACGAATTCTAGTTTATAAAGAATTTTTGGAGTGCTTGGTACCTTAGCGATATAGTCGTGGAAAAAGAGGACAGGAGAAAGATACGTAAGTACCTAAGGCATGGTGTCGTCTATATTGGTAATTGATGTTAACCCCCGTAAGATTCTTGTTCTTCCTAGTATGAGTTGGTATGTAGAAATACCAAAAGCTCTATTAAATAGTTATGGTACCTCATAATAGACCATGAATAGTCCCTATCAAATCAATCTATCTTGGCGTGATAAACACTGGAGATAGTATTGCGCATTTCCGGGGTGACAGCACATACCTACGCCGAAAGTCTAGAACCAAGCTAACTCGTCGGCAGCCAGGCTCGAAATGTCAAGTAGGATCTTTGTAATCTCCCTTGCCCATACGCCAAGTTGTTAGCGATTACACCAAGGTAAGGGTATGTGATGTGAATCTATTCATCCAAAAGCGCGGATGTAATTCGGGATCGTTAGTCAGTTGGCCTTTTTTCTTCTTTTTTTCTCGGCCACTTTGTACTACGCGTGCCCTAGTTGTATTAGCGTAAAATATAGTATATGATACCGATATAAATAACGGTATTATTCACATAAGGCAAGTAGGGATGTATAAATCACGAGTTTACATATGGGTTGGTCCGTCACAATCGATAGGATAGATATGAAATGTAGGACTGTCTGTTTTTTTCCACTGAGTTGTTGGTTCTTATTTCTATTATGTGTTCATACACGTTCAAATGGATTTTGGTCTTGTCCACTTCCGAAGACAGTATACACAAATCTATATACATGACGTCGTTCTCGCTCTCATGATATGCATAACCCAATGCTCCCATAGGCGCCATAAACTCCAATACTAACTAAGCACGTGACAGCATTCCTAAACATTTATACAGTTGGCTAGTTGTCTAACCAGTCGAGGAATTCGGGAGTGAAATAGCTAATAATGATAGTAGCACCGGCCCGAAGTATTCCCTCTGTGACTTCGAACGCCATTGTTTTAAGGTCGAACACTCCGGCCTTCGCAGCAGCGTGTACCATCGCGAACTCTCCACTTACGTGGTAAGCGGCGATGGGAAGATCTTTGCCTAGTTCCTTGGCGTCACTGATAATGTCGAGGTACTGGGCAGCAGGCTTCACCATGATAATGTCAGCTCCCTCGCCAATGTCTCTGACTATGGCTCGTCGGGCAAGACCACGCCCTCCAGGTGGTAGCTGGTAACATCTTCGGTCACCAAACGAAGGTGCCGAGCCAGCGGCATCCCTAAAGGGACCGTAGAGACAACCAGAGAATTTAGCGGCATATGACATGAGTAGAGTCTTATGCGCAATTCCTTCCTCGATAAGCTTCAGTTTAATGGCTCGAATACGGCCATCGTTCATGTCGGATGGAGCAACGCAATGAGCACCAGCTTGGGCGTAGGCAATGGCAACGTCGGAAATTCGATCTACCGACAACTGGTTGTTTAAAGTACCATCGTCCCTGAGGATTCCGCAGTGGCCATGTGAGGTGTACTCGCAAAGGCAAACATCAACGACGATAAATAGGTGAGGGAATCGTTGTCGTAATAAACGGATACCTTGGATGACCGGGCCTTTCGGATCGTCGGCAGCAGTTCCCAATGCGTCTTTGCTACCGGGTTTGAGAGGAACCCCGAAAAGGATCACTGATCTGAGACCCTTTCGGACTAATGGCTCTAGAAATGGAACTAATTTATTAATGCCACGACGGTGCTGGCCCGGTAAAGAAGGAATAAGAGTTTCGTCCTCATCGATGTCCGAAATGAAGAGAGGGTATATTAACATTGACTATAGTCCTATGTCAGTCGTTAACTGGTCTTAAGTCTCACTGGAATCTGCTGGCGAACCTTGGTCAATTGTCGCTCGGCTTGCCATGATCTAGCTAGAGGGTGGTGGTAACCGCCGTGAAGTTGGCTAGAAATGTCTCCTGCAATGCTTACGCTAGTTGCTGCTGTGCTCGCGTAGGACATGGCTCTCGAGATATGGGAAGCTCGGTCGTCAACAGTAGAAACTGAAGCCGTGCCTCGAGGTTGACGTGGCGTAATGGTATCGCGAATAGCGAGATCGTGGACGAGATGAGAGAAAGACATTTTTGCTAGTACTGTACAAATCCGATAAAGGAAGAGAAGACTAGCAATATCGTCGACTGGTTAAGCTGGCTTAAGAGCTGTAGGAGTAGGAGGGAAATGCAACTCGGAGGTGTGACAGAGAAAGAGAGCGAGTTGGTCTGGATTAGGTACCTGTTAATGAAAATAAGAGAATGAGTTTGTCCGAGTCCAAAGTCCAAAGTCCAACAGCAAAAGGCCGACAATTCGCACACAATGCTGATAGGGGAGAGAGGAAGAATATCCGACTAAGCCGTGGCCAAGATGGCTAAGTTGAGGAATGGTACTTAAAAAGATAAAGTAGTAAGTTTGCGACGGAGTCGGCGGCCGCTCTGGATGTCATAGCGAAATTCGCTGCGAATGAATTTTTGCCCCTTCGGACTTGGTCGTGAAAAATCCTAGTGGGGTCCCTCGAATGGGATTTTAAATACTTGATACAGTGCAATTAGCACGTACCAAATAAGTACCGGCTTACATACACCATGTACCTTATAACAACCTTAGGAGGTACCTAGGTATGTATGCAACACAACTATTTGGAATTCCTATTTACGATATATTATATGTCACAAATGGGAATCGAATGTCGCATAAGATCGATTATATATCTAGGTATATTTGCTAACTACCTTTCATTCCTGTTATGATATTAAAAGTGTGAGAGAACTTAAGCGAAGGACTTGTACCAAATGCTACGAGGTACGAGGAGGTAATCGGACAGTGTAAATTAAGCTGATAAACTTTGTACTTTTTATCTTCTACAACCACTTGGAACCAGCTCGACACCAGGAAGTGTCTCCCACAGATTACTACTATGTATTCCAGGCTTACGCCAAAACACCGATATTTACCGACTCCCCGCATCGCAATTGGCCAATCAAATATGCACAATTTGAAAACGACCCTTATCTGATGTGAGTGTAACACCAAGTGCAGCACTAAGCTGGACGCTGGACGCTAGACATCGCTGGCGTCGGTGGCTTTTGATGCGTATTAGCAAACTTGATAAAATCTCTGCTTTATTGGCTCTGCTTTGTACGACGAGACACCAATCTGCTGGCAGGTATGATAATGGCGCACACGCGAATAAAAGGGTCAGGTGCAGGGCGCCACAGGTCTGGATTTAAACTTTACATAGGTAATTAACGTCTCTATAAGGTAATATATTATCGTATTATATTGTACCACCTCACTATAATTCGGAGTTCGTATGACTTGCATCAACCATAAATATATACATATCACCTATTACGTGCAGAGTTGTAGTTAATCTAAGATGCAACTTTACAACTCTATAACACGCCCAATCGCCTCCAGACAAAGCTCGCACCGCCTAGTAGGGCCGTAACACCAGTAAACACTATCAAGCTGCCGTAACCACTACTGTAGCCAAACGCTGCCGTGTTTCCCTTCCATGGCAAACCTTGTATTAGATTCTCGCTCAGCGGTCCCGAAATCACGTTTCCGATTCCCCGGCCAGCAGCAAGCCAACCAAATACCATGCTCGGGTCGATGTAGCCTTGGCCTAATGCTTCTCCTTTTCGAACGATTTCGTTCATAATCCCCGGCCAAGCAGATGTATAAGACCCTGCAAATAAGCCGTAGACTATACAGAAGAAGTATAAAAGCGGAAGAGACGATGATAAACCCCATATGACTAACGCACCGATGGTTGCACCAATCGTCGATAACAGTATGCAAGTGGTGACGTGTAACCGATCGATGAAAAATCCCATGGCGACACAGCCAAAGACTGAAGCAACATTCACCAAAAGGATTGTAGTAGCTGAGCTATATGATGCAGCGCCGAGAGCACTGCGAGCATAAGTAGGGAGATAGATGCCTGGCAAGAAGAACCCCGTCGCTTCTATCACATTGGCTAATTCATATAACCAAAAAGTCGGCATCACAAACATCGCTAGGTTGAAAGGTTTAATATGGCTTCTGGCCGAATGGGGGAGTCGTGGCTTGATGTAGAAAGCTAACGGGATCGTCAAGGCGAAGAGCACACCGGACCAAAGCCGCAACGTTGTCCTGAAGCCAAAAGAGCGAAGGAGATATTCCATCAGGAGAGGCAGAACTACTCCCGCGAGTCCCGTACCGCTCCACATGATGCCATAGGCGAGGCCTTTGCGCTGTACAAACCACTCGTCCATATACTAACGAAATGTCATCAGCTAGCCGTCCTTTACCATTCAAGTTGCTCCATTTTACTGTCTAGAGATTTAAGTAAACTCTCAAAAGACTAAAAGTTTCACTCCCTTACATCATGTGTACACTTACCAAAATACAGGGGCAGTAAGCGATACCACCACCAATAGCATAAAGGACACCTTGAGTCGCGATAAGATGCGGGATCTTAGTTGAAAAGGAACTCATGGCAAGTGAAAGACACATGGTGAATAGCCCAACCAAGGACGTCCACCGAGCCCAGCGAACAAAGATACGGCATAGTCCCATCATAAGAGGGGCAGTAAGGTACATGATACCCATCGCACAGGTTCCGATAACAGCAACATTCGGCGAGCCTGCAAAAGGTTCGTGAGTGCTATAATATTCCTGGAACACTCCGAAAGCAAAGGGGAAGCCTCGAAACTAGTCAGCGAATTCTTGCTTACACGTATTGTTTACATTTATCATCGGAACGTACCCCAAACCAAGGCTTCAATTGCAAAGCATGCTGCTAAGAAGAGCCATGCATCTTTTCCCCCATCTACAGGAGGCAAAGAAAATTCTTGCCTGCTATCCTCAGGTTGAGAATCATCCTGCGGAGTTGTGCTCTCATCTGGAGTTGTCGAAACTCCAATCCTAGCAGTAGGATGTGAAATGGCCTCGAGCTCTATATCACGGCTTGCCATATCTTATATAAATGGTGGAAATGAGAGGTAATTAGCGATTTAAGTTACTGTATTTAGGGAAAATAAAGCTAACCTACACAAAGTTTCGAGAAAGCTCTTAGTGAGCCATTTGAGTTCTTATACCTCCGGTAATGGAGATATGAAGTGGAGAGGCACGTAATCAGACCGACTTTTTTGGTACGTAGGATTTCACTAATCACATATTTTATCTATGCAGAAGCGCTATACGACCTGACGATTCATCATTCATCAAGTATGTTTTCATCAATCAAGTTTAATGCGATTGGCAGGAAGTTTGGCCTTTAGTGTGAACACTATACTACGCGCAACAGGTACCCACATGCACACTTACGATACGATATATCCGAATCATCAGCAAGCTTCATGGCGTGAGTCTGTCAGCTAAGAATAATATTATGCCTGTTTATCTTGATGCTGCTTGTTAAACGGATAGCTGAGCCCTGTTTTAATAATTTCATATTATATACGTCCTCATACAATTCAGTTACAACAAATAACAAGCAGAGGTAGGCACTTGTCACCTAAGCAATTCTTTCAATACTAAAGCTCAACTGCCACTTCATTGTCTTGCCCAAGGAAATAATTGCTTTTGTTCAAGAATTAAATACTTCATATTAATGGTATCGCTCGATCTAACTCTAGCAGATTCGACTCTTATCCTGAAAACATACCTAGACGTATATATAGAAATGCTAGACCAATGGGAACACTCAAGAGCTCGTTAGATTTGCCTTGATCTTAGTTAAATCGTCCTTTGAAAACCCGAGCTTGTCCGTAACGAATTTCTCGAAACCACCGTATTCTTTCTGCACACCGTCGACGAACGCATTCCAGCTCGAGGCCCGCAGGTTGACCAGGTTGTGGAAGCCCGGCTGCTCCCTGCTTTTCGCGTGCGAGCCCGCTACCGCAAACTCCAGAAGCATCGAACGTACTGGCTCGGTGCCTATGCGCGATAACATGTAGTCTAAAACTATGGTATCCTGCGATGCCCCGGCGAGGGTTAGCAAGAGCCCAGAGAGTACTCCTGTTCGGTCACGTCCGGCTGGAACAGAGATTGTTAGTACGGACTCTACGATAACCACCAGGTACCTAAAATCTACGAACCGGTACAGTGGACTAGGAACGGATCACTCGGCCGATCCCTAATGTGCTCGAGTATCGCCCTCCAGCTCTCCTCGTAGACGTCTATAACCTCGAGGTACATCTCGCGGTACCCCTCCTCGCCCCCGCCGGCGACGAAGCGCTCCGGCGCAGGCGTCGTGTCGGGCCGCGTGCTCTCGATCCAGGTGTTCTCGACACCCTCGAAGCTCGGGTCGGGGGCGGCGGCGCGCTCCTCGGGGGACCGCAGGTCGAAGATGCGCTTGACGCCCAGCTTACCCGCTAGCACGGCCTTGCCGTTGTCGGTCACCCGCGCGAGCGCGCCGGACCGGAAGAAGTAGTTGGCGCGCACCGGGCTCCCCGGGACCAGCCCGACGTCCCGCGTGTTGAAGGTGCCGTCGATAAATACGAAGGGCGGACGGGTGATGACTGGTATATATTGCTCCTTGGTGAGCTCCTGCGAGACGTCGGTCTCCGCGAGCTTGAGAAGGGCGGCGGCGGCGTCGGCCATGGCTGCTGCTGCTGCTGCTGCGGAGCTTTGGTTAGGTTAGTTTATGATGAGTTGTGATCAGTTAGACTTGAGCAAGGTAAAGTAGATGATGCTAATTAGTAAGTCTTGATCCAACCCTTCTTTTCACAGCTAAGTAAGCAATGATTTTATTTAAGAGTAAGTTTAAGAAGCGCCAAGTACCTAGATGTATCAGATATATGTAAGAGCACTGGATGCCATTCTTAATAAAAGGGGCACCACCCAAAGCTTATAGAGTTACCATAGCATAGCACCTTCCATCTTAGCCCGCAAAGCTTACTGGCGGGGGACCCTGGCGTCTCAGGTTCCTACGGTGTATTCTGCAGGGACATTTTACCCCGCCCCCGCTTCTTATAGAATTTGACAGGTGACAAAGGTGCGGGTGGGCTTACCTAAAATCCTCGGATATAACGTTACATCACCCTAACCCTATTTTATATGCGTCTAACCGAGAATATTCTCAATGGGGTTAAAGAATTTCTTTTTCTTTTTCTTTTTTCTTGTATCTTATCGCCCAATATCGGAGCGTCTCGCATTCGTCATATCAAAAATGGAGAGCTGCTCATAATTCCCGTTAAAATGCTTCGGGTTGTTTAGATACGCCAGTGACAATGTGTTCGCGGTGCTCTTAGAAGCCGGGGAAATATAAGAACCTAACTAACATATTTAGTCCTGGTAGTTCTCTTCCACCTTGTCAACCAACATACCTAGTGCCCGTCCGTATCTGATTCTTCTGATGTCGCTAAGTTAGAACAAGTACCTAACTTAACTCGCCCTAACCTGGATCATCATGGATTGGCTCCGCCTCCCGCGCCTCGGCCGCGATACGGTCTGGATGTATTCGTCAGCCGTAATCGTGGCGGTTGCCGGGTTCGTCAAGCTCCGTCAGGGCGTGGTGGATTACGCCTACACGGAGACGCACTGCTACCAGTCCGTGCGTACCAATTCAGCCGTAGAGCCGTACGTGAACTGCTTCTCGGTCTCGCCCGCTGGGAAGTTCTCTAAGGTCTTCAAAGCGCCTGCTGATTCGGACCTCGCCCGGAATGCCAGCTCCGGCTATGCTAGTATGTAAAAGCTATCATTCATTATATACCTTATACATGTACACATTGCCATTGCTTGTTGTTTTATGAAATATGGTACCTAACTCACTCGTATTTCCTTAGTGCCCGGATTATGGGATGGGCATGGACATCTCCTGCAGTACGGCGAGTTCTTGAACTCGGTGGATCTTTTCGGATCTACCACCATGGATGACGTTCGGTCCCGGGTGCGGAAGTATCTTGACCAGAACCCTGGGGCTGGGTCGAAAGAAGAGTGGCTAAGAGGCGTCGGATGGGATCAGATGGCTCTGGGGAAGATGCCGACTGCTGTAAGTGCTATAGGGGTAAGCTGGTCTTCGCTATGATACTGACATTTTCGAAGAATGACCTAGCTGTTGACAAAGAGCTGAAAGATCTGTACATCATGCTTGACAGAGTAGATGTGCATTGTATCTGGGTTTCCCAGGCGGTTCTGGACCTACTCCCAGAGTCTATCCCTGATGTTCCGGGAGGCGAGATTGTTAGGAAGCCCGGGATGGGCGTCTTTTGCGACAATGCAATGGATATGGTCATGGAGTTATGGCCAAAGCCGGATAATATGAAGAAGAAGCAATTCGTCAAAAGCGCCATGGAAAAGCTAAACGAGGTAGGCCTCGTGGGGATACATGACGCTGGCGTTACACCCGGAAACCTAAACCTCTACAAAGAGCTAGCAGGTGGTGCTGACTGGACGGTACGAGTATACGCTATGATAGAGTGTAACGAACGGAATACATTCTGTCCAGACGAAGTCGAACGTTACACTAGCTCAGATGGCTTCTTAAGTATACAGAGCGTAAAGCTTTTCGCCGGTAAGCGTTATGAGGAATTCCACGTATTACCGAATTTGCCTAACTTCAAATAGACGGCGCTCTAGGAAGTTGGGGTAGCGCTCTAATTGACCCCTATACCGACCGTCCAGACACGTCAGGCTCTCTCCTCGTCAACGCGTCCGAACTGGTTTACGACACGATCGCGTGGGCGAACGAAGGCTTCCAAGTCAACATACACGCGATCGGCGACCTAGCGAACCGAAACGCCATCGACGCCATGGTCGCCGCTCTCAGACTGCTATGTCCCGACGAGCCCCTCGCGCGGTGCCAGTCCCGCCACCGCTTCCGCATCGAGCACGCCCAAATCATCCACCCGGCCGACCAGGCGCGCATCCACGCCGTCGGGATCATACCCTCCATCCAGCCGACCCACGCCACCAGCGACATGACGTACGCGGAGAAGCGGCTCGGCAGGGAGCGCACCGCGACAGAGGCGTATCGCATGCGCTCGCTCCTGGACGCCAACCCCGTGCTCGGGAGCGACTTCCCCGTCGAGCCGCCGGACCCGTTCCAGGGCATCTACGCGGCCGTCACAAGGCGCAGCCCGCGTACCGGAAGGGGCACGGACGACGCGCCCGACGGGTGGTACGCCGAGCAAGAGGCGCTCGGCCTGGACCAGGCGATCCGCGGGTTTACGGAGGGGCCGGCGCACGCGGGGTTTACGAAGGGCAAGACGGGCGTTATTAGGCCGGGAGCGTTCGCGGATTGGGTCGTCTTGGACGCGCCGGTCGAGGGGCTGGATGTGGAGGAACTGCGCGGGTTGAAGGTGCGGGAGACGTGGGTTGCGGGGAGGAGGGTGTATTCGAGGGACTGAGGGGATGGATAAGATGGGGATGGGATAGGGTAGGGTAGGGCAGGGTTGGTATATAGAGGGTAGATCTGTTTGTATGCCTCACCACCTAGATAGTTTATAGAGTCAATCCCTAGGTACCTAACCTCCTAGGATCATGAATAAATATAACGAGTCCTATCGAATAAGGTAGCTACTACTTGTAAAGAATATTATTACATGCCTAAGCTTGTACCACAGACATCGTGAGTAACGAGTGAGTATCATAAAGTTAAGTGCCATAACATATGTTATTAAAGCATTGTTGCAGAAATTCCTTGCATTGGCATGGGTTTATAATCATTACTGGAATGCACCTCCTCTAGTCGTGGTCTCAACAATGTTTAAACCCCTATTTGGACGTTGCTTGACTGATAAGACGGGATAGTTTATTCTTTGGTTCCACATAAAATGTGCGCTGATATTGGCTTCTCCTTAACCCGATTTACTTTCGCGGATTTAAACTTTAAGTCCAACGAGATATGTATGTTTGTGCAAAACGGAATATAACATGTCAAAACCCTTATATCCTTCATGGACCGGTATTTATCGGGCAGCGAAGGCGCGAATAACCGATCTCTTCGGCTTCATGAACGGTTATATCGCTGTTGCCCGGGTCTAATGTCACTATGGTCTCCAATGTATCTTCGTATATAAGACTCCTGTGTGCTACCACACAGTTTTGGTCTTTCTCTGAGACTCTATCGGCACCGGAAGCCATACAAAGAGGACCTTGAATAATATATTTCATTATAAGACTTGAGATATAACCATAATGACCACTTTCACCAAGCCAAACCGTCCCCTTACCTGGCTCGTTACCGGAGCCACGTCTGGCTTCGGCGAATCTCTTTGTCGTCTAATCCTTGCTGGCGGCCACAAGCTGATAGCAACCTCCCGTAACCCTTCTCGGAACCCGGGGCTTGCAGCTGAGATCAATGCTCATGGAAACGGTTGTCAGTTTATTCAACTCGACGTTGATGATAGGAATAGCGGCCAGATCATGTAAGTTACTCCCGGAGTTCTGTTATAAATTTCGCGGTTCTTTTTTATTTTTTTTTTTTTTATTTTTTTTTTTTTTTACACCTAGACTCTCTCCTTACTCAGACGGGGTTGCGGAATCTCTGAGTAACATCTTAAATGGGGTAGGTATAAGTTAGGTACCTAGGTAATTACTTACATTGTATTACAGCGAATCTCTAGAAGCTTCTGGGGCAGAGATCGACGTCCTGGTGAACAACGCCGGATACTGCATCTACGCCCCCGTAGAAACCACTGCTGAAGAGGAAGTTCGAGCTCTAATGGAAACACTGTACTTCGGCCCCGTGAGGCTCATCCGCGCTGCGGTGCCTCACATGCGCAAGCGTAGATACGGCGTTATCGTGAACATCAGCAGCGGCGCTGCCCTGGACGGGAGAGATAGTATGGGGCCTTATGCAGGTGCTAAGGCCGCGCTCGACGGTAAGATATGTACCATGTACCTACCTAATATGTCTATTCTGAACCGAAATGCTTTCGTCTTGATAACTAAGGTATCTAGGTACTTGGTATCTATGTACTAATGATGGCGACGTATATAGGAATATCGAAAGTCCTGGCAAAGGAAGTTGCCCCGTTTGGAATCCGCACGCTGACTGTTACCCTCGGGACGTTCAACACGAACTTTGCTAACGCGACTATCGTTGGGAAGATCCCTCTCCCGGATGATTACAAGGGATCAGTGGCGGAACAGATGATCCAGATTAGTACGTAGACTCAGAAGAACCCCCCCATCCTGCACTCTTCCTCTCCGCCCTCTTGTTTGTGTGGCCAGCCGCTTCGTTATACAAACACTAATTATCTCCAATGCTGACTCCATACTCGCAGTGTCTAGTGGTAAACTACAACCAAACGGCGATAAAGACAAGGCAATGAAGGCTCTTTACGAGGTCGTTATCGGAGAAGGCGCCGGAAAGGATCGCGAGGCAGAGCGGCTCCTCCCCTTAGGCCAGGATATGACTCTTCGTGTGAAAGGCCAGTTGGAGTACTTGAGCCACGCTTTGGAAGCTTTTAAAGATGTCACGGACTATGTTGCTGTAGATAAGAAATAATCTACCTGCGAACCATAACTCGTCTAGCTACCTAGGTAGGTAGTTATGTAAGTTATGCTGTCTATCGAGTTGTATGATTCATCTACGTATCTCTAAACACCACTATAAATTTTGTAAAGGGACAAGCGCATTGCAAAATTTGCCCCTTTTTGTTGATATGGGAAGGTAGACTAACTAGTATGGGGTGAAGGTAAGGGGTGCGTTGGATCCTTTTCAATTACCCGTATTGTCCTGTTAACTACATGTATACCCAGGCTTTGAGATACAGAATAAAGCCGCTGGTGCGAGAAAATTAAGTCGCTCGGACCTGTATGTCACTAAGCCAAATTAGACTTCGTAGGCTATAATTCCCTAAAAGAAGTTTAACCCTAAATGTGGAGGTTCGGATAGTCTGCCTATGCTTAGCTCCTGTAGAAATCAAGGATCTAAGTTAGGGGCTGCTATAGTGGATATCCAGGTAGCTAGTTGCTTCAATGTCGCGGGTCTTTGCGGCTTCGAGTGATTTTGACCTAGGTAGAACGTCAACTAAGTATTAGCACATTTTTGACAAATGTAGGGACTGATTGGACTGTTTTAGGCATACTATCCCTCGTGGAGGATTGCTATTATGAGTTGATTATATTAAACTACATCCTACACGTACTGGTGCTCTTCCCAGACGTACGGTAAGCCTCGAAGATATTCCGAATCATGGTATATAGGTACCTACTTCGTTAGTATCCGCAAGGTCCCGGATACACAACCCCGCCGGCTGGTCCGAATGGGTAGTCCTCTATACCAAGGGGGCATTGCTCAGACGTACTCGCGCCCTGAAGTCGCGACTCCTTGATCAATAGCTGGCATACGGCACCCGTATAGACTGACGCGACGCAGTTCTGCCTTTGCTGGCACTTCCGGCAACAGTCCTGCGAAGAGTTGGCCTGGATGTTTTCGGCGCGGTTCCCTTTCCCATTGCCTCCCGGGCTGTAACCGACGCTGCAGCGGTCGTATGCCACCGTTTGGGTTTCCACCTGAGAATGGTTATTAATTAAGATGCTCCTTTAAAAAGAGTAACTTCCAGAAGAGGATGCATGACTCACAGCTACAATAGTAGTTGTAGTGCTCTCAGTGTAAGTGAAGAAGGCTGAAGTTGTTGTCGTAGTGGCTGCAGTCGTCTCCAATTTCGTAATAGTGCTTGTGGTGGTCTGCGAAGTTATGAGGAATAGCTCATCATAGTCCAGGTAATAAGTCAACTTACAGCATCAGGTGACGCGGTCGACACGACGGCACTCGCACCTAGGCAGCTACAAGCGGAGCTGATGGCCGAGATGCTCTCCGTTGGCAGGCTTGCCAAAGTAGGGCAGACGGACGGGCTGTCCGGGCTTCCATTCGATTCTATCTCACGGCGACCAATTGGACCAGGTGAGGGAGTCGCGAAGACAGTAGTACTCGAAGTAGAGGTAATTATTTCCGTCTCGGTAGTAGTGGTTGGTGCGAATACTGCTTTGGTAACAGTACGAGTAACCACCTGCGTAGTAGTTGTATAAGCCGTTTTGGATGGAGGAACCGCGAAAACTATGCTCGTGCCTAGGTAACTGTTGCATAGAGCTACGGCATCAGTCGATACTTTAGGAGCACACTGCTCTGCGATTTCTTGGTTGCCGGCAAGGACGGCAAGGCCATCAGTGCATTGAGCGAAAACGCCGCGAGCCAGAACGGCTGCGGCGGCGATAGAAGAAGAGGCGCGCATTTCCAAGAGTTGAGTATAATAATATCTAATGAGTGTGACACTTGATACAAGAGAAAACGAGTGTAAGCTGGAATGGCAAAGATCCTCAAACTTCAACGAAAGAAAATATGAAGCCTCTCGCAACACCACAAAAGGAGCGTGTACATGGTGAGAAGGGGAAAGAGACCAAGCTTACGGAAAGCGATTGTAGGTCTTATTAGAGGATATGACGAAACTAAACCTCACGATCCGAGGGCAGGGTATAAGAAAAAGTTGACTAGGCAGACTATGGAGCCAGGGGGCAGGTGAGCCGGCGTGTTAGACTATAAGTCGACTAATCTAACTATCGTTATAGTCTTTACCTGGCCTAAACTACTTTGATCTTAAGCTTAATTAGTTGGATCTGGTCTTCGAGCCTTCGTAGAAATTAGACATCCGCTTGGCCCGAGTAATATATAGTGCATGAGACATGCTTTGCTTGTCCTTATGTAGGTAAATCACCTACCTACGTCCTAATGTATTGTACTCAGGGCTGTCCTTTTAGTGAGGCACATACACACCTCAATCGCATGGAAATGGTATTTCCTTCTAGTTGGTTACGCTGGGATAAGTTTTCTAGTCTTGCAGATTAGCGAGATCAAAGTACGCTTCTTATAAGATGAGGTAGGCATATTTAAACAAATCACGAAGAGCGTACGATTAAGTCAATCAGAAATGAAGGAAGAGGGAAAAATAAATAAATAAATAAATAATATACTGATAGTCTCTGCTCATCTAATGGCACGTATAAGACCTAAAGACACAAATCTAGTGAACAATACGCGAATCGGATAGAGATGCGAATAAATTTGAAACTTGAAGTAGAGGTCTAGTTATAAAACCCTTTCTGTTGTTACTGGAATTAAGAGGAATAAGTTTTCACCTGGCGGGTTAGATCTGACAGCTGTACTTGTAGTAGGCCGGCTGGAGCTGACTTCCCGGAGGGGTAGGTCCACATGCCCCAAGTGACAAACAGGTAGGTACCTCTTATCGGGGGGTTATCGCTAACAGGAGAATGACGCGCAGGAGCTCCAACCAATTTTTCAGAAGCTTCGGATATATCGCATATCGAATTCCGCATCCCGTACGGATCACATCCCACCCCCGTCTTCCCATTTAGCGACTGTTAATACAATACCTTTAGCCATGCACAGGCGAGTCGAACAAAATTGCCGGCGAAATATCAACTTACCTAGTCGCTAATAATAATGTAGTAGCTGGTATAAATAGTCTACCTCTCATTATGCGGTCGCAATTGACCCGCCATGTCTTGCGACGCATCCTTGCGAGCGAGGCACCTGTCGTCCTCCCCCCCTGTTTTATATCCTCGAGGCCGGCATCCCGTATATATCCCGTGAGGTATAGAGTCGCAAGGACGATCCAAAGGAGATCATTTCTGAAGCTGTTCCAAAAGCCACCACGGGCCTTGAAGGAATTAGACGCTGAACCGGGATACGAAACCCTGCTTCAATTCCAAGCTGCAAAGAAAAATAGTATTCGACCTCCTATGCCCGATGAGTTAGTGAAGGCATGGCGGGAACTATTCGAATATAAGGCTAAACATGGCCGCGTCGTGAACTCGACCCAGGCCTTATGCGCTCTTCGGGTGCTATCACATCTTAGTACCCTACGTAGCGACGGGGAAGTTATACACCTATCCGACGAGGACCTTCGGACAGCTAGGGATTGTCTACTCAAGCCGCCGAGAGACGACTATACGACTCATCTTAAGCTTTCGAAGAAAATCGACGAGGAGATAAAGCAGCGGGGTGTCCGCACAGCTGGCGATTTTTACGCATTCACTACTGCCCTGTCACAGTACGGGCAGTCTCTCGAGGCGAGGAACCAGGTGTTAAACTACTATTATACAATGGATGGTAAACTGCCTAGCGAAGTCTTATTGCGGCAGTTTATACCTGCAATTCGAGGGCTTGCCAAAGAGGGTCGAGAACCGGAACTTCTCGAACTCGTCTCCAAGGCAAGGCAGTTTGGTCTTGAATACGACCCCACCCTCCACAGTATCATGACCTCGTTTTATTCACAGAGAGATAGGGTTGGAGAAACAAAGTACTGGTTCAATAAGCCGATCGGTAGAATGCTCACACCGGCCTCTGCGACGTACTATGATATACTGCTGTTTGCCATTCGCAATAACGAACAAGAATGGGCCCTGGAGATTTACCAAGACCTCATCTCAAATTTAGAATCTCCAAGATTACGTTACAACAAGCCCTGTTGGGATACGTCTTACCAATGGGCTGTTGTATTACTCGGGAAAGGGATTAGCCATATTGAACACATGATTAACGTTGCTTTCCAACGCACACGAGGCAGGCCCAGTTCACAACCTAACATAGGGTCAATAAATGGACTTATCAAGGTGGCCATTGTCAAAAACGATCCGTATCTAGCTGAACGTTTCATCGCTCTAGCTCGTAAGCTTGGTTTCAAACCAAACTACAAGACATACATACTCCAGCTCGAATATCGTATCTGTGCAGACGACATGGATGGCGCTTTCGCTGCTTACCAGTCTATTAAAGATCTCGAAGAGGAAACTAAAGATAAAGAACTCTCAGTCCTGAACTTATTCATCCGTGCCATGTGTTCCAAACCGGAGCCCACCCACGAGCGCGTTCTGGATGTTACTACTTATCTCGAGCAACGACGCATCACGTTGGAACCCGAAACATTGGTTGCCGTTTGCATGGCGTTCTTGAAGAATGACGAGACGTATGAAGTGATAGACACACTTTCACTTCATACTGTTCACTATAGTCTTGCGGAGCGCTCCATGGTTCGCAAAGCCTTCGTGCAATACTGCTTAGACGACAAGAACAGTACGGCTCGCGTCTGGGATGCATACGCATTGCTACGACAATTCTTCCCCGAACTCGAAGCTGAAGATCGAGAAGCTATCATGCATGCATTCTTCGATAGGCGCCGCGCTGATATGGCAGTGCATGTATTCAAGCATATGCACTCCCACGCGAACCGACAACTCCAACCAACTCTAGAGACGTACGTCCGCTTCATGGAGGGCATTGGCAAATGTCCAGATGAAGAGAGTCTGAGGGCAGTCCATAACATGCTCAAGATGGACACAACAATCCAGCCCAGCACGCGCCTATATAATGCGCTAATGATTGGCTATGTAGCATGCGATCTGCCCTACCGAGCACTCGATTTCTGGACGGAGATCGCATCGTCTCCTGACGGGCCGTCCTACGCTACGCTCGAAATCGTATTTAGAGCTTATGAGATTACACCCGACGGTGATAGCCTTGCAAATGAGCTCTGGGAGAAAATCAAAAGGATGGATATCGAAGTACCCGATAAAGTCTACATCGCGTACGTAGTCACAACAGCCGCGCATAGTCACCTTACTATTGCAAAGATGCTGTTAGAGGATATGGATAACGTCGTCGGAAAGGGGCCAACCTTTCACAAGTAAGTTACACGAACTCGGAGTAAATAACGAGAGTATAGTTAACTGATGTTTCTTAGCCTCGGTACCGTGTACAATGTTTTGCCGTCGCAAGAGATGAAGGACCAGTTCGAAGAATGGGCAAACGAAACATACCCAAAAGTATGGGAGTCGCTGAAGAAGCAATACGCCAAGAAGGAAAACAGCGAAGGGCTCCCGATATTTAAGATTAAACCGCGGCTGTGGAAGGCATGATTTGTGTACCAATGCATGGATTGATCTTGTACAACACTACTCGTACATTGTATCTACCTATCTATCTATCTAGATACCTCGGTACCTAGATATAGCCTCTGCTGTCTCATTTTTGTATATAGGCGGATATAAAGCGTCAAAAAGACACGGAGAATTTTAGTTTTTTGGTCTTTTAGTTCGGTTGTACAATTCCAGCCACGAACTAACAAACCAAACCAAATAGTTATATCTACCTAACCTAGGTACCTAACCTAATATAACTACCTAACCTAAGGTAGCTCTGACCGACTTAAGCGTTAAGACCTGACGTTTCTGTTGACCGTGGCCGAGGTCTGCTCCTGGTACCGGACGTTCTCCCGGATCAGGATCTCCGGGTGGAAGTGCACGCTGGGGTGGATGCCCAGGCCGATGGCGCGCCGCACGGCCTTCGCCATCTTCCGCTGGTTCACGGGCCGCAGGCCCGTGTCCACCGCGCGCTTTATCCGGCCGTGCGCCGTCATGTACTCCGATATGACGGAGAAGTTCTGCGGGCGTGTGCTCGTTAGCAATTACGTCCTAACATTCCCGAGCGCCTACCTAAGACAAGCAGAAATCTTTCTTCTGCTCTATCTCTCTCCTTCCATTCTTTTATGTGGCGGTTATAGTAGGTAGGCAGGTAATGTGAGGTAGGTGAATAAGCAAAAATCAGCGGACGTACGCGGTACATGTCGAGGGGCCGGAGGCCGAGGACGTCGACGAGGTCCCTCTTGCGGGACTGGGTGCGGCGCAGCTTGTTCATCTCGGAGGGGCTCATGTCGTGCGGGGCGTAGACGTCGCCGGTGCGCCAGCGGCGGGGCATCTGCCGCAGGTAGTCCTCGACGCGGGCGTTCTCGCGCAGCCTCTCCTCGATGTCCACGCGGCGCGCCACCGTGTTCCGCAGGCGGTCGTAGATCGTGGATGCGGCAGCGGTCGATTCCGGGGGCCCGCGCTGCTGCTGCTGGGAGGAGGAGTCGAGGTTGAGCAGGTTGGAGGTTATGCTGGGGACGTTTTGGTGGACTGGTCTTGAGTTAGTCGTAGTGTCCGGTGGCTTTGGGGAGTCGAATAGCCGGAATTGGAATTGGGACTGGGACTGGGACTGGACTTACTGACTTGCTGTGGGTTGGTGGTCGATATGTTGGCGACTTGGGATCGGAGGAGGGTCGAGGGTTGCCGTAGGGCTGCAGCAAGGGGTATTCGGGGCGGCATCTTGAGCGATTGATTGCTCTATGTGTTTGTGCTATACTATAACCTATGCCTCCAATCTCAATGGGATTTACCTTATACCCGTCCCTCTCTATTGATGGTGGACTTGTACCTAGTGCACATAGAAATTTAGTCGGTTAAATAATTATTCCAGTTGCATGTCCCTCAGTACCTAGGTACTTAGGTACCTAAGGTAATTTGCCTTAGATACCTAGGTACTTAGTCCTAATCCCTGTCGATGCACCCCGCAAGGTTGTAAACTTCTGCAGGGGTTTAAGCTCTTATCGGATCTTCAATGTGGGACCAGAAAAGTTACGATTAAAAAAAAAAAAAAGTCCAGCCTCATCAACTTCAAGACCTTCTATATACAAACAACAATGCTATAGATCATCCTAGTGGCCGACAAGATATCATGGTCCGAAAACTCAAACACCACGAGCAGCGTCTGCTCAGGAAGACGGACTTCATTACCTGGAAACAGGATAACGATCACAGAGATGTTTGTCTCCCCGATACGTTTATTACTTAAATGAGATTTTTTGCTAACTTATGCGCGATCGCCAGGCGGCTGTTATACGGCGGTATATGATCCAAAAGCCCGAAGATTACCACAGATACAACAGGATATGCGGCGTAAGTTTTTTTCATTTCTTTTTTTTTTTTTTTTTTTTTTTTCTTTTTTTTCTTTTTTTTTTTTCACCGTCCAATTGACTCACATAAGAAAACAGACAAGCTAACAATTTCCATTAATAGTCTCTGCGCCAACTAGCCCATCGCCTCAGCTTGCTGCCGCCGGACAACCCCGTCCGGAGAAAACACGAGGAGCTTCTCTTGAACAAGCTCTACGACATGGGGATCCTCTCGTCGGCCTCGAAGCTCTCGAACGTCGAGCACGGCGTTACCGTCTCGGCCATGGCGCGCAGGAGATTACCCGTGGTGATGACGCGCCTGAGGATGGCGGAGACGGTGCAGGCGGCTACGAAGCTCATCGAGCAGGGCCACGTCCGGGTAGGCGTCGAGACTGTAACTGATCCGGCCTTCTTCGTCACCAGGAATCTTGAGGACTTCGTGACGTGGGCTGTCGGCAGCAAGATCAAGCGCAACATTATGAAGTACCGCGACAAGTTGGACGACTTCGAGCTGTTGTAATTTAAGGCAACAAAAATTGTGTGCCTAATGCATTATTATTTTTCACGGCGCGGCGTCTGGGGGGGGGGGATAGACATCGGTTCATGGTTTATGTCAAGTCATAATTGGGTTCAAAATTGAGCTTTTCGGAAATGCCTACTGCTTGTGCTCTATTTTTTTGCCTACAATCTGGCAAGTTTGATACCTCTATAGTGGTAACAAAACAGTGCCATCTTTGATTAACGGCAAACTATCTAACCTATCGTACTCTTATTTGATAGCAGGACCTCCACTTTCGGTATTAATATCGCCGACAAAGAGAGGGATGATCACTTACCAAGTATAGTTCTTATAGGAACTCTAGCAGAAACATGATAATCCTAGAGATTTCTATACAAGTTTGGGGACTCCGTAACAAGATTTCATTTCATTTTTCTTTCCCTTTCCTCATCCCGGAATACAAAATACAAAATTCGCGGCGTCCTGAGAAGGGCGTCCATTGATTCCATTGATAGGCTGATTAGTCGATTAGTAAGTTCAATATAGGCGCACGTGCCCACGCGCGGGAAGCTAACCATAAGCCCCACCTCTTTCGTCACGCATCAAAGGCAATCAGAATCACTAAAAGCGCGTTTTTGCTCTTTAACATTCTTTTATCTCTAAACTCATAAACTCTAATAATACATACCCACCTCTTATTACCCACTTCAGGATGACTTATGCGATAGCTTACTTTAAATATCTACCTCCTATAACACATCATAGTCATGGTTGAACCTCAAGCTACCGTTATCATTTCTGATGATGAAACTACCGAGTCTTCAGACTCGCCGCCTAAGCCAGCTTCTGGGGCCTCTCCAAAATTAGCGACATCCAACAAATCAAACAAGCGCAAACTCATTCCAGATGTTTTAGACAGTAAAGTTGAATGGAGCGATGACTCGGATGATGCCTATGAGAAGCCTAAGAAGCGAAAGAAAGAAAGTCGCAGGGCGTCGTCTGTGAAAGGTAAGAAGAAGGCCACCACGAGAGGTCGTCCGCGTAAATCAGTTAGATCAGTTAGATCAGTCAGATCGGAGAAGATCGCTTCACTACAAAACGACGATAGTATCTCGTCTTCGGACTCGGATGATGGCAATGATTTAATACCCCATTATATACGAGATCGTCGGAAACAGTTCGATCAGACTCGAGAAATTCTACGTGAAGGTGGGCTACGTCTACCTCCGGATTATTCAGATGTCTACTTTTCCGATGACGAAAGGTTAGCCCATCTGGAGGAGAAGCCGCAGTTCGACGAAAAGAGCGGTATAAAGCCATGTCGGCCTTATAAAGATGTTGTCCTCGAACATTCAGCGGGGGTTATCCCAGCTTCCATTGCGCAGTATCTTCGGGACTACCAGGTTGAAGGAGTCAAGTTTCTCCACTATCTCTTCGTCTATCAAAAAGGTGGGATCCTAGGCGACGATATGGGCCTGGGGAAAACTGTTCAGGTTGCTGCTTTTCTGACCGCTATGTTTGGTAAGACTGGTGACCGTCGCGATGCAAAAAGGATGAGGAAATTCCGACGAGCGAAGAACGATTGGTATCCACGTGCTTTGATAATATGCCCTGGATCGTTGATTCAGAATTGGAAGAATGAGTTAGACAGGTGGGGGTGGTGGGAAGTTGATCTATACCATGGGGCAGGCAGAGATGATGTCCTCGGGGCAGCTAGGGCGGGAAGGTTGGAAATTATGGTCACCACCTATACTACATACAAGAACAGCCGCGATGAGGTCAACAGGGTGCCTTGGGATGTTGTCGTGGCTGATGAATGCCACTCGATAAAAGACATTGCTGCCGGGATAACGCAGGCGATGAACCAGGTCAACGCTCTGTGTAGGATTGGTCTAACAGGGACGGCGATTCAGAACAAGTACGAAGAACTTTGGACGCTTCTAAATTGGACAAATCCAGGACAGTTTGGGACTCTAGGAGAATGGAGAAATACGATTTCCAAACCATTAACTGTTGGTCAATCTCATGACGCCACTTTACATCAACTAAGCGAAGCTCGGAAAACGGCCAAGAAGCTTCGCTTCAACCTTCTTCCTCGCTTTTTTCTCCGGCGAATGAAGAGCTTAATCGCCCACCAGCTACCTAAAAAGAGCGACAGAGTTGTGTTCTGCCCACTTTCTAGTCTGCAGCGCGAGGCCTATGAAAGCTTACTCAACAGTGAGATCGTCAGTTTTGTGCGATCTGCTTTTGACATGTGCCCATGTGGTTCAGGGGACAAGCGAGGATGGTGCTGCTTCAAAGTCACTCCCGAAGGGGAATCGTGGAAATCACTTATTTTTCCCATCATGATATCCTTACAGAAGTTATCTAATCACTTCAGCCTTCTCATTCCCCAGACTTCAGATGTTATGGACAAGCACAGGCGAGAACTCCGTTTCCTCCAAGCCGCTGCGCCCGGAAACTGGAAGGAACATTATACTAGTCGAGACTCTTTACTCAACTTGGCCAATCCTGAGTATTGTGGGAAGTGGAAGGTCCTTCGGAAACTCCTGAAACTTTGGCACACTAGTGGTGATAAAGTGCTAGTCTTCTCTCACAGCGTTCGGCTATTGAAGATCCTACAAAACTTGTTCAATAACACGAGTTATAGTCTAAGCTATTTAGACGGGTCTTTAAGCTACGAAGAACGCCAACAAGTCGTCGACGACTTCAATTCTGACCCTAACCAGTTCGTGTTTCTAATTTCCACTAAAGCTGGCGGCGTCGGACTCAACATTACATCTGCCAATAAAGTCGTTATAATGGATCCACATTGGAACCCTTCCTATGATCTCCAGGCGCAAGACCGTGCTTATCGTATAGGCCAGGTTCGTGATGTTGAAGTTTACCGCCTTATTTCCACAGGTACCATTGAGGAAATCACATATGCGAGGCAGATCTACAAGCAGCAGCAGGCTAATATTGGATACAATGCTTCCAATGAACGGCGTTATTTCAAGGGAGTTCAACAAGATACTGAACGAAAGGGAGAGATCTTCGGTATCCGTAATCTCTTAACATATCACGGTGACCAAGTCATTCTCCGCGACATCGTCAATAAGACAAATATTGCGGAGGCTAAAGCAGGAGTCAAACTAATAGACATCGACATGGAAAAGGCGGCCAAAGATGCTGAAGACCAGTTCGTCAAGAAGGAGGAAAACGCCGACGATGATGAGACCGGGGGTCTTAAGCAGCTATCTACCCTCTTTACTAAGGATGATAACAAAGATGGCGTCTTGAAATCAGCCGTGACACATAAACCCAAACAATTCGATCCTATTCAAGCAATCCTCGCTTCCGAGGGAGTTGAATATACCCACGAAAATTCCGAAGTCGTTGGCTCATCAAAGGTTGAAGACGAGTTGTCGCGGCAAGCAGAGCTGGCTGCCAGCCAGGATCCCGACTGCACTCTCTTCTTCGACAGTCAGGCCTTGTCAGCGGCTCAGCAATCGTTCGAGTACGAGTACAACCCTCCGGTGGATGTTAGGCAACGCCAATTCTGCACAATGGCAAAGACATTCGGATTTTCCGGCGTGACGGAATTCGCGTTGGCAGTCGAGAGCATGACGCAGGAGGAACGGCGGAATTGCTTGGACCTATTCTACGGAAAGCGGGTCGAGAAGCTCAAGGAGCTGGGCGAGATTATTGAGACGGATGTCAAGTCGAAGCCTGAGCCGAGAGTGGAAGATGATGCGGAAACGGTGGACATGAAGACGAAGACCGAGGAAGCTAAATCCGAGCTGGAAGATATTAAGGATCTTAAAGGCGAAGAAGATGTTAAGATGGAAGAAGTTAAGCCAAGTTCGCCAGCTATAAAGAGGGATGTAGAACAAGCTACTCCCCTTACCGCGGACGTAAAAAGGGTCAAGAAAGAGACATCGCCCATGGAGAACAAGAGGGCGTCTATGACTATCTGGATCTCGGATGATGATGAGACGGACGAGTTATGAAGTTTGAATTTGATACACCGGGGTTTCTGGATAGGGTCTAGGTAGGTACCTATATAGGGCTTTTTTTCATATGCTTCTTAGAACATGGCCTTTTGGCTACGGTCCTCAGTGGACTTTTTACCCCAAACTCAGGAAAGAGTGCATGAATTTGACGAGCAACTCAATGTCCACTTAAACGATCATTCTTGAGAAATACAAGTTGTCTTGAACAGTCGCAACTGACATGTTAGGCCCCGTATTGAGTTTTATATTCGTCTGATAACTGAAAGTATAAGCCGACTTTATGGGTTTACCTAAGGTACGTTGCATCTCATAGCTTTAAGTTTAAAACTCTTACGATCTTCTCAATCTCGCGCGGTTTCATTTCGAGGGAACGGAACGAGTTAGTTTATCCACGGCAGCCACGGGTAGCGATTGGCGCATCTCAGGTACGGAATGGCTTGTGTCACACTATAACATCATGTCTTAGCCAATGTTCTTTAGCGTACTGTGCTGTACCTAAGTACACTTTTTTTTTTTTTTTTTTTTCCTCTTGTTCTGATAATGAGTTTCACTGAATTAATTGTTTACCCAAACAGTCAAATTTTCATACGGACGGGTAGATGCAATACATCCGGGCAACTATTACCAGGCAGCATAAAAGGCAAGTTTAAACATTTGCATTGTGCTTGATAAAAGCTTTTGTTCTTCTGTTGCTGCGCCATTGTGCAGTCACTACAGTGCAGTCAGCCTCCTTTTCTGTCGTATTAGCGAGCCAAAGTTAGAAAAAGGCTGGTTGCTTCCAAGAAACATTCCACAGTTTGACGATTGCAAAACTCCTCGACCACACATAAAAACCAATCTTGGTATTGGTTTTCTTTTCTTAGAATTATTTCTCTATTTTTTTTTTCTTACTATCGTCTTTCGTGAAGGGAGGACGAGTATTTTAACTTAGGTACCTCTTACCGGCTTACGTTTGCGGTTTATCCTAATTTCCCAGTCGCCCTAGAGACGTCATCGCCGTCATACGCGCAACCCTTGTGGAACCGATCGTTAACCCTTAATCGGCTGTGCATCGGTACCTGAATGCATTAGAGCCATTCGATTTCTAGAAAGAAAGAAAAGAAAAAAAAGGATTGCAATTTATCGCAACCTAAAGTTTGAAGTCTACACTCGTTCAACTTAAAAATCAATCATTCAAACTAGAGACAATGAATTCGCTCATTCAAACTTTACTATTTACAACAGCCGCCGGCGCTGCCTTGCGACCAAGACAAGGTAATAATGGCTGCTGCTTTCAACTCGCTTCGGTTGGAATGGTCAACGAGACTGTACTGGAGGACCATGTCGGCGACTTGCTTCTAGGCGGTACTTTCCAACAAGGTGGATTCTGTCTAGATAAGACGAATGGAACCATCAAGGATAGTCTGGGGCATAACTGCTTTATGCGAGCACCAGATTATCAGTTCGAGTGTTATCAAGGCGCCATCGGAACCACAGCATTCGATATTGCATCCCCAAAGCCGGACGGGAAGTCATACCTCACATACGATAACAGCCCGGGACTCTTCTACGCATGCCCTATCGACTCGGAAAGTTATGATATCTATTCCTCAGATAAAGCCGATAAGTCTGGATGTGTACCGGTTTCATTGGCTCTCGTCGATAAGACTGCTGCATGCTCTGCTCCTGCTAGCAATTCTACCCTATCAATACGTTCCAAGACGGCACGCCGAACAACACTCCAAATACCACGCCCAGCTCGGCCGCTACGACGCCAATCTCCGTCTAAGGCCTGTTCTATAGACCCCTCGGCACCTTCACTTGCACCTTACCAACTAAGTCACGGCAACTCGTCAGTGCCGAGCGGAAGTAATGATACCTCAGCAGAAGTTATAATTAGCCGAAACTATAGTACGGTATTCGACTATGCCATTCCAAGTACTTTCCCTCCCACGAACTCTACAAGTGAATCCTCACTCTGCGCCCTGCAGTTCCGCATGCCGGTCTGCAGTTCTCTCCCCAAGGGTTACCCCTGCTACAGCTTCAGCGGCCTGGAACAAGAGGTTCTAGCTAACTCTGGTATGACGTTCCATCTTGTGGGTGACGACGGCAACGCCACGTGGAACAGCACAGAGTTGCACCAGGTGTTCCCTGGAGAGAACACCATAATCGGTACTTTTGAATGCGGACGGGTCGCTGGTCATAACGAGTCGCGGAAGATGAGCTGGCACGTTAGCAGCGTCAGAGACTTTGCGCTCGAGTTCCTTCAGGCAGGTGTCGGTCCATCCGCCCAATTCCAAGACGGTGTTGGCGCGTGGATCGTGCCGTGCAAGTAACGGACTACCTACCTAGCAAAAGTCCCCTTTCCGTTTTTCTAGCAGCAGCATCAGCAGCTTGCTTGCTTCTCTTGGCATAGAAATATTTTAATGATGATACATAGAAGCGAGAGAGTTCGGAGGATATACCATGATTAGAGAGCAAAAGGGGTGCGGGCCCCAGAGAAACTACCTAATGCTGTAAGATCACATAATGTACGACGGAAATGGATTGATAATGATACTTAATGGACTGGGTGACCTATGTGTTACATGAAGTACAATCACAGGGCGTCGGAGACTGAAAGATGGATAGATACCTCCTAAGAAAAGTAATAAATGCATATATAATATAAGGCCCCTGACGTGCGAGATTTCCTGGAGCATTATACCTATTATGATCGTTATTTTAGGTACATGTTATTTTTCAGGCTTCTGATACGTGCCAAAACGATGTTTCATATTGTTATGCTTTTATTATGTTAGTACGGACCGTGTCTTATTAACGGCTTAAATCATTAAGATTATTCTTGCAGTTATGTCCCTATATAAGCTTGCTCCCCTTTCAGATGCCCGTTTTGTCTCTTAGGACTTAGAATGGAATATTTTGGCCACAGAAAATGAATACAACGCAGCACGTTAACGAAGAACAAATCCCAGGGGAACCTTGTTTGTATCTAATCCACGAATAGGGGTCCCTAGCCAATAATTTTATTTACTAAGGAGTGGTTTACCTATAGTAGTTAGATCATGATACCTATGGAAGATATGTTTCCAGGCAAGACTTTGTGTATATGTTGAATGTTGTAACAAAGCTTGCCCGAAATATCCATTCCCAACGTCTTTTTTAAGTGTTGAAATAGGAGTTATAATTTATTCATTTATTCGGTCGTTCGTTATTTCTCGGCCTCCGTGATCGATACCCACATGTTCGTCTGGAACGCGAAGAAATAGTATACTTCGTCCCAGCCCTTGCAGGGGTTGATTAACTGGAAATCAAATACGCGCAGCCACTAGGTGAGTTAAAGATGGCTATGGTTAGCCGCATTCTATACATAAGTATACACAATGTTCCGGATAATGGGTATTATAGTTATATATATAACTCTAGGTAACTAACCTCGAAGAAAACCTTGTGCAGCTCCAGCATGGCGAGCGGCTTCCCGGCACACGTCCACCGGCCTTTGCCGAAGAGGATGTCTATCGCGCCGCTCCTCTCGGCCCGGGTCTTCTCGTCGCACTCGAGGAAGCGCTCCGGCCGGAAGACATCGACGTCCTCGCCGAAGATCGCCTTGCTGCGGGTGATAGCTAGGGAGTTGTGGCCGATCGCGGTACCGCCTGGGATAAACATTCCGTTGATCACGTCCCCCTCTGGTGGGACTTTCTTAACTGCTGGATGTTAGTGCCTTGTGATGTATTAGGTTAGGAGGTAGGTATTTGGCGGGATGCGCTTACAGTGTCCGTAGGGCGTGGGGATGCGCATTCGAATGCCTTCTAGGACAACGGCCTAGGAAATGACCAAGTCAGCCTCGGATACAATCCTATAAGGTAGATAGGGGTCAGGTAGAATGGACAACACATACCCTTAGGTAGGGAATCTTTTGAGCTTCCTCGTAGGTGATAGGGGTAGAGACTTCGTTGCGCTCCACGGTCTCCTTGATCATCTTCTTGAGCCGCAAGTACACCCGGGGCGTAGCCACGAGGTACATTAGCGTGGTGCGGATGGCTATCGCGGTCGTGTCCGACCCGGCGATAATTTGAATCATGGCTTCGCTTCCGCATTCTTCCTCTGTCATGCCGTGGCGCATAAACGACCCCTAGTATCATATCATCATTAATACCTTAGGTACGTAATCTAAAGTGAGAGAGGAGAGGAAGAAGCTTGGATAGAGAGGTATGACCCATACCATCATGTCGTCTATATGCTTCTCGTCTTCGAATCTTTCCCTGATCAACTTCTTCGTAACCCTGGTATAGAATGTTAGTTAAGAGGCACCTACACGCTGTCGGGAATATCCCACGGGCGTAACTCACCCCATGATCTTCCCGATGCCCTTCTTGTCAGTCGGCTTCGCGCCAAACAGCTTGTAGTACGGGCGGGACCCCACGACCCACTTGAGGAAGGGGATGTCCTGGGACAAGTTCTGGGCCTTGAGCGTGCGGTCCATGCTGGCGGTGTACCCGTACAGGTCCTCGTCGGCGTCGAGGAAGCCGAAGGCCTTGCCGTACGCGAGGCGGGTGATGACGTCGAGGGTGAAGTAGCGGGTCAGCGTGACGAGGTCGACGTAGCGGGCCTCGGCGTGCGGCGCCGACAGGTGCTTGCGGCGGACGACGTCGATGAAGTAGGCGATCTGGCTGTCGACGGCGAACTCGAGGTCCGAGTTCTCGCTGCCGTTGTAGCCCTTGCGCGCCATCGCCTTGCGCTGGTCGTGCGGCCGGTTCTCGATGATGGAGAACATGCTGTGGGTCCCCGGCGCGAACTTGACCGCGTCGAACCACTCATCCTTGCTGTAGTTGTTCCGCACCGCGCCCACCTGCCGCAGGATCTCCGGGTCCGACGTTAGGATGTAGTTGGGCGCGATCCGCGCGATGGGCCCGTACTTGGTCAGGTTGATGAAATCGTCCCGCAGCTTGTTCAGGAGGATGGTCTTCACCATCCACGCGTGGGTGAAAGAGGCGAGGAACGGCCCCGGGACATGTCGAAGTCGGTACCATGATAGTATAGTCGAAACAATAAACCACGTTACAAACAAAGACGCTAAGCCTACCGATACTCCGAGTAGGCTCAAAGTCTGGATGTTGTCAATAGATAGCACGGCCATGATGCTGGCTTTGGGGGGGGAGGGGATCGTCTTGGATTACTCTAGAAGTCGCACAAGAACGGTATTATCAACGGGGAGCTAGTCGTATTATCATACACGAAAGAGCTTCACAGCAGATGTCTCACCTTCCGCCTTTCAAAGCCGGTAGTCAGATATAAAGGGGCTAGATGATGTCAACCGAGTATCTATACCTTCGTACGGTACCCACTCCGGAGGAAGTACAATGCAATCCAGCAACCTTAGGGAGCTAAATGTGAACTATCACATAGGTATTGCCAAACCCACTGAATATCCTGGTACACCTGGGATGGGATAGCCTTTTTCTTCGTCACTTAAATCGTGATGGAGTTCCCCGGCCAAAATCCTTGATGAGTGCCTAGCAAGTAAGAGTGAAGTGTGTGTATAGGTTAACTACCAGCCAATGATACATCTACACTTTCCGTATGTGTAACCCTCGAAAGACGTCACAAGGTGATGCGTTCTTACTTTCCCGTTGAACGTCCATACATACATACATTACGTACCCCGAGGAGAAGTAAGCCTCCTATGTCCTCAAGTATGAGAAGGGCACAATACATTGCTCGGTTTAATTTGATTGGTTGAACTCTTTCTTTTTATTATTCCTATGATAGTATATCCCGATTGTCTGGAGGGTTTAGTCCGTCGATATAAGTGGAGTATATACTTGTGCCCTTCTCGCACTTGAGGACATATTCGCGAAGGAATCGGCAGGAGAGCGGGCACGTAATGATGTCGTGTAAGCCATCCCGAATATGCGCATTCCGGGCCATCGCCTTCTAACTGGTTGAGCTAGTAGGAAGAAAACAATGGTGATAAGGCTGTTAGGTCCCATACGACCTACCTACTGCTTCCTATGACACAAAGGGGAGAAAATAACGGTTATGTCTTACCGTAGGATTCTTCTTCGCCGGTCTAAATTCTCATTCTTACCTCCTAGATTACATTAGCTACCTCATACCGAGTATTGTGGTGTAAACTGTGACTACCTCCATGCGGCATGGCGATAGAAAGTAGAAAGTAGGGAGCTGAAATATCCCTCTAGGAGAGGTCTACGACGAACGTTGGTTATACCGGCACATTCCGACGTGTGACAAGACCGAAGATATTTTTCGTTGTCAGCTTACTTGTCGGTGTGTTTCTGTTAGCGGGGTTCCCACGCTGGCCGCATCTCTATTATAATTTATATCTCGATTCCAAGTATCTCGATGTAGCACAGTTACTCTACAATGATGTTCATCGGGCAAGTTTTCGATCGAGTAAAAGGAGTGCGAAGGAGAGAGGGAGAGGGGTAGGAAAACAGCAAAAATCAATATTCGTGAATCTCGATTTGCGTATTCTCGGTTATTTTATCCGTAGGAAACTTGTCAGAATGAGATATATAGTTTAGTACCTTATATTGTACAGTTCATATGATCTGATGAGCGGAATTATTTTAGGTGATTTTCATAGTACTTACAGAATGTAACTCGAAAACGCTAAATTGTTGGAAGTATACGAATTCTTACGTATTAAAGACAGACCGGGAAGGAAAAGGTTGTGAATAGGGGACGTTCAGTACGAATTTGAAAAATATTGCCAGATACGGACAACAAGATAATATAATGCCTGCAGGGGATATGATAAGCTTCATACCGTTGCCTTACAGTCCCAACTCCATGGGACAACGGCAGAACGGCTAATCCATCTCTATCATTTTTCACATCTCACGGGTCGAAGACCTCTGACTCGATACCAGTAACGGAGGAACCTTGGTACCTGCGGTGCCATGTAGGGTCGTATCGCCGGTAATGTCTTTCCCATAAGCACCTTACAACCAACCAACCAGACAACCAACGTGGCAAAGAGAGAATACACAGTCCTTCTCGAGCTCAAATCTCGGTTTATCCTTAGATTCGACCCCTCTACTGCTACCCACCTCCCTTTATATCGATTCAGACGTTACATTGCCGTGCCCAAATTCAGATTCGTAGGTAGTTTCATCCCCTCCCCTCCTCTCTCCTCCCCACGCTCGATGTCGCCGTTGTCATCATAATGCACCGAGACGCGGTACCGAATCATAATAAGTCAGATATAAGGTACCCATTCCGATTCCTCGAGCCTTGGTCGCCCAAGCTAGTTAATGTACTTTTACCACACCGGCCACATGGGCAACGTGGAGTCCCATACGTACATGCATGAGTGTGTGTGTGTGTGTGTGGGTGGGTGGGTGTGCTTCGGGACCTTCGTGTTCCGGGAAGAACTCGCTCGCAGTACCTACTTTTTTAAGCCGGTCTCAGCTGCGGCCATCTAGAAACCTGGAAGATCTTAGCTCTAAGCCTGGTTCATGCATTTAATAGAGCGCGGGCAACAGCGTTGACGAATTCCTTGAAGCGGAGCGAAGGGGCATAATAGTATGTGCAACCCATTCCCCCCCGCGAATGGTACATAGCGTGACGAATACCCAGCAGGGCAGTTCGAAGCAGGAAGTCGCCTTACCCTTGGGTAGCCGAGATAAGCTATTCCTCGCGCGTACCGCGCTATAACTCCCAAAAGAAGGTTGGCGGCGACGGTGACGAGTTAGCAACCGGAACGAGGGATGTGTCTTGCCTTACGCGTATGTTGTTGGTGAGTTAGAGCGGCGATGGTATGGTACTTTCTTCCCTCTGTGAACCAGGCAGCCCGAGGAGGATTAACTACCTAAGGTAACCTTTAATCTAATGTCGGCGATTTACCAAGCAGGCGAAGCTCTCGTAGGGCAGAGCAGAGTGGGGGCTTTGTTGTTAGCTACCTTAGTATAGGTTAGATACATGTCTCGTCGGTGTGTTGGTGTTAAGAGTAGGATATCATCCTGCGTCACCGTCTTATCAGTATTCCGAATTCTCCATATGTTCGGGTAGGACTTTTGACAAATAAAGACCGATTCGAGGAAGAAAAGGATCGTCCTGGCTCTGTGCCGCAAACTGCTCACTTCTCCGGTCATCTTTCGCTTCCTATCAAATATCGCAGCATCCTGCCAGAATACCATACACCTTGAATAACAACAAATACCTCAAATACCGAAATTGTCAACTACCTGCCAGACCACATCAAATCCCTTCCTAGTCCCCTTAAGATATAAGTCACGCTGTATTTTAGATAGCTTAAGAACGCCAGTCGCTGGTCGAGGAGTAACTCGATGCTGCCACATCCATTTTTGACAGGATATTAGTAGTGTAAAATCATGAAATTGAACGCAATACTAGCAGTGACGAATCTAGTCGTGCGGCTCTTCCAGCCAGAGCTAGCAGATATACTCCAAACGCCGAACATTGCCGCCTAGAAAGTACACATCTGCCTTGCCTTGCCTTAATCGTAACCCATGATCAATAAAAGAAAAATATGGGCGACACTATCCATGTCCTCCTGTCTAACTAGGAAGTCTTTTGTCTCTTGGGGTCAACTCCTCCACCTCCCCCGCCTTGGACGGGACCATTGGAGGTCATTTCCGTCAGCGGGGCCCTGTTACCAGGTTCGGGCCCCGTAGGAGCCGGTCGTTTCACCGTCAACGGCCGGTACGCGCCTCTATTTCCTAACGGACTGCCTGAACTCCCCGGAGCACCGATCTGTCTCGCGTGGTTCAGCGCGGGATTTCCAACGCTTCCTACACCCGGTCTACCAGGACCGGATGCACCCCCGCTGGTGAAGCCGCCACCGGTCGGAGCACCTGCCGGACCGCGCTGCTGCTGCTCTTGGTCTCTCTTAATCGGAGGGACATGCTGGCCGGTCCTCGATACCGGCTTAGACGAGCTGTGGTCGATGCCCGGCGTCTTCCGAATCGAAGGACTGTCTAAGCGAGGATCGAATGGCTTAACACCTTGGGCTGTGATGATCGCAGGATCTGGAGGTGCGTCTTCCGGTAGCTTCTTGATCGACCGAGCCGAGAAGAATGATACTTCTGCTGGGGCCGCATTGTTTGGCGGGGGCGTGCTTATCCTATTGGCAGCAGCAGCTTGTTGAGCTTGGTTATTAATATGGGGTGCGGGTCTGGGATGTTGTTGTTGCGGGTTGGGGCGGCCTTGAAAAGTGGCCCCTGGCCGTTGCTGTGGTTGGTTAGGGGTTTGCGGCTGCCTAGGGGGTTGTGCGGCAGGCTTTGGGGGCGGCTGCATGGGCCTTGAAGGATTACCTGTTGTATTAGGTGTGCTGCGGTCACCGCTATTGCCAGTAGTAGGTAGGGTTTGTGACTTTTCATTTGAACTCATCGCGTGAGAACCGGGTAGTGCTACCTCGTCGGGATGGCCCTCCTCTGTAACGACAAAGTCGGCGATATCAAAATCTCCAAAGTCCTCATCAAGCAGATTGGAAACTACAAATCCAAAACATCAGCATCTGTCCAGTCGATGCCGTCGGAGTCAAACCCACCATGCGCCGTCATTTCGACACTTTTGTCCGCGGTATTCTTGGGCTGCTCCACCTTCACAATATCTGGCTCCTTCTTGGCGAAATCTGAGTGGCGATGCAAGTTATCCTCATCGAACTTGACGGGGCCGACTTTCATCTTCGTGACCTTGGAGAGGTAATCCTTATCATAAATACAATTGCCAAGAACATTGCCAAAGTTCCGTAGTGCACGCTTCAAGGCATCTGTGGTTCCCTCCTTCTTCGCTTTTTCAAAGGCCGCAGCCTTTCCCTTGCAGTTCTCTATGTGCCCATATCCAATATCCTCGTGGTAGGTACCATCCCGTAGCGTAACTCGAACAATGACGGATAGGCCGAGAGAGATTCTGAATGTTTGGGGATTTTCATCAACAAAGTCGACCTGGATATTCTGGATGCTAGACGACCATCCATTAAAGCCGAAAACCTCATTGGCGAGGGCGATACATTTCTCGGCGGCAATGTAGTGAACCTTCTGACCAGACGGACCGCTACGCGCGGAAAGGTATTCGGGACCAAGTTGTTTCTCTAACCGTGCCTGTAGCGTGGCGATTTCGGTAGCTGTGTATTCAGAGATGCGAGGTCTGGCTTCCTCAAAAGGGTTGACTATGCCGTTATGCTGGTCGCCCGGACTAAGTCGCATGTCAGCTCAGACGCGTTCAAGGATAAGGCTTAAATGGGTGTGTAATGTTAACATACGCTGGCATCGTAATAGAATTACATATGCGGAATAAGTATCATCGAACTCAATAATATCTAACGCTTCAGCACACTGCTAGAAGCAAATGAAATATATAAACGAAGCAAAACTAGGATAATCCTCCCAGTTCCCACACAAGCGGCGACTAGGTACTAGAATAGGTATGTAGAGGGACTCTTTACGCGGATGTACGCGGATGTACGCGGATTGTTACGTGCAATGCGCGCGATTGATTGAGCCTAATCCTGAAAATGGATTAAATCATCTTTCCCCACTCTTAGTCAAATTAACCGCGCGTAGGCAGACACCAGGTCACCTGACTGCATAGCATATTCATACACCTGCAGGTCACCCTTGCAGGGTACAAAAATACTTAGGTCTTAGCGAACTAATTCAGTCTTCCCACGAAAATGCAAATGCGTCCACTGTACCTACCACTTACCTAGGTAAATACAAGAGTCCGGAAGACTTACATACCAAAGTTTAGGTACCTATTTATCGTCTCTAGAAGAGGGAGGGCAAAAAAAATAATTACTGATAATGATGATAGGCCCCGCCGAGGATTGAACTCAGGTCTCAGGAAATCTTGATGCTAATTGATGCTAATCAAAATCCTGCGTGCTAACCACTACACTACGCGGCCGGTGTCCGTCTTGTGGTGCCAAGACATACGAGCGGCCTCTTAGTTTGCCTTTTACCTTATCACTTCGAATCAGTGGGAAATTTTGAGCCGCTCAATGGTGCGTCTCGTTCCGAATAGTAGGAATAAATTGGGTCTCCGTTGCATTCTGTCGAGCCAAGAAAAAATACTACTTCTAGGTAGGTTAAGTTCTCTATCTTGGGTTGCTCGGGTTAAGATATCATTAATGTGCGTCTATGCATTCTTCTCTATTAATCCTTCACATCATATCCCTAGATACTAGACGAAAGGCAAGCGGAAACCGAGCTTCTTACGATAGCCCCTTTCCGATTAGTCTCGACTTATCAGCAACTTTAGGAGATAACCATTTGCACCGCCTTACACGCTTTAGGATAATCGTTCTAACGATATATTTTTTTATATTCCGAGTCCAATTAACTGATGAAATCACTAATCATATTTACTGCCTAGGTAGATATCTAAGCATGATCTATCTCGGCCCACATATGTCAGGCGCTTGACGCTGGCTATAACTCGTGATGTACCTAGCACCATTATCCGTATAGTCAGAATCCAGGCAAGCTCGTCCCGTAGGACTTAAATAATCATGTTTTGACCCGACACGATGTCATCGACCCATTTGGGAAGTTTTTTCGGTGACAAGTTGTCTGAACGTGGTGTATGTGGCGGCGTCGGCCCTGATTCTTGACTCAACTTTGTTTCCTGGCTCGGCTTTAGCGGTGGTGTTACGGGTTTGTCTGGTGTTGGTGGCGGCACTGGAGGAGGTTTCGGGCTCGATAGTGGACTCTCCTCCGTTCGAGCCCGCTTGTTCTTCTCCGGCGGGACATCGGGGAAATCCGTTTTGTAGAATCCGAGTCTCTCCCCCTTTGCACCTGCTATTGCCCTCTTTCGCTTCCTCTCCGAATCGTTCCGTTCTCGCTCGATCCTCTCTACGAGCTCCTTCCTTAGCTCGGTCTGCTCTCTTCTTTGTCTCTCCCGTCTCTCCCTTTCCTTTCTTCTAATCCTCTCCATTCGGACGTGCGCCAGCTGTTCCGCATATCTAGCAGCCTTTTGCTCTTCGGCTGCCTTTTGTCTTGCTTCCCGTCGCTCCGCTCGCGTCATCTCTCTCTGGGGAGCCGGAGGAGCTGGGTACTTTACAACCTTATTTTCCGGTTTAGGAGCTGGCGCAGGCCTTGGCACCTCCGCCCAGTAGTTGTCTCGATACTGGTTCAAATAATTGAAGTAGCGCTCCAGGATTCCTCTGCTGTCTACGGGTTTCCCATCGGATGTTCGGGCATTATTTATGGTTTCACTGATCTCGTTCTGCAGGGTTCCCTGAACCTCATTGTCGGCCTCGAAATACGGATCTGCGGGATTTACCATACTGTCGCCGTCCGCACCATACTTATAGATGCTACCTTTGCTTGCGCCTGAGGTGCTCGGGGGGTCGTTGTCATCAACGATGTCCCTCCACATCTTGAGTCTCTTCTCTAGGGCCGCTAGGTCCCTCGCGAGGTCTGCGTGGGTTCGTGCTAGTTGCGAGAACGGAGCTCCAATGAGTTCAAACGGAAAATTGCCGACGACTCCCAAGTATCCGACATTGAGGGTAGCTTTGAGCGCGATTTTAGCGAGGGCCAGGGCGGCCTCACTCTTCTCGACGGCTGCCTTCAAATTCGTAAGGAAGTACTTACTGAACTTCATCGGCGTTCCATCGGGTAGTAAACTCTCTTTCATCGCCAAACCCCAGTCCTCGACTTCCAGGAGAGCCCAGCGGAAGTTTTCCGTTCGCTCGACTGCATTCGCGAGCTTGACCTTCTTTTCTTTTTTGAACTCTTCTAGGGCGACCTCTTCAATCTCGGCGAGTCTTTGGCGGACATTTGCTGTCCATGCGGAGGCCATGAGGATCTCGCCTTGTTTCCGCTTGACTGAGTCTGGTATCGAAAGTCGTTCCAATTCTTGCCATTCCAAGCCCTCGCCACTGTGGGCGTCTGAGTCGGTCTCATCGCTCTCCAGCGGAATATTCTTGCGGTCCATAGGTGGTCTTTTGTACGACATTGTTGTAGAATCGATAATATAATTCTTCAAGTTAAAAAGGTTTGCTGGTTGTGTAGAATTCGGGTGTGGATGATTCTGAGAGGATTGCTATAGTGACGATCTTGGTTAGGGAGTCCGCTCGTTATGTATACGTTCTCGGGAATTACTAGCAAACAGATGGGACCGCAACAACAATGTTATGCCAAAATATGAAGAAACAAGCGATGTGTTTCTGATGAAGACAATGCAATTGATTTAAGTTTGATTTATCTGACATTAGCTTTGTTACATGTTATATTATTTCAGGAAATCTTTCAATAAAGCAATTATTCACAAGTTGTCATATCTATACCGTATGCTTGTCTTTCTTCGGTGTCTTAAACCCCTGTTTTACGATATAACCGCGTATCTAGCATGCCGTCCGGAATATGTGGTTGATTCAAGGAGTAGGCACAAGTTCGGCTTCGAAGTTATCAAGACACATACCTTAGGTACCTAAAGTATGTTCCAACGAGAGCGTTGGAAATCGTACTCATGCTTCACCGACGATCACTAAAGAGAGTTACATTGAGAGCTGCAGTACCTAATAATGCCATATACGAAAGACTTAGATTAAACGTCTAGGTACCTAGATAGGTATGTGATGCATCCAGGGCGTGACATATGATAAAAATTATTCATACGACTCCTATTATATCATCAAAATTGAAATATCACGTCGAGACTTACGTACAGATCTAATCGATTGCGAGATGGTGTTGTGAGGATTTACCTAGACGTAGGTATAGGCGTATCGGCATTTGACTGTTACTTTAGTATATAATGGTTAGTATTAAGCTTTTGAACCAATCAAATGGACTAGGATTTTCTGTTTCCTTCCCCACCGAAGGGCGTGTAACTCAGTGGTAGAGTGCTCGCTTCGCATCTTCTGGTGCTAACTGCGAGAAGTCCAGGGTTCAACTCCCTGCTCGTCCATCACTTTTTGTGCGCTATCTATTCTTAATGTTTTCATTTTCTTATTTTTTTTTTTTTTTTTGGTACTAGTAGTTGCTCCGTATATGGAGAATCTATGCCTCGTTTTTTATAGGGTTGGGATGCGGGCGGAGATTTTTCAACATCGAAAATTCTAAGAGCGGGGTGCGATCTGGGACAACATTGTCAATCGTTCAAGCACAAAATCCTACATGAAGATATCGAACGGAGTAAAATAGAGGCATTGTTAGAGCACCCTAAACTAAGAGCTTGCCTAACCTGAGTATCTAAGACTAGACTTCTTTAAGCAATAGCCCCTGGGAATGTTATTGGAACTACCTACGACTAAGTGACTTAGACTTTTTAGTGTCAAATGTTTGATGGCATTGAAAAGAGCCTGTAAACTTTACAGATCTCAAAAATATTCTGAACTACAAATAATTGCATTTTAAAGTATGAGACGAAAGCTCAAACTGAATTTAGCAGCACCTATACTATCTACTCCTATTGTACTTTCTAAAAGTTGTCTTAATGATAACACCACCCTTTTTTTTCGGTTCATTGGGGAAACCAGGTATCTGCCTCGATGCGTATTGAAAGGATTATAGACAATGTGCTTAGGGGAAAAAAAAAAGTCACTTTTGGTGCCCGGGTATGTATAGAGACTTATTAAGACTTAAGCATAGGTACTATCTTAAGAGTGGTGCCGAAGACTCAACTAACAAACCCATCAGGCTTCGACGGACAGTATAGATGACTATAACTCTGATATTCCTTGTTGATCTATCATGTCTTTTTCTCGCGCACAAGGATTCCCAATCTCAAAGCCTAAGTCGATATCATGTTGTTCGTAAAGCCGCTTCAATATGCGCAGCACTTCGTTGCACGTCTTTGCCACATGCGGGTCACCGCTTAGTTTCCGCCTCGTGCTAGATCCCTGAGCTTGGACCTCGTCGTTGTCAATATATGTTAGCTCTACCCGGTCCTCCCCCTTGTCTCCCGGACCAAGCGGCCCCTCAATGTACTTGAGGGGCATCGGCGCGCATGGCGGCGGCTGTGCGTGTTTCTCAAAGCGAACAGGCACGTTCTGCGTGCGGTACAGACAAGTTTCCGTCGCGCGGTCACACGACTCCCGCTCGCCAAGCTCGAACCAGTGGAACGGTTCGGCGTCTGGCGCGAAGTATGTCCCATTATTACCCCTATTGCTTCGTAGTCCCCACCTACATACGCGCAGAAGGTCAGTCATTATATATCTACTAATCAATAGCCATGTGCCCAGGAGAAACGGGATTGTATTATAGGTTACCTAGGTAGGTAGTAAATAGAACACATACCAGCCGAAGCTGAAAAATCCCTTGTCCGTTACGTAGCTGAAATAGTCGGCCGGGCATATCGTGTGATCGGCCCAGGCCCCTGTATTCGAGGCCTCGACGACGGATGTGGCGTGGTATAGTACCGGCTGTACGAAAGGCGCTGCTTGAACCGTGGCGGTGACGGTGAAGAGAGCGAGTATCAGGTTTTGGCGGATCATGTTTTCCCCTAATTACCTGTATTTGGCTGTCTTTGGTGCTGAATCAGGATGAAAGTATTTAGTGAACCCGATAATACGAATTTAACCTGTAAGTTTCTGCGTAGCGCGAATCTTGGGAATATTGAAAGCAACTTCAGCATTGTGAAAGGTAAAGCAGTGCTATGGTCAGTTACCCCGGGTAGTCACAAGGTAGATAGGAAACGTGGATCTCTTCTGGGTACCCGCGTCTAGTCGTGGCTTTTAAGATTCCTTCAAGGAGAAAAAAATATTCTAAATATGGGCCGCGTAAGTCCGTTCAATTGTTTCAAATAACACATGTCTTAATGAAGTCGAGGAATAAAATGGCTTACAATATATGTAATACTCTGTAAGTTATAACAGCATATTTCTTCCCTTTAACCCCTGCCAAGCCTTCCTGCTCACGTTCCTGAATAGCTCAGTACGCCTACCAAGATCTATTTAGGGAGTTATTATAGGCAATTGGTTGTTTCTAATACCCTTTTAGGAAGTTTTCAACTCAAGTAAACTGGGTCTGGGATTCCATAGTAAGCCTAGTCTTGGCTTGGCTTTTGGGGGCAGTTGAGGAAGTAGAAATATGCAGATCGCGCGTTTGTTTCTAGCTTTGTAAGTCTACCGGCAATTCTGGCATTTACCTTAGGTACCTACCCAACTAATGCAAATCGCCAAATCTTCGCTATGAAGCTAGAGATTGACGTTTAGGTGGAAATTATGCACTTGATGCTAATTGACATAACACTCTAAGTCTATACAAAATAGGGAGTCCTTTCGTAAATGTTTCATATATGAAGGGCATTCTATGACTTTGGCATTGGCTCGGGCCCACGGCTTCCGTGAAGCCACCACTACTACCGACTGTCATCGAGGTCCCGTCTCTCGAGCGGAGGTGTTCCTCGTCGGTAGGCCGGGTGGCAATTGCGGAACCCAATTCAGACCTTACTCAAAATAGTTAGAATAAGTTGACATTTTTGAAATGCGAAATTCGGTAGAAGCGTTTACATGTGTTTAACATAGCTCTCAAGCTCGACCCCTTTTTTGCTCAGCTGAATTACTTAGTATTATTTATCACTAAGCATATGAATTGTTAATCTACGATCATCCCGCCGGCGGTTAACACATATTACGTGCCTTATTATTAGATTGATCCCGATGGCTGATGGAACCGACATTGCTTACAATATTGCCGCCTTTCTTAGCGCTTTATTCCTTCTTGAGTTTGGCGCAGACAAATTCATAGATCATACTGCTATCGTTGCACGACATATAGGAGTCCCTGAAAGTACGATTGCCCTTCTTACAGCTGGTGCGGAATGGGAAGAGGTAGGTTTACTGATGTTTCCTATAGGTTAGGTACTATTTTCTCTCAATCTAACTATCTCCAATCATAGCTTGTTGTTGTTATATCTGCCTTGGCCCAGGGCCGGCCATCGCTGGCGGTAGCTAATACCGTGGGGTCCGCCATCTCAAACGTTCTTGGCGCCTTTTCACTTGGCCTTCTATTCTTTGATAAGGATGAGCCTGTCCGATTCGACAGGAGCTCACGAATATATTCCCTTGCGTTGCTCGGCATAACTACGCTGGTCACTCCCATTATCCATTTCCCCAATAAGATCATTTGGCTGGCCTGCGGTTCTTTCTTAATTGCTATATTTGGCATATATACGGTCTCCGTAGGTTGGGCAATCAGTAAAGGTAGCCTTACTGCCCCGGAAGACTCCGACGACGATAGTAGCGATGATAGCAGTAGTGATGAAGACGGAGATTTACCACACGAAACCCAGGCGCTTCTACGTCGGTCTTCGTCGGCTACCGCCCCGTCGCAAAGAAACCATATAAGCCGGCACACTTTAACGTACCATGTATTTTATCTTCTCGTCGGCTTCTTAGCCGTCTGCCTTGCAGGTTTTGTCCTTTCCCGTGCAGCGATCAACATTACCGACGCTATCGGAATTTCCGAAGTTCTCATTGGTGTTGTAATCCTCTCCATAGCTACGACGCTGCCCGAAAAGTTCATTTCCGTTATCAGTGGCCACCGGGGCCACGCAGGTATCCTTGTAGCTACCACGACGGGAAGCAACGTCTTTCTGCTTTCGCTCTGCATGGGAATTACCATGGTCAACACATCTGGAGAGTTCGACCATGGGAACGTCACTATTGCCGAGCTAGTAGTCATGTGGTGCGCAACCCTTGCTTTTACGCTAACAGTGTGGTTTAACGCGAGGTCTGCTCGCTGGATTGGAAGGGCAATGTTGGCAGCGTATATTATCTTTATTGTTTTGGAGTTCTCACATATCCATAGAATTCCTGACTTAATGTAGAATAAAAGGTACATCTCTTCTTATAATAGCTGGAGATACCTATATTTGACTAATAGCCAAGTTTTCTTTCTTTCTTTTTTTTTTACCCCTGATTTCTTGTAACACACTTAGGTTGAAAGGCAAAATAGGATCGCGAAGGGGTAAATATATCAAGCCGATTCGAAGGTTTCTAAATAAATCAGATCTACGGTAAATTCAACTATCTTGAATGGAACAGCATTTAACAAAGTTTCTACACGATTCATGTAATCTTGCTGCATTCCGAGTAGATTATCTCTGCAGCTTGCTCGGCTAAAGCATAGACTGCAACTTGTAAGTGCCCCGTAATCACGACAGGGAAAACTGAAGCATCGACCACCCGTAAGTTCTTTACCCCTTTTACCTTCAAGTTGTTGTCCACCACTTTACCCATTGCTGCGGTCCCCATGGGGTGCTGACTTACCCTTAATGAACGGTCAGTCCCGGAATAAAGGTACGTAAAAAGTGAAGTACTAAAGTAAATTAAGATGCTTACCCCAGTCCAGCTCGAATACGTGCATCGATATATTCATCAGTGGATTCTGTAGTCAGGACATCATCAAATCCCGGCGCACCGACCTCGCCATCGAGAATTTCTCGGCCAAGTATCGTGGCATCGCTTCCGGCAAATTTGACCTCCTCTTTTACAGCCTCGCGTATCACGTAGCGATCTACGGCTGTGCCCAAGTAGTTAGGATCAATCAGCGGTGTGTCCTCGATGTCAGCCGACGCGAGCGTGACTGAACCCCGAGCAGTAGGTAACATCGTCATAGCTCCTATTGTGACCAGCGACCCATCCGCTGCACCGGTGTACATAAAAAGGTGCTCAAAGAAAACACGTTCTTTGGCGAGAAGTGGGTGGGTAGATGGATCTGGAACGGCGCCCTCATCCTCGGCGATAGCTGCGGCCAGGCCATTCTTGTCTACATCGGAGCATACGACTAAGTCGAAAAGCAGGCCCCAGCCGTACTGCGGCTCTTTGAATATTGGATTAGGAGACCCGTACGCCCAGCCAGCCGCGGGATCTTTTACTTTCCAAGCATGGTAAAACAGAGCGTGGTCGGCGAGATTTTTGCCCACGTCCGGGTTTTCCACTAGAATAGGAATGCCGAATTTCTTCAGCTCGTCAGCCGGGCCAATGCCGGACAGCATCAGAATTTGAGGGGTACGTATGGCACCGGCGGCGACAATAATCTCTTTTCCGCGGATCTCAGTACCTGAGGCTAGCAGGATTCCAGCAGCAACGGTGCTCTCTTCGCTACCCTCGTGCGCGGCTGTCTTCTCAATTAATACCTTTTCCACTAGAGTATCAGTCAACACAGTAACACCGTCAAGCGGGTATACTACCGAGGCAATCTGCCGTTTGCCCTTGTTCCTGTTCTCCTGGAGATCACCAACTCCAAGGCGGTGATACCAGTTAGAATTCAAGTCCGGCAAAGGCTTGATACCGAGAGCTGCCCAAGACTGCAACGCATGTTCGCGAAGTGGGAATGTGCGGTTAGTCGAAGCAGCCGTCTGGATAACCATCGGTCCGTTATGTCCGTGCTGGTCCGGGTGAAGAGTGTCGTTAAAGAGCTTCTCCGACTTTCTCATGTAAGGTAGCAAGCCATCATAGCTCCAGCGCGGATCACTCGTCACTGAGCCCCAGAGATCGTAGTCAGTCTTATCTCCCCGAAACCATCCCGCTAAAGAGATGGTTCTAGGTCAGCACACTTAGAACGAGCTCGTGGTGGCAAATGGTCTGGCAACATACCAAGATTGATAACTGTACCGCCACCGAGGGCCTTACCGCTCGGCAGGTCAAGGACTCGCCCGTCGAGATGAGATTGCTTAACAGTACGGTCTTTCCAGTCGAAATCGCCACCAACCAGGTTTGTAGAATTGAACCAAACAATGTCAGTGCGGTCATTAGCGTTGGGACCCGCCTCCACAAGAAGAATCTTGAGACTCGAATTGAATTGGGAAAGTCGATGAGCAACAACCGAGGCAGCAAGACCACCTCCCACGAAGATATAATCCCAGAGCACACTTGATACTTGTGAAATATCCATGGCCGAAACTGTGTTACTGGTTAACCCTTTTGAAGAGCAATGGGCGAAGTCGTCTTTGTTATGAAGTAGTCTGTTCACGGTCTTCTTGGGTAGAACCTAAGCCCCCTGTCATGGTACTGTCCGTGAGGTCTTTATAGGTAGAGATAGCATCGTTAACCTCTCGAGTTGACATCAATCTACCTTTTGGTAGTGTAACGGTTTGATAGCTATCTTCCGAAGCCTTACACCCGCTTTGGTTATTATAGGGTGTCTTTAGGAGTCGAGTTATTTGTGTTTGCTCTCAGCACTTTTAAACCCTCGATTTTGACGCTCCATTAACCTATAATTGGTAAGTTGTATCAGAAACTTGCAAACAACTTGGTGATTGTAAGGGTTCGGAAGATAGCTATTAAACCGCTACACTACCAAAAGGTAGATTGATTTCAACTCGAGAGGTTGACGACGCTATCTCTACCTATAAGGATCTCGCGGACAGTACCGTGACAGTGATAGACTTGCATTCATGTATACAATAGGTTACAAAAGGTTTGTTTGCACTTCCCTTACTTTACACTAAAAGTTGTTGCTTTCAACACAAAATTACCTAAATACTTAACGTAAATAATAGAAGATGATATAATATGGTTAGTATAAAGTATTTAAACCACATAATATTTAAGATTCTATATTTTGTATGAGAAGGTATATGCAACCTCTGACATTCAATAACATCTACAACATATTTCGAAACTTCTCCAAGTATCAAGGGATAGTAAAGTAAACTCCTATAGCCTAATGTAATTTTTTTTTTCTTTTTGCAATTTTCTTTCAATTTTTTACCGGGCATTGAAAGTGACGACTTTTGGTGTAAAATAGGGGGGTGCACATTAGGCTTTTGATAACGCGTTATACTAACATTGTTTCTAGAGGCACCAAGTGGTTCTCAGGACATAGGACCCTCTTGGGTTAAGAGTGATTGTGGCTTTTACCTCTGCTTCGTTATCGTGAAGCCATCTACCTATGTGGGTGATGATGACCCCTATGTGAATCTGTCAGTTGTACTCGTGATAGATGTTATATACGGAGTGAGTGCCAGTGGCAGTATGCGGTATATTGGATGAGCTTAGTAACGCCTGGCCTTCTAACCTCCTTCGAGGGAGCTAGCCACTCTTTACATAGACAATAGAGTCTAGACCCTTGTAGTATCCACCTATACACATATCCCTGACAATAACGTTAGGATCGCTAGTTAGAAGTGATCCTAAGAGAAACAGCTCAGTCTTACCGTCAAATGTCTGCCGGATTCGGACGGTTTTTGGACAGCGGGCACGACACTCGCGGCGAACTTGGAAATATATCCATATGTCATACATATATCCGATGGTAAGAGAACCCCTATCCGGGTCTAGATATGGGCGGCAGAGATGCCTTTGTAACGAGCCTATCATAGTTACACGGCAGCCAATTGTGACCGATAGTCGATAGTGATTGGCGAGAAGTACTAGTAGCGAACCATCCGGGATGAGACATAGCTGAAGGCTTCAGACTCGTATGTCCAGATAGTTAGTGGCGGCAGGGGTCGGGAGTGTCCGTATGGTATATAAGAGATTGCATTAATCCGATTCTTAGGCGTTAATACCAGAATATCGGTGACCTTATGACAGCCTTTGAAGCCATAAGGGTTGAAAGCATCTGCATCATACTTGGTTGGCTCGATTCTACTGCTTCATGTCTCGGATAAGAGGCCTAATGTAGCCCACAGCAGAAGGATGGGATACGCATTAATTTATTTTACCGCAGTATACCAGTGTATTGGTGGCCTAGGTAAAACTCCGTTGCTATACCTACCTTAGGTATGTAATCATAAATAATTAAATAGCTTCGTCGTACAAAAGCGCTGAGGCTATTTATGGGGTACATCATGTTTTATCATGAACCGCCTTTAGAGTGTGCGAACTAAGTATAAAATGAACGAATTCACTAGGACGATATATCATTTTGTGCTACTCTATACAAGTCCATGAATGAAGTCAGATGCGTGTAGTACATGAGATACTTTGGCATCATGATGGCAACTGAGTTTGTGATAGATATACAAAAGCTGGAATACACAGAGAGAGCATTGGTATAAGTTCACAAAAATTGGTTGGCCATCATGTAACAATACTTTCTAACAGTATGGATAGGCTGCGCTCGAGAGGAGTGATGGGGATTCTAAATTGACTTCCTACGGAAAATACGAAGACAGTACAGCTCCTGTTGAGAAGGCCTTCAACAATATGCAACAAGTTGCACCAGAGCGGGTCTGGATGAAGAGTGAACAGCGGACGCGTCCCCCACAATTACCAAGACGACGACACAATGGCACTTACCCGTTGACGTCTGAGGTCGCCCCCTGGGTCAAGAATGCCCTAGCCAACTATCAGCCATCCAGCGAAGTTTTAAGGGTTGTCAAACCCTTTGCCTCCAGATTCCATGATCTTTTTGAAAAAGAGAGGGAATCAAGCTCCGGTTTGCATGATCTTGACCTGATTGAGTTAATATTCCAGTGCAATTTAGAAATCAGTGCCGCCAATCTTTTAGCTGCAGATGCTACTGATGATCCGATATCTCTATCCATCCCATACCATACATCTGGAGCGGAGGGAGACGACCACTTCTCGCCTTGGGGAAGGCTACTTACTGGTCTTGAGTGTGATCCTCCAATTGTTGCTAACATCCCCCTTTATCTACTGATGTGCCAGTCTTTTACGTATGAGCCTACTTCTCATAGGGAGGATTATGTCTACTCGTCTTTGATAAGCATAGACTGGGTAGGCCTTCCTCTGGCGTACGTAACTTACGAATCTCGCTAATTGGTTTGGGAGGACAGATTAAGGGTAACAAGAAATTCAAAGATCGCATAGAAGCATTCGAAAAATTGGCATGGGCTTCCGTGCCTGAACTTGACGACACCAAATCTGGCGGAGACCGCTCATTCTGGCGAATCCACGTTGCTTACCTCCTTGCCATAAACGGCTGCGAAGATGCTAAACCTTTTAAGGCTTCCCGAAAGGCACCGATTGAACATGGCTTGGATGACGACGTAGTCATTGCGGCTCGGGCTTTTGATACTACGGCGGCCGCCTATATGTGCCGGGATGGAGCTGCATACCTAGATGACGAAGGTATGGACTCGATACTCGGGGCTGCCGTATCGAACGATATAATGGATCTCCATGTTGATATACTAACGGGAGAGACACGGAATATACTTCGTCTTCTATACCCCCCTTTTGATGACATTGTCCAATGCATACGGACAACATCTACTATCTTGTCATCTACACTCTGCGAGATCTTTAGGGGTCATCGCCGAGCACGAATGCACAACCGCGAAGACGGACGCGTATCCTCTAGCTCGCCAGCGTACAGCTTCTGTCGAGCTCGCCACAGACGTATTTTCGAGACACTCGAGCTGTATATCAACAGGTACCCGCAGTTCTGGGAATGGTATGTTCTTCCGCCCTGATTTAAGGACGTGTCAGGAGTGCCATTCTTTAAGCTACTAGTACACTCTCATTTAAGGGGAGAGAGGAATCAACTAGAGATCCAATTACAAGAAGAAATCAATGAGATATTTCTAACACCATATCTTTAGGACCTGGGAGATCTATCACATGGCCAAGTCCCAAGTGACCGAAGCCGGCATCGCCGAGCTGCTGATCTGCGGGCTTAAGAGGGCAGGCACCCAGTCCCATCTACCAGCCTCTCCAGCGAACAAGTTCTTCGAGCTATGGTACGACACGGTAGAAGACTGCTCCGAGAAATTAGCCGAAAAGAATCCCTTCGGCGTCAGCGCAGATCTAGGTCCCGTAATCCGCGACATCCACAGCCTCTGGCATAGGCAGTTGCTTGACGATACCAAGAAGCCTGGATGGGGTCGCGAGTTTGACCTCAAGTCAGACATGCTGCTGGGCGAGGCGGGGAGGATTTTAGAAAGCAGAGGTGAAATAAACGATGACACGTATAAGTTCATGATAGCTTATGGGAGATTGGGTATGAGTCTGCCATACATAGCGTATCATACCATTGACGCTATTATCATGGCGTTCGGGCCTATATATCCTTTTTGAGACGTTTGGGGTAGAGAGATCCGGAGTAGAATGCGTATTTCCTTACAACACTCCTTAAGGTACCTACCTAGGTACCTATTGTGATAATTCACATGATACAATATAGACGAGAATTATCAACTTTAACTCGCACTATAGCAGACTTCAGCATCTATTTAAAAGTACGAAACCACAGAAGAAAATGTCTCCTAAAATTTCACTTGCCCCTATTCTACTCTCTTACCACATTTCCCCTCGTAATAAATGATAACTGATCTACAGCCATTCCGAGCAACGTCTTTCGCGTCATCCGTAGCACAGCCTGCGTCCAACTAGGGTACACAATACCATCCTCGCCACCCGAAGCCGCATGCAACAACACCGCCTCGGCCATATCCTGCGGCTTAGGACGCAGGAACGACAGTTTTTCTTTTGAATAGACATCCTCGCCCTCTACAAAACAAGATACGACTCTGACGCCATTACGCGGGACGTCTTCGGACCCCTTGTGCGGATGCGGAGAACGCAGCTGTGCCCCATTGCAACCGCCGACTGTCGAAGGGGCTGTTGTCGTTGTTATATTGATAACAAGCGCAGGCGTATTCCGCTGAAGAAGCGCCATCAGCGCGGCGCTCAACTGCGGCGAGACCACCGTGCTCTCCCTGCCCCCGTCTCCGCCTTCGTTTCCGCCCCCGCAACTAGTAACCAGCATAGTCAAATGCACACCCTCCAACGACTCCACCACCTCCGCCACAAACCCCTGCTCCGCGTCCTCCGGCGCCGCCGTATCCGCCACCACCACGCGATACCTGTTCTCGGGGTACTTCCACAGCAGCTCGGCGCGCAGGGCCTCCAGCCTCTGAACAATTGCCGCGTCGCCGCCAAAACCAGGACCGACGCCGGAGCCGGAGCCATATAGAACGATGTTAAACCCGCGCGCGGCCAGCGCGAAGCACAGCTCCCGAAGAACCACCGGATCCCTCCCAGCGGAACCGGCGCCGGCGCCGGCGACGAACGCCCACGCGGGCTTCCCGCGCGCGGCGTGCAGGAGGCGCGTCATGGGTGCGTCGGCGAGGTTCGCGATCCAGAGGCGCGCGTGGGGCCGGATGATGGCGAGGGCTTCGCAGAGGGCGCAGAGGGCGGCGCCGGGGGCGAATAGGGTGAGGAGGGAGAGGAAGAGGCCCATTTCTTAGGGGGTCTGAGCGAGAAGGATGGGATGCTGCTGTTTGGCTTTTTGCTTTAATGGATAAAATGGGTTCTCTGTAGGACTCTTTGCGGAGAGGAAGGGTAGAGACAAGAAAAGACGTGGGAAAAGGAGAGAAGATTTACTCGACGGGATCGGCGGCGACGACGGTAGCATCTCTAAGTTTACGGAGGTTACGTTATGCCAATATAAACGCCGCCATGGGACAAGGTACTAGAGAAGAGGGCGTAGATTTAGGAAATTATTTTGGGATAGTCTCGAGTTACTTGTGAACTGCTGAAACGTGGACTTACCTAAAGTTCGCCAATTCAGGTTTGAATACAGGTGTACAGACAACATCAACGATCATCGACACAGGCATACGATAATATGAACAAAAGGAATATAGTTTCATTCAAGCGATCGTAGAAATAATAATAGTAGTAATAACAAGTCATAAATCATTACAGTCATAAGCACATCAAATCATACCTCATGTTAATACATCCATCCGGTCCCCCCTTTCCCCCCCTCCCCCCTTTTCCCCACTGGGTATCATCAACTCCGACTAAACAAGATTGGCACATCCATGCTCCGGTGGTCCTGTATAGAGTGCAAGGTGCCACCCACACTAGACGTGCTCTTCCCAAACAACCCCTCCCGGAACCTCGCGCTGCTGAGGAAACTTCCCGCGCCCAAACTCTCTTTTTTATTAGGACCCGCGGCGCCCCTCTTTCCGAAGCCGCTGCTGCTGTTATTATTAGACGAGAACTCCCGACCCAGGCGACTTAACACGAGCTCTTTGGCCCTCTTCAACGCGCTCGTCTGCAACTCCGCATCCTCGGCTACCCGCCTTTGCGCTTCTTCCGCTTCGATGTCACGCTGCACGGCCGTGATCTCGCAGCACAGCTCCGCAGTGGGATCATAGACATGAGGCTCTAGCAATATAGGCATGCTAGGCGCTGTGTTAAGTATAGGTGCAGAGATGTCCATCGGCGTAGTAGTAGGCGTGCTAGGACGGAAGTACTCGTCGACGAGCGAGTCCGAGTCATCAATAGGGGAGTGTGAGAGCTCCGGCTCCGACCCGGAGTTAATGAGCAGCGACACCTCGCCAAAGAGACGGCGTGATGAGGTTGAGTAGATGCTCTCAACTTCGCCAAACAAGCGATTGCGAGAGCTTTGTGGTGAGACAGACAATTGCGGCGGTTCGTGAGGATAGCTAGGAGACTCATCTGAGGGCCGACTACTATGGTCAGAATTGATACCTTCTTGCCGCCTTTCAGAAGACTCTTGGGGTTTTTGATGTCGGTGGCGCCGATGACGCCGACGTTCATCACTGGGCTGGTCAATAGAATCCTTGGAGGCTTGTCGGTGATGATGTCGCGCGTGAGATTCCTTTTTATTGTCTTCGCGAGATTCGTGTGTATCCTTCCTTCTTCGACGACGCTTTGTAACTTTGCGCTTTTTAAGTTTGTTTGGAAACGAAAGACTAGCTTGCCTAGCTGCCTCTAGATCTGAAGGTAGATCATATTCATCGTTTTGCTCTATCAATTCATCATCATCGTTTTCCTCTTCGCCGCCATTTAGATCAAGGACTAGAAGCTCTTGCGACGCCGCCGAAACAGCTGGAGAATCCTCCGGGAGATCATGCATAAAATTTTCTGCGAGGTCTAGTGAATGAACACTTTCATCTTCAGTGATGGTAGCCATTGACTGTCGGGTCCAGCGGCTACTACGAGATGATTTGTTCAATAAAGGTGCCAGTGCGTCATCCCAGCTACCGGCATTAATTAGAACAACGTTTTCAAAGTCAAACTCGCGAACGCTGTGTCGATGCGTCGCGACCAAGTCCGCTACTTGCGAAGAGCTCATCGTGGCGTTCCGAACAGCCATAAAACGTAATTTCAGGAATACAATAGGCTTCCTGGAGGGTGCCGGAGGCAACGGCGACATAGGCGAGGTAACTTCATTGAAAAGTTTCTGTGAGCTGCGAGGCGGCGCAAATAAGGGGTCAGCCGCAAGTGATAACGGACATGGCCCCTTTCGGCCTAGCCAATTAAATGTCAACTTTTCTAGGCTTGTTGAAAAGTCACGGATGTAATCATCAATCATCTTCAGATGATCGAGTCCAGGCGAAGGACCATAGAAATCCCATGATTCAACAGAGATGTTTAATTTCTTGATTTGCTTCCACCGCCGGGCAGCTGATGGTAAACAGCCAAACCCTATGACATGCCGCAAGTAGATAAATGCTGAGGGATGGACAGAGGATAGCGAAAGCTTGATAAGCTTTTTCATCGGAGCCCGTTCCAGAGATATTCGGAGGCTGATAAGCGCATAGTCGACAATATCTCTCCGGTACCTCTCCTTAGGATTCTGACCAGGTGTCCTGATGGTAAGGTGCCTCATATTAGGCAAATACTTCATCGCATTGATAAAAGATGGAACGTTAGATGCGGCATGAAATAGTGGTGGATATTGTTGTGTAAGAAGTTCACCAAGCCCAGAGTTGGCGAACTTCGGCCTTTCCAGAACAGACGCCATGGACGTATGAGGCTTGTAAAGGAAGCTGATCTCACGCCCTGTCTCGGGATGAACCAGTGGAGCCAAGAAGGTAGCTTCCGAGTGAGGAAAATAAAAAGTGAGATGTTCTATATGATGACCTATCCTTGACAGCGCTTCGATTCTGCTCTGTCGAGTGAAAGTAGTGGAGGTGAAGGTCAAGTGGGTTCGTAAAAATAATCGTTTGGTAACGAGATTGCAGCATGCTGAGGATGAGAGTCGAACATTGCAGATATCTTCTTTTGATAGTAATTGGAAGAGCTTCTCACGGATAGCCTTCTCTTGCCATAGGCAATAGAAAGCTTGCGGTCCTGTTGCCATAGCTCTCGCATATCGCTAAGGCAAGTGCTACTGAGGGTGAATTGTTAGATCGTGGAGTCCTAATAGCGGACTATGGTCACAAAGACGATATAGACACTTTAAAACTTATACAACTGATGTCTAATCAGGGGTATATGTGTAAGTACCTTAGATAGTTAAGGAAGAGGGCAATATTGGATGAAAATGATAATAATAATTTGACTAGATATATGACGACAAAGCGGCGCTGTAAGCACAAGATGCTGAAGTGAGGCTATTCGCAGTTTTATGCGACACTTGTGAATTGCGATCCTGCTTGCAGCAACAGCAACCGTATTGACAGAGTCAGATATAACCCAGTCAATGAAAGTTGACAGCTGGTATTCTGAAAAAAGACACAATTTGGTCGCAGCCCAACCGGACCTCGTGAAGGCCTGAGGCGCATGTTATACCCTTTCAACATATTCCCCCCCGGTCCGAAAAACTTTTTCGTGCTACCTCTCGATTTTCAACGGGATATTCTCCTCAAGGCTCTCCCCAAGGCTCTCAAAATCTACCTAAGATGATCCAAGGACATCAGAAAGACCGGACTAGTTGGGAATGGTTGGCAAGTGAGTCATTCTCACGAGCTTAGTGCATCTGCAAATCTGCACGTCGCCATGCAGCCATGGAGCGAGAAGAAGTCGGAAACGCAGCGAATAGCAGACGCGATAGTGATTATCAACCGCGATGCAAGAAATGACTGGTCGATCCAGAGGTGACCTGCATGGTGCTAGATGCAGAACAGCTGCAACTGTCTCACCAGTCAAAACGTGTCATCCAGTGGGAGAGGTTGAAACATTGTGGGGGAAGGAAAAGATTGAGAGAAGAAGCGCCGGATTGCGGGGCTTCGATAAACGAAACGGGATGAGAGAAGACAATGTAGTATTATAGTACCCTTTTTTTGGCCAATAGTAATCGAGTATACTACTATGGTAAAAAGTTTAGTGGCTGGCAAACCCATGCTACCTACCTGTAACCTTCCGTAACCCTCCCTATAATCCTCCCTAGACACAGCGCGCTTGGCTTCCTGCACGCACGAATTTAACACGAAATAGACGCGATTCCAGTACACGATTCTGGTACATAATTCCGGTACACGTGGAATCCATACATAAAAAGCTTCTAAGCGCTCCCGACAACAAACCACTGCCGCTAGCTAGGGTTCCCAGTTTACCACGGGCTACGAGCACCCGACGATTTCTAAAGAATAGTTATATTTGCCCAATAATTTGTGGAAACGCTGAACTACGTTCTTGAGTCATCTTGAAGAAAAAGACAGCCAAATTCGAAGTGGGAGAAGTCGTGGTGATATAGACCCCGACGACCTAAACTAAACCGAGCGCGGTTCTCGATACGACAAGACTAGGGCACACAAGGTCGCGTCGCGGCTCGCCCGTTATGCGGGCATGGAAATCTACGGCCGCGCACCAAAGATTTTGAGATCGCGTATATTATTTACACCCGGCCAATCCGTTTCGAAACATTGCAGCCAGGATTTACCTATCTTCCAGAACATGCATGAAGCAAGGTAGGTTACATAGTAGATAATGGTTTTCGGGGACTGCCGAGCCTTGGCCTTTGATTATGTTGCGGATGCTGCTACTATCGTAATTCTCTCTGCCTATATGTACTTGTTCACAGGCCCGGACCACTTCAACCTTAGCCGCCCGCATTGGAAGTTGTATACCTCCAAAACCATATTAGTAGTAAATATGTTAGGTAGGTTCGGTGTATTTAGTGACGCTTAAGGTTCTATAGTTTGCTAGGGAGCTGCCCGTCCTTGGTCATCAATATCAGCTAAGACGAACGAAGAAATCCTTACCAACCTTCATGGGAACTAATCATTGCCTTAGATGGATTTGACTGCAGAGTGGCATTTTACTTAGTAGTTAGGTTTGTATCACCATTGGACTCGCCACTGCATACGTATGACACCATGGTTATGAATTAACATACCTCTCTGATAATCTGGTATATGAGCAGTGGGAACAGCCAGGCTGAGTGAAGGGGGCGGTTCACCCACAGATATATGCATAGGAGTTATATACGCCGTACTTGCTAAGATATCTCATATAATACATCCCACTTAACAGTAATCCTTTGGTCGCTTACATTGGTACCCCTTATGTATCAGCAGATGCTTGTTGTGAATTAGGTACCTAGTCGCCATAACTGACTTTCCCTGTATCCAGATCTCTTATTTCCTCCCCTATTCCTAGAGTTATGGCCAAAGACAAACCACTAAGCCTCTCTGAAGGACCACCCAACTATTCATAATCAACTTTCTATCTTAGTATTTCACCCCTGCTATAAGCGCTTTGACGATAGACTTATGCTTTCAAGGTGTATTTTTTTTTCGCTCCGTTACTCAACCTCTATTATAAACCTATGTTCTTGTTAGCCCTGTTCCACCTAAAATTCTCATGATGTGTTTTCGTTTCGTTACCACATTTACTCCATAGCCGTCTACCTTGAGAACTCTTTCAGAGCTGCTACTCTGAGTAGTCACATCCCTTAAGAGATACTAGTTCTAGCTCACCACCTCAGTCTACGACGTGGCTGACCAAGTCAGAGGTGAGTCACGGTTTGCTGGCTTTTGCGGAACTTTTCGGCTAGTTTAGTCGATATCTTGGGCTACTCTTGGGCTTCCCTTGGGCTGTTCAGACATCAATCTGCTAGGATATGTGTTCCCTCGAAAATGGGTACTGGCAAGGGCTTGAAGTAAGGGTTTAAATGGGAGTCGAGACATTTACTAAAAGCATTCGGGGGATATCACAAAACCAATTCAGAAGCTACGCACTGTACGTTTCACTGATTTCTTAATCTTCCAGAAGCTCAGAACTAAAATCACAAAGTCATTAATGTCATTGTGTAAATGCAAGATCCGAATTGACTGTCAATGTAGCAGTGCTATGGTAATCCATTATACGCCTGTCCCCTCAACCCAGATTTGCTTCCTTGTCACGGCAACCCATTTAAGCAGACTCAGTGAATGCATCAGGGAAACGCTTGATGTTCTGTGCAAGGCTACCGTGGTTGGTAAGGAACTGAACGTAGGCACCGTCAACCTTGACACGGCCAGCAGCTTTCTTCTCGAGGTACTCCTCACGTCGGAGAGGAGTGAAACCCCAGTTCTTGGAGATGATGATCTTTTGTCGGCCAGGGAACTTGTACTGAGATCGTCGGAGGGCCTCAAGGGCGAAAGCACGGTCTGTAAAAAGTGGTTAGATAATAAATTTCTTATAGATGCGACCATACGTCATTATACTTACTAGAATCACGAGTTCGGACACTCAGGATGATCTGACCAATGTTGACACGGGCAACAGTACCGTTGGGCTTACCCCAGGCACCACGCATACCAGTCTGCAGTCTATCGGCACCAGCGCAAGACAACATCTTGTTGATACGGACGACGTGGTAGGGGTGAGCGCGGACGCGCATGTGGAAACCTTCCTTTCCGGCGGTCTTGACGAGGTACTTGTTGGCGCAGATACGGGCGGCTTCCAGAGCCTCGGAACTCAGCTGCTCGTACTCGTTGGAGACGAGGTGGATGCAGAGAGGGAAGTCATCGACGGTCGCACGCTTTCGGCCAAGATCGAAGATACGGATCTTAGGGTCGGGGACACCACGGTTAAAGCGGGACTTGGGATACGGCTATAAAAAAAATCATTTACGTCAGTCTATCTATCTTTGCTCTCGTTTGGTCTTAATTTAATAGGATTGAATGGGCGTTTCGTGATAGTCGATGTGGTTCAGAATGCGATTTGTAATCGGGTCGGATGAGAAGGAATCGCAAGCCATTTGCGATCAACCGGATAAATTTCGAATATAGTATTTTGTGCAAAGTTGTTGAAGGCGTTAGAGAAGTCTTGGAGGACTTACCTTGTTCTTGCAGTATCGGTAACATCTTGCCGGACGACGCGCCATCTTGAACGATTTTCTTGATGAAATTTGTCGTAAGATGAGGGTATGTTGTTGTTGGGAGGAAAGATGATGTCGACGAAGGAGCAGAGAGGGACTGGGGCTCCTTTGAGGTCTGCGGTGAAATTCCTACTTTGATTTCAAAGCAAAGGCGAGTCACATAAGCGGGCGAAGTGGGTTGGTGGCGGTGCACCTTATTGGCTCATTCACTGCCAATTCGCCTGAGGAAAAGTGGAGTTAGGGTTAAAACCATGGACCACCAGAATTTTCGGAAAGAGCCTGTATCACGTAAACCCCGAACCCCACCAGAACTTTCCGCGCAAAGTGCATTATTTTCTTGTATCCTCTTGGTTGATTTTTATCCCATTCTTGACAACAACACCAACTCGACATCGACAACAAACGGTCAATTCATACCAACCAGTCAAGATGGCCCCCAAGAAGAACAAGAAAGATGCTAACAGCATCAACTCGCGTCTTGCGCTTGTTATGAAGTCCGGAAAGGGTACGATTCATCTACCTAAGCAAACATAAGATGCCATTTTTTACTGACCTTTTTTTTTCTCTCCAGTCACCCTCGGCTACAAGTCTACCCTGAAGAGCCTGCGATCTGGCAAGGCCAAGCTTGTCATCATCTCCGGCAACACTCCTCCTCTACGCAAGTCCGAGCTGGAATACTACTCCATGTTGTCCAAGGCCCCGGTCCACCACTTCTCCGGCACCAACGTAAGTTTCCGCATCTCCTTGAATCCCAGTATAGAAGATGTATCGCTATATTGATACTCATTCTTCTCTCTCTTTTGTTTCTTTTATCTCTACGGTTAGTAGACAGGCCTGTCTTGTCTACGAACCTACCCAGAGAAGAAGCCCCACCGGCTTTGGAGGGTAATTCAGTTGGCTTACTTTTTGGTGAATACAGATTGAGCTGGGTACTGCCTGCGGTAAGCTGTTCCGTTGCTCTACCATGGCCATCCTGGACGCTGGTGACTCCGATATCCTCAGCGACCAGCAGGCTTAGATTTAGATGCGGCATCATCTAACGGCGTTTGGGGTTCACTGGTTGGGAAAAGGTCATGGTAGTCGGCCGTTCATGAATTATGACGGCTAGTAAACTTCCGCAAGGAAGCACATCTATGAGGCTTCGCCTTAAATTCTCTAGGTAGCCCTTTAGACCAAATATTAAGTGTCAATCAAGACGAAGCTTGCGAACTTGGAAAAGAATACAAATGATACCCAACAATCATCTTTGTTCAAGGCCATGGCTAGAGGTTCTGAATACTTTTTGTTTAATGACCAGCCGTACCTATCTGGATAAGCGATCAATCCACTGCATCAGCAAGTTGAATCGTCAGCTCTTATTTGTTGTTATTACGTCAACCATTACTTTCTAATAATAATTTTGTATGAGGGTGTCACAAAGGGTTTTTTTTTTTTTTTTTTTTTTTTTTTTGACCCTCTCCTTAGAATATCAACTAGGCGACCTCCAACAATAGTCATGAAGATTGGGCAGGTAGCGTTCGAAGATGGGTAGTTAATTATTCGTTAACATGTCCGTCAAGCCGTTTTGCTTAATTCGATGGGACAACTAGATGTTGAACCTTTATCACCTTCTAGTAATTTAGGTAATCAAATGCTATTAGCATAAAGTTTATCTATGCCATAAGTACCTCGTATCAAGCTTAAGAATGCCTGGTATTAACTGTATCAGTGACATTATCCTAACAGCAATCCCAATCCTAGATCAGGGTAGAAGAAGTCGTTTAAGCTCGTCTGACTTATGAATCAAGCTAGAATCGTCATTACTTTCTGTGCGCTTATGAAGTTATGATGCGAGTTATACCATTGTTTAATCCGACTTGACTAGGACCAAGAACAAAGAAATGCCAACCAACTTCCAAAACAGCAAATGTCTAGATATTTCGTCGGTCTCCTATTATTGGGGCGCGTCCTTCTGATATAAAACATGTTCCACAAGGATTCAAGTAATCCACACCGTCCCTCCGTCATCCGTCACCCGTCACCGAGAATACGTACCTAAGTACCTCGAGAAGCTGCATAAACGCTAATTAAACTTTACAAGCGAAAAGGGGGGGTTACGATATAGAAAAGGAAAGAGGGACTAAAAGGAGTTGCTGTAACGTGTGAATATTTAAAAAGAACATTTAAACTTCTACAAGCAATAAACATTCAATGTTTGTTCAAAGTTGACATTGCTGCTTACATGTAGTTTATAAAGTCTACCGTACCATACCTACTACAATCTGGACCCCCTACGCAATACCTTACCTCCCTTAACTATATTGATGGTACATGCTATTTTTGCTTCAAATCAGAGACAGAAAAAGCCAAGTCCAGGATTCGTGAGTCCCTGGGAAAAGTTGATCCCGCGTGGCTGAGTCTCGCCTGACCTGGAGAAGGGCCGGAAAGGGTCAGGAAAAGGATAAGCCCGGATAGGCTAAGCGCTCTTTCAACAATTCAACGGTCTAAACAACGGTCTAAACAACGGTGTAGACCCAGTCTAGCGCAACTCTAGCGCATCACACTACCTAGGAACCAGTCCCCTATTTGTACGGAAGTAACGAACGGTCAACGGAGAATTTACTACTACAGTACAATACATGGGCAAGCAGCTGTCAAAGTGTGTCCTATTGCGAATTCCAACTCTAACATTAACCCAAGAGAAGTGCGGTGGTGGTTGTTGCATCCCGCGCCACTAATTCACGAACCACAATCGCATATGAGCCACTCGGACAAAACAACATAAGGTACGGTTCAAAAATCAACCAGAAACACACCTGAGTCGTCTACCGGCCAACCTATTGAATTGTCGGTCTTGTTTCATTGTTTCATTCCTTGCGATTGACATAACAACCAACTTTCCATACTCTTCAATACTCCATCGTACCCCATCATAACATATTCTCCAACATTACATTGAGCATAGCATTGAGCATAGCATTGTATTTACTGTTTCGGCTTTTGAATATAGCGACGAGACAGACCTACCGCAGACTCGGCTACTTATAGTAGCATTCCTGTATATACAAACCGCAATTTACCCGCCTGTCGCCATTAAACCGAACAAATGTCCGCTACACCCAAGAAGCCGCTATCCGCGGCGCAGGGCCGAACTTCCTCGACCGAGAACACACCTCCATCGAGACAGACTCGAGCCTCTACACCGACTTCTTCCACAAATGGTACAGGAACCTCTAACACCCCATCGAGGACACGGTCTACTCGAGGGGGTACGCCAATATCAGCACGGGCCGCTGCTACGCACAGGACAACCTCGTCTTTGAGTGTTTCTAGTACGCCTGGGAATACCGAGGCTCGCGCCGAGACGCTTGCTCTAATCGAGGACCTCAAAGAGCGGTTACAAAAGGCAGATATCGCTTCCGAGCAGCATAAAAAACAAGCAGAGGTTCTGCAGACAAGACTCGACGATGCCCTTAAAGAGCAGGCCAAATTAGAAGAAAGGGTGCACGAGAGTGAGGAGCAGATCGAGGCGCTTAGGAACGAGAAACGGGAAGCTGCGAGGCAAATGCGCGAGATGGAAGCAATCTACGAAACCGAACGGAGCTCCATGATGAAAGAAAAGGAAGAGATGGGGAATCGCGAAGAAGAGATGCAAACTGTGATCAATAGACTAAAGGAGACCCTTAACCAGAGGAACGCAGAGGACGAAAACCGTCCAACGAGGCAATGTGAGCATCCAAACCGCGTTGCGTCATGTGTGCAATTGCTAATTCAGATACCCTTATAGCGAGTAATCCCTCTCCCAGTGTAGAGAACGGGAATTTTGCTCCACCTTCTTCAATCCAGCGTAGCGATTCTAGGAACAACTCCAAGCTCTTGCTTCAGAAGGATAAGTTGATTGAGTCTCTGCGTCTCGAGCTCGCAGAAGCTCAGATCAAACTTGTGGAGACTGAGAATCAAGGCGGCGGGCGTCTGCACGAAGTTGAACGCCTGCTCATGGAGGCCCGCATGGCCAACGCACGGCTGATGGAAGATAACGAGTCATATCAGCTGTTACTGCAGGAGAAGACACTCCACGGCGAGTTTGGCAAGGGCGACTTTGACTACATGAATGTATCCGCCAACCAAGATGCACTCAATGCTCTCGAAGGCCGATCCCACGCCGGCGACAATCCGCCGGCGGCAGGGGCTAGTTTGGCGGATGAATTGGGTGCTCTCGGCGGGGACGAGAAGGCTGCTGATGAGGAAACTGTGCGCCGTCTCGAGACCGAACTGCGCGCTGCTAAGGACCAGAACAAAGCCCTTACGTTGTATATTAATAAAATCATCGAGCGGCTCCTCCAACACCAAGAATTCGAGCACATCCTCGACCAGTCCACCGACTTCAAGCCAGGCGCGAATGTACACAAGGATCTCCCACCACCTCCAGCAAATTCTCAGGGAAGTTCGTTCCTATCGCGCGCCAAATCTATCGCCACCGGTGGCCCCACGGCTCGACCGAAGCCAAGGCCCATGACTATGTCTGCGGCACACCCAGCCCAGTCAGTCTCTGCGCACACCAACCCGGAGACGGCTCCCAGCATTCCTCTTACCGGGCTCGGGCGCTCGCAGAGCTCAGCGCGACGCCTCGGACGACCTATGAGCGAGCAGCTGACGGGTGCAGCCGGTATAGTGAACGCCATGTACAAGGGGCCCGACGGTCCACTATCCCCAACTCTAAGTACTACATCGTCATCAGCGCGCCATTCCCAATCATTCTTCTCGCCCGGAGGCCGATCGCATTCGAGCACCAATGGCAGCTCAGGCAACTTCCCGGGCATGCGCAGTGAGACTAGCAGTGTAAGTGGTGACTCGGCCGCGGATGGAACGACGGCCACCTCCGCCAGCCAAAGTCCGCCTAGGACTATAGGCAGCATAGCTGAAAAGGGCACTACGCTTGCGGGTAACAAACCGAGACCATTGAGGCTTGTTCAGGAGAACAACGAAAAGGAGCGCGCGGAGAACAAGCGCGCGAGCTGGATCGGTTGGGCGAGCAGCGCCTGGGGGAAGAAGGATGAACATGAGAGCGTGCGGTAGTGTGGCATGCTTATGAACGATAATGACGAAATTGGTGTCGATGTCAAAATCGAATGGATGCCTCCTCGAAAGGAGATATGATGAAGAATTGTTATTCAACTGCAAAAGCCCTACCTATTGCGTATAGTGTAGACGGCGTGCTATGTACGTAATGTCTCTTTCTTTACTTTTTTTTCTTGCTACGACGAACAAGCAATCAGCTATGTAAGTTGGATGGGCCGCAGATGATGGAACGAACAGACGAACGAACAGATAGTAGCCACGACCAACCCTACTTGCTTATAGTAGTTGAGTTACGATTATACTCGGGATATATTTATTACCTTTTGATACATGTTATTTTGTTTGGCTGTCCGTGTTAGCTATGTTGTATGGCATGTACGAACTTGATCATAGTAGACTAGAAGAGAACGAGAATGAGACCGAGGGAGATAATAATAGGGGAATATATAATTGGTTACAGTATGTTATTATAGATTGAAGACAGATATTACTAAAGATTATAATCATCCCAATTCTATTTTGATGCTAGTATGAGATCGTTTGGTGACCTGTGTGTATCTGGCTAATACTTTGAGTCTGCGCCTAATGTAATGACGAGTTACTTAAAGGGTGATAAGATGAGGATCGAGGTAGATAGAATCTTGATATATGTATGAGCGAAGTGGTTTACGATAATTGCTGCTATCATTTTTTCTTTTAACTAAAAACAACACTACGCACTTCAAGTCCCCTTTTTGCTTAGCACGGCAGCTGGCCAGCTTATCAACAACTCGTAGTGTGTAGGCGGACGTATGAATGGTCGTTATGAGCCTACAACCCAATACGGTCATAAAAAGACCTCCTCAGTAAATTGTAGGAAATTTTGGTATCATGAGATACTGTCCGTGGATGAAAAAGGGGTATAAGCTTGTCGAACACCATCAAGCATCCGATAATGGTATCACAATTGCTGCTCTAGTTTCTTATAAGTCTAATTGGTATCACCCACATAATATAGGACTCTTGTACGCCTCACCTCAACAGGTTCTACTATTGTCTGTCAGATCGATATGTCCAACCCCAGCCTACAGGGTTAGCTTCTACTCTCAATACATATCGCACATATCATGACGGAGGTCTAATCCATTGTCTCGACGGAGTGCTTCCGCGACATTAGGGGGGGTTGATCCGAGTTCTAGAGTGTTACCTTATCCGAGACAAGAAGAGAAACAATGCATGGTTCTATAGTTTAGGAACTCAGGAGTCGTTTAACAATGCTACACAATCTAATGCCAGTCTCATCTGACAAAATATACCACGTGCCTACCTCATGAATCACTATTAGGTAACTTTACCAATAGATACCTAGGTAGGCAAGTAGAAGGTAGTTATAGTAGATCTTAAGCCTACCTAGTTACTAGTGTCTAGGATTCGGACGAGAACAGCTCGTCTGGCTCCCCTATTCCAAGCTTCTTCATATTCATGACTCGCTGGCTCCAGTTCAGCTGGAAAACGCCACGCTAGGTATCATCAAGCGAGCAGTCGGGTCTCGAGCCATCGGGTAAGCAAAGAACTAGGAACCAGGTAGTACAATACCTACAGGCAAGGCCGATTGTTAATAATAGAGGCACCCATGAAGGAAAAAAATGGCTCAAGCCCCACGTTGCGAATGGCCCGGATAACTCGCGTGGCCCCGATGTAGATAATCCACACATACATACGTATGTGGCTTTTACGGATAGGATGGTAACACGGAATCTGTACCGAAAGCCTGGGAGAGAAGAAAGCCCGGGGCTTGCGCTGAGAAGTTTATGGACAATTATGCTTATGTGTATGACACATAACTAATAACTGCTCACATATTCGAATCTACGAGTAGTCAATAACGTTTTTTCCTTTTATAAAAAAAAAAAAAAAGAAAAAAAGAAAAAAAAAAGGAGCGACAGCAATCCCTTTATGATTTCAACGCTTTCCCATCAAAGAGCCGCACTGCCTATCTTTCCTACGTTAAGGGTTGATGTTACCCTCTCCCCTCCCCCACGCTTAGAAGATAACCCCTCGAGCTGCCGGTCGCTCAGATAAACATGGAGGGATAATGTCAGGCAAGCGACGGAAAAAGGCGTGGTATTTCGTCACCACTCTGGACTTTCCATCCCCTTTAGCGAAACCAGGCGTCGATCTACAATAGGTAGGCCGTTTTAGCATATACTACCTACCTACCTACCTCATATATTCCAGGAGTGGGGAAAAAAAACATAGGTCGTGTTGGTGTTGTATTTTTGACTCCCCTCCCCCATAAAGTCGAATAGGTAATACCCCCCCTTCCCACCTCCCACACACACACTGCAAGCTCTTTGTGTGCAAACGGATATTGGCATCAGACCGGGCCTATGGGGATGACGGGTTCCTGCGCAGATGACCACCTAGAACCAGCCAGTCCCGGCCGTAGGTACACTCCAAACTTTGCCCGCCCGTGGTCGATGACATGTCAACCTGGCGTTAGGTTTAGGTAAGCGCAGGGCATAGGATAGGATAGGATTCCAGGCTGAGAAAAAAAAAAGATAGGTATTCCCATCCGTTTGGACGGGCCGCTTATTATGTCAGATCGCACAGCGATGTCTGACAGGGTGGCTGCCGCGTTGGCTGGGCCGTCGTGAACACATCCTATCCCCTATTACAGGTACGCTATGTAGGAATTACTTATGTACTTGTAGATGAGGGTGCTACTTTTTGCAGGTTAAGAAAAGAGTTAGTTATAGGTACTATATAACTATTATTAATATAGTAGGAGGTACTATGTATGTAGCTTATTACTTAGTGTTGATTTCAAAAAGCAGTATACATACAAACCGACAAACCGGATAGCCGGGACGCGCCGTCGAGTAGTTCCCGACTCCAAGGGATAATTGTCTTCGGTTCTAGTGTTGTTCGTTTGCGTCTGCGTTTGCGTGCAAAACCCGTCAGCTACTCGTCACCAAGCGTCTGGCCAGTGGCTACCACCCGGTCTTGATTTCCCCAAAGCGATATATAACTACTACGTATGCGCAGTGAATAAGTTTTCTTATTTCTTAAATCATATATATTGGCGCTCAACTACCATCTCGGGAACTCCCAAATGGAAATTGTGCATATGCGATGTTCCCTTTGAGCGATTACCTTATGAAGAGCCTAGAGAACTTGGGTAGTGATTGAGCTGTTTTAGGGTCACGTTCGTCAGACACGCATCAGCAAGAATCATTCGCATGCGTGCGTGGTAGGTAGGCTGGTAGGCCGTCCACATGTCGATCTCTGAGAGGTCCAAATTTACCAGGTTCCTATTGGGAAAAGCTACTATGGTATGTTGCCATAGGCTGATGCAAGGCTGAGTAGCCCAAGAGGAAAGCCTTCCTCTAACATTGTTTTTCTTGAATTCTTATTCGACCTCGAACCGTGCCTAAAGCATCCTATAGGGAACTATAGGAACCACACACTCTACACACATTCTATCAGTCCATTGGAGAGAAGAAAGACCCCTGGTCAGATAATTTGCTGTTCTGGGTAGAGACGGATTTGGTGCGCCATCCCACGGCGTGTTTAATCGTCATACTCATCGTTATGCTCTATTTCCATAAAACATGAATACATATCATATCCTGTAATAGACCGCTATTTTGTTTGCAAAAAGCTAGACTAGTTAAATTTGAAGGATCCCTCAGCTCAGCAGCCTGTCCGGAATAAGCGGTAGAGGAAGTTTAAGGTACCAAGGTACTTTTTTGTAAGGAAGAGGAGATCTGCAAGACAGACAGGCAGACAGACGGACATGCGAGGACGATTCAAAGTGGAGACATCGTCTAGAAACCGAAAGGAAAAAGACGGCGCGGTCCTCGGGGGTCCAGGCAAGTGGATCGATTAGAGAAAAAAGGAAAAAAAAACTAAAAAAAAAAAAACTAAAAACTGGACTAAATAATTGTGGAGGAAAACATCCGTCCAAACTTCAACCCCTTCCACATTCCACAATCAACCCGGGAAACTTACGGTCAGACGGCAGATACTGCTAATCGACTTCCGAAACTACTGCGGTGGAGCTTTTCATTCTTGTAACTACAAGTACCTACGAGCGAATTTACAAGTACCTTTCCGGGTTAGGTTACATTCATGTGAGATTGTGTTCCTGGATACATGTACATTTTTATATGAGGTAGTATTTGTACACCTGGCTTCATGCCTTTGGGATACACACCTATCTACCCTTATTACTACCAGTACTACTACCAATGTAGTGTAAGGTGTTTCGTGTCACCGCTCTCACAACCCTAGATACCTACGGATCACCCCCAAGCGGACTGTAAGGCGAAAAGTCCCACTTAGGATGAGTCTCTGATCAAGTGTTGCAAACTGCAGTTGGTTTAGCTCCAGGGCAAGGTCAGTCCCTGAAGATAACTCTGCTTTTCGGTACACATGCCGACTTGCCTAACGTGAAGCGAAAAGCGAACTGTCGAAAATCCGTGGATTGCCGAATATGCGAACGTCTTTTTTTTTTTTTTTTTTTGGTTTTTTGCATTTTCATCTTGCATCTCGTGGTTTCTGGCGGTTATACATACCTGTAGCGGACATATTGGATACCTTATAGATGCCGATAGAACCTCGGTTATGTACCTACCTGGAGGTTCAGGTGGGTTATGGAGAACAGCAACATCAAGTCAGCCCGTGAATTCAAGGGTTGCTTACCTAATAATACAATTATATATGACTATCAAGTAGATAAGTATATATTAAATAACGATAGCTATTTCAATGTCAATTCTATTTATTGACTGAAGAATAAAGACATCTCGGCAGCTGGAGAGAAATGTTTCTTAACTGCATGTGTATCGTGCCCCTTGAATACGTCGAATTGACTTTGATCGTACAGCTTGAAGTAACCTTAATAAGCATAATTAGCGATTTCAACTACCTACATGTAGGTAATGCGCATCCAGACGGACCATCTTCCCCGTCTCTCGTGGAATTGTATCTTGTTTATTCCGTGATCTGTATTCTCTTATTTTTATTTTTTTTTTTTAATTTTTTTTTCGCTTACCTACCTTTCACAACTAGTATTATACAAGGGATTGTGGTGCAATGTGTATCCTCTACGTAGTAGCGTATCGAATGGCAAAGTCGTTGATGAACCACTTAAAGCCGTCGGTAGAGATTGGTCGCCTCTTACTATGGCTGTACATACACTAATCTGGCAGTCTGGCTATGCCTCTATCGTGCGGTCGTATTCAATCTACCTTTTTGCCACCATTCGTATCTATTGAAGCTTCTAGATACCTGCTTGCTGCTTAATCAACGTGACCAGATAACAATGTATGTATGTACGAATTTATCGAGGATAGAATATCCTCTGCAGTGTCAACCAAGTTCTAGCAACGAACATTTGAAGTGTCTTCGGTTGGGTTACATACATAGTATACGTACATGTACATATATATGTACCTAGGTAGCTACATGCAGGTATCCCCACCTGGGCATTCAATTGTACCTAATGGCAGACCTGAGTGAGCTTGCTGGCATGTACATTATGTACCTAAGGTACGTACCTTAGGTAGCTTAATGACGGGAGGTATTGTATTGTACTTTGTACCTAATTATACCACACTCTCTCCCGTAAGATTCTACCTAAATATAGGTACCTGAGTACGTGGTACCTAAGGTTATGTATGTAACCATGTACGATACAATACAATACAATACATCATTACCCTTCAAATCTGATATTCGAAAAAGGACTTACATCCATCTCAACTCCCCGTGTTTTCCCTCTAACAAATCTAACAAATCTAACAAATCAACCTATCCCTCATTCACGCCTCGTTCCCCCATAACTGGTCCCCAATACTCTATCTTCCGCAATCCGTATTTTCGGCTGGTCCTTCCTCTATCTTTATTGCTATACCGCTGATTGTCGCCTTGTTATTACTTTACTCGATACGTGCCGGGTCCCCCCCCCCATTTCTGCAGTACACCTTGAACCATCCGTAACTCTCCACATTATTGTGTCATTCAGACATTTTGTTTTCCGCGTCCCATCCCGCGTTTGTAGTCTTTTTGCATCCTAACCACTGCCCTAACCACTGACCATTGACCATATCGGCACAAACAACACATCCCTAGGTTCTATTCGTCAATCACTACTGCAAGTTCCTGACTGGGGCATTCGTCATACGAAATACATTAGGGACTATCTAGGCTTTGTGACAGGAGAGTGGATAGTGGATAGTGGGGGGAGAAAGGTGCTAGGGCCCGTACCGCATTGCAACACTCGTTTGGTTGTACGACCCTCGCCCGGTTCGTCCAGTGTGGAAGCTAGTCGCATGCGAATCTGCTGCCACATCACGATGATCAACCTCTATCGACGTACACCTGCCATCCTTTCCAGCTAATCCCATTACTGGTAGACGTGGTTCCATTGTTTGCGCCGACCTTAAACCAGCTAGTCCAGCACCAAGTCCAGCACCATGGCAAATAATTCTATTGCCATGGACGCCAGTCTGTCCAGCCTAAACTCTGTCGACAACGACACTTCTGCTACTTCCAGCGCCCATATTGATTCCCAAGCATCAAAGTGGACATCGGCCTCCACTTCACTTACCGCGTCGCCGGCACAGTCTAGAGATACATCACCAATTCGTCCCTCTCCCTCTGCTAAGCCAGGAAGAACAAACCATACACCCACAGCCCCCGCTAGGTCACGCAAGAACAGTATTCAAGACCCTAGTCCGTCTAGATCTAGAACTACAATTCCTACACCTTTAACTCCTCGACAACAGCTCTCTTCCGCCACAACGCCCTCGTTGCCTCCCCCGTCAAGTTCCGAATCAGTGCCGCAAGCTCCCGCTCCGCAGAAAGTTTCCGTTACGTCCGAAATACCAAAAGACTCGCCTAGGTGGCCCGTGTCGCCCCGGTTGAAATCGCCGCCGCCTAATATCGGCCGACCAGCGGTAGCCGGTTCATCCTTGCGAAAACCCGAGCAGGAAACACCCGCCGTAAATGTTCAGCGAGCAACGCCTTCGCCTCACGTGGAATCTGCTTCGCAGTCTACCTCCGACAACGAGGCGGAAGAGTCGCAAATGTCGTCTGGTATGAGGACCCCAGCTCGTGGACCAAGCAATGGATCGTCGACCCTGGAGACGGTCCAGGAGGTCAGCCAACCCAATACTCCACGACCAGGGCTAGATGCCGCTATTGAAAAGCTTTCTGAAACCGCCGCTGCGCAATCATCGGTACAATCTAAAAGTTCTACAAGTACGATTAAGAGGACAAACTCTATTCACAATGCGACAAATAGCGAGAGTGGTAGCGATGGTGGAAACGTTAAGAGCTCTAGGAGGACAAGCGCTGCTGGTCCTACGCCTTCACTCGCTAGTAGGCAGTCAAGTACGGCCCTTAAATATGGCACGAAAGGGCCAACATCGGGCGAGAGCTCCTCGAGGAATATGACGGTTGAGACGGAGCAAATCAATAACCTTCCAGGGCTTTCAATAGCCCCGAATACCAGGAGCCAGGGAGCGAACGGGAGTCTGAGAACGAAAGCTAGCTCGGAAACGATAAAACCGAAGAAGGAAAAGAAGAAGCACACGAGAAAGCCGGCATCTGTTGCTTCTGGCAATGGTGAGCTAACCACCACACTAACATTTAAACTTCGGCATAGTTGCTCGATACCATCCATTTCATCTCATCACTCAAGTATATACGGTCAAGGATCGTATGGAGAAGATTCCATCATAACACAGCTGTCGATCAACAGTTCAAGTATTACCTCACATGTGACCAATTTACTAACCAGAGGTCCCCGTCCAGCATCCTCAAAAGCAGATATTTTCGAGGCCAAAGTTGCCAGCGCAGTAGAGGAAGCTAATTCTTCCGACTCGGACGAAACTTTCGTTTACGATTCGAACCCCCCGGATTTAGGCGACCGTCCTCGTCGTTACCACTCGCGCACACCGAGTGCAACCTCTATAGCCAGCCAAGTCAACCGGAACGGAGGGCGTTCTGTGACAGGCATGATAGAGACCACCGCACCTACTATGCCAGTAAAGAAGAATATGAAGTTTGTTAATAGTTACATAAGTAGCGGAACTGACGGCCCCCTTGGAGAGGACGATGGTCGGGGCACGAGCCGGAGTAATATTGGCTCTGCACGAGGCACGGGCCGCCATCATCACCACCCTAACCGCTGGGGTCGGAATAATAGCAGCAATCACCTCTCGTTGTTCGATAACGAGTCTCCCTTCCCCAATGCAGCTAAGTCGAAGTTCGGTGGAAATAATGCGAGGCAGGGCTCCAATCCCCCAAGCCCTAGATTCGGTACCGGTCGAGGTTGGGCAGCTGCTAGTAAACGGCAAATGGGACTCCCAGGCGGCTATGATATCGACGACACCACTACCGGCGCTGATGACGAAAGGACACCTCTTCTCCTCAGTGGTGGGTCCAGGTCTATTAGATCTAATCGAAGCCGGCGTCACCCGCACTCGAGAAATCTCGAAGCGCAGACGTATCAGCGAAACCCTTCGTTCCTCAACCGATTTGCGAGCTGTCTAGTCCTTACTATAATGTTATTAGTCGTTCTCTCTGGGGCACTTGGTTTCATGTTTGCGACATCCCAGCCGCTCACAGATATTGAACTTGTCAAGATTGGAAATGTCCTGGCCAGCGAACAGGAGTTGATGATGGACATTACTGTTAAAGCGCACAACCCGAACGTCGTTGTCGTAATGATCGACACGTCTGACCTGGAGATATTCGCAAAGTCACCACATGCCGGTACCGACTCGGAATGGTGGCGTCATCCTGGCCGAGACGAGCTTAGTATTTTAGACGACCCTAAGGATGACCCGCCAGTCGTCAAATTACCTGGTGAGGGTGAGGATGATGACGATAAAGAATCGCCTCCTGAGGATGCTTCACCGAATATGCGCCTGGGAAACATCGTCGTCTTCGACAGTCCGTTGACTTATGAAGGGTCATTTTTCCAGTCTGGCATTTCTACTTCTACGGGCTCCTTACGGCTTACTCGACCTGGCAACGGTACCGACGGTGGCTCGGAGCGGTGGGAACGCATCATCGCGGATGAGTTCACTTTAATCGTCAAAGGAGTTCTGAAATATACATTGCCTCTTAGCCAGAGGACTAGAAATGTGGCGATATCCGGCAAGACAGTTGTCAAACCAAATTCGGCGAATAATCCATCCTTACGACCTAACGAAACTGTGTCCGCAATAGAATAACGCTTTACGACATGGGCCCCTCCTGCCCACAGACACACACTTTCCTTTGTGACTTCTAATGATTGATTCTGTATACCGAGCGGGTACGGCATAGGCATTACCGGAGCTCTAGGCGTTAGATCCTTTTCTTCGTACGGTAACTTACTTGAAGGAAAAGTTCAGGTCGTTGGTCCCCACGGCCTTGTTCATTTGTCTCTCCTTAGTGTAGTCCAGCAGATCTTTTTTTTTTTTTCCACCTAAGAAAGAAAGGTTTTCGAGTTTTCAACACAGAAGGGCATTGCGGTAACCATGGCACCGGTTACAAAATACACTTTGCATAGGATGGACATACAAAAGCATACCCCGAGGACGGGGCCTCTAGCTGACGAGGCTCCTCTGTCACCCCTTTTCTTCCGCGCGGAGGACTACGCGAGAGTCCACTGTTGCTTTATTTTTCTTTCTTTCTCTATTTTCACCAAAACGAGCATGGGAATTAGACGGAGGGCGGCAACCACCTTACTCTTACTTAGTATTCCACACCAGATACCCAGACAGACGGGGTCCGCATCTGTACCTGTAATGGCTTATGAAGATACTTGAGAAGACAATATTTAATCTGATGAAACGAAAGAATTCTTACCGGCACATGGTAGTATCAGACGTGAAGAGTTTAGAAGTCTCTACGTAATGTGGCGTAGTCATTTTCTTTTTCTATACTTCCTAACTGATTTAATATTTCTAGAAGGTACAATTCCGCTATCCCACTTTTGTAATGTAACCCTGTTGTTCTCCAACCAACTCGCCTGGATCGCGGTATGTTTCACGACGTAGGTAACACAACTACCCGAGCATAAGTTCTGTCCCAACATCCCACTTCGGTATTTCATGCAGAGCCCGATCGTCGACGTCGATGAGACGAAAAGTGCTTCGTCCAAGAACTAATTACTTTATCCACCCCGGTATTCAAGACAAGACAGCACCACAAATACCCTCGGACCTTGTATGGGAAGCAAGATATCTGATCGGTCAGATAATCTAGAAGAGATAGAGATCATCGCATGAACCCGTCCTAACCGCTGTTGACAACAAACCTCTAGGGGAGCCCTACTCGTAAACGCGCTTGTGGCTGATCTAAAACAAAGCTTGCCTACCTAGGTACCTATATCGTTACATCTACCTACCTATTCCCAGTTGGTTAAGCTGAAAAGTAGCTGTATCATGGTCGCGACCGAGAAGCCCCCGTCCCCGCCCCGGCCCCTCGGCCCCGCTATCGCCGCGAGCATGGCAGCCGGCTTCTGCGGCGCTAATCTCCTACACGTCACGCGCGTTCCGGTCGCAACGCACGGAAAGTCCGGCTGGTCGACGCTTCTGGCTATGTTCAACCCCGATGTTCCGGCGCCGGGGGCGGTTGAGGAGGGAGATGCGGATGCGGATACGGATATGGATGCGGATAGAAGTGTGGATGTAGTAGAAACAGCTGAGAAAGGGGGCGCGGACGCGGGTTGTGCAAGTTGGTCCAACGTCACGCTGGAGCCCCTTCAGACATACCAGTCGCGCGCTTGCGTCGTCATATCGCGGACTACGCTAATAACTATGCTCGTCATGACGAATGGTCGTCCCGTCTTCCAGTATAGCGAGGCTGCTGGGTTTCGAGCCGGGTATGCGTCGTATTGCGGGCAGTGGTGTAAGTTGAACTTCTAATTCCCTGGTGTGATACGACCTCCCCCTTCCCCCTTCCTCCTTGGATATACTAGCTACCTCCCTTTTGCCTCCTAGACTCGCTTATATACCTATTTAGCGGTCGACCTGACTATTACTAACTAACCCCTATATATAGACATCACCTGGCCCATCAGCCAAGAAGCCACCGTCACCTTCGCCGCGCACGACTCCCTCGGCAGCGGCAAAGAAGTTTTCCCACGAAGCTTTCCCCTGCGCGTCGACTGCTGCGCGCAGATGATAGCGGGCGTCGTTGCGTCGTCGCCGACCTCCGAGTCCAACTTCGCCGTCGGCTTCTGCGGCCGCCGAGCCCCCGGCACCTACGTGCTCGAGCACGCGGCCGGGGGGTTCCCCGCCGCCCACTCCGGCCGCCACCTGTACAACATGCTCGGCGGCCGCGCCTTCGACGTCGACTACCTGTACGCGAGACCTTCCCCCCCGCGAGACGGGGTTTGCCTGCACCTGCCGGATAGAATCACCGGCGGCTACACTGTCGCCATCCTCGTGCCCCCCGCCGTCGAAGACGTCCTCAAGCAAGCCCTCGACACCCTCCCCTGGACGAATCTCTCGTGGAGCGTGCACCGCGGCCTGCGGGACCTGCTCCTAGCCTGCGGGAGACGCGTGATGGACCCCATTCGCGAGCAGCTGGCCTCGGTGCTCCGGGAGACGGTCACCTCACACGCCGAGGAATTCGTGTCGCGCGGGTGGGACGAGGACTTCGTGCGGAACAGCATGGGGTCGATGGCGGAGGCGACGGTGCTCGTGGGGGGAGGAGACTCCGGGGACGCGGTGCGCGTGGTGACGGAGGCGGCGGCGGTGTATTACGATGCGAACAAAAGAAGCTCGGGAGGCGACGGTAGTAGTAGTAGTAGTAGCGATCTGGACAAGTTGGACGAGACGCGGTTCTGGCGGAGTAAGGAGTCGTATCGCCTCTACAGGTTCAACGCCAGCCCCGATACCGTCGTCGCGCTTACCAAGTTCGTCGTGCTCGAGTGGAGCCAGGAGTTCGATTACCAGCTGTACCATCATCTCCCGACGTCTCTCTACTTCGGGTAATAATAACACGGCAAGTAAGTATTCGCGGGTATGCCTAAGTGGGTGGGTGGGTGGATGGATGGATGGATAGGTTAGACGTCGGAGGCTGGTTGGTAAGGCTCCATCAAAGGTATTTAATGAAGCTACGAAAAATACTGTACGTAACGACGACTATGATCGGGATATGTTATACGAGGTTTAGCAGGCTATACAGATTGATACCTACAAGTTTACTTCTTGTCACTTACCAGTAAACGGGGTTATATACGGCTGACAGAGTTTATTCCAAGCTATTCAGGCCATTAGATTAACGCCTATTCCTTCTAACGCATATTCAAAGCTTAATACGTCCTAAGGTATACAGCAAAGAGAATTAAAAAAAAAAAACAACCCTCTAATGCAGCTCAGCAGCGACAAGTTTCAATATCTCCTCCACGCTCTTGCGCGCATTCTTCGGATTCTTCGCTATAGCCTGCCAAACCTCGCCGTGCCGTGGCTCCACGCTGACACATTTGCTGACGACCTCTTCGCGCTTCTCCGGCGTCCCGTGTTCGAGCAGGAACTTGTAATACCACGCCCAGCTATCGCCCAGGTCCGAGTCTCGGACAAGCGCTTTCTCGAACCAGTTCTGCGCCTTCTCGAGCCGTCGCTCGCCCCAGAAGATGCGCGCCACAGCTACCAGCAAGGTTGGGTCATTATCCACTTCCTTGATCGCCTCTAGCGCACGGGGCTTGCGCTGCGGCCGCGTCGTTAGGTGCCATATCTTCTCGCTCCATAGGATACCTTGGTCCGCCTTGGGCACATCGCGAAGAGCGCGCTCCATTAACGACTCGGCCTGCTTCGTATTTTGCGCCCGTCTCTCCACACGTACCGACTCGCACCACAGCTCGGCGGATTTAGGTACGGCAAGGCGCGCACGATCCAGGACGGAACGGGCCTTGGGTAACTGGCCAAGCTTCTCTTCTAGGCGGGAGTAGAGTAGCCACAGCGGAACCGATTTTGGTACTGCTTTAACACCCGTGCTGTAAGCTTCGCGGGCCTGTAGCTGTTGACCTATGTCTTCGTAAATCTGACCCTTCATCATCCAGAGCTTGGCCGATGCGGGGAACAAATTGAGCGCTTGCTGGACAAGATCCAGTGCTGCTTCGGGGTCATCCAGCTGCCGTTCAAATGCAGCACTCTTCATCCAGACACGATCGGTCGGAGCCTCCTGCCGGGCTGTCTTTAGTAAACCTCGTGCCTGTTCGATATGGCCGTTTTCGGCCTCAAGCTTAACTGCTGCCAACCAAATATCCTCGTTGTTCGGGTTCTGCTGGAACGCTCTGGCCAGAACGCGACGTGCATTATCGATCTCTCCAGCTTGCCACTTCTCCTTGGCAAGCATCATCCATAATACTTCGCTACGAGGCACAGCATTGACAGCTTTCTCAAGAACTTGCCAGAGATCCTCTTTCGAACCATGATTTCTTTCGAGATCCGCAGCAGCCAACCAAATCGTTTTGCTTGTAGGGAATACTCGAAGAGCGTAGGCATATATAGCGCGAGCCGTTTCATACATGCCTCGATTGATACTCCCACGCGCATCATCTAGCCAAGTATCTTTGCGGTCGTCATCTTCATCGAGGCCGTAGCCAAGCGTTTCTCGGATGATGGCACCGCATGTGATTATGGCGCCCTCCTGTTCGCACTTTTCTGCTTCTGCTATCCACTCCTCTCGCTTCGGCATTGCGGACTCCTTGACGAGAACTTGCGCGGCACGCTTCATGACGTTGACCTTTTCTCCTTGTCCTAGCTGCTCCTGCAATCTTGCAGCAGCTATCCAAATCTCGTGAGATGTTGGGCAATGTTTACGAGCTTTGTTTAGCACCTTCTGCGCGTTCTCGGGAGTCTCAAGCCTAGCCAAAGCTAGCCATAGGTCCACGGATAATGGGATAAGTTCTGTAGCTTTCGCTAGAAGCAATCTAGCATCATCCGGGTCTTCCTCTAGGTTGACAGCTTCCTTCCACAGAGCCTCCGATTCGGGAATATGATCTAAAGCGTGTCGTATAACTCGTTTTTTCGACCTCGTATCGTCTTCTAACTTCATCGCTTCAACCCATAACCGCACTGAGCGATTGTTTTTATGGATTGCTTGTGCAGCGATGACTTTGGCATTTCGGCCTTCATTAAGTCGGATACTTTCAAGCCAGACATCCTCATTCTTAGGACAGTGTTCGCAACCTCGCGCGATGACGTTTCGCGCTGCTACAATTTTACCAGCCAGTTCCTCAAGACGAGCGGCGGCGATCCATCCGGGACCATTATTCGGGTTAGTCTTGATGACGGATTCGAGAAGTTCCCTGACTCTGTTGATATCGCCCACCTGAGCCGCGCTTTCTGGCAGTTGGGATTTTGCTAGACTCGTTAAGTAGCCTTTAGGGTCGACACTCGTAGCACTTCCGCTTTGAGAGGCTTGATCCAGCCTGACCTGAAGAACTTTGTCTCTGGCCTGTCCAATCTTGGCAAAATTTGTCATTGTTCCATCCTGATTACTTGAACCGCCAGTCGTCGATGCCGCACCGTCCTCAACTATGGTGGTCCCAAGTTCACCGGCGCTCCCCGCGGCGGCCAACACACTATCTGGAACGGCGTAGAAGCGTTGCTGTCTCGCTTGCTTGCTCCGCCTATTTTTCCCCGTAAGATCTCCAACTTCAGGTAATGCTGCCCATTCTTCTTCGGTGACGCTTTCCAGTCCTCTCTTCAGGTCGGCGAATTGCTGTTGGATCTTCGGATTTTTGCGCTCGTACTCTTCTTGTTCTGCCTTTTCGCGGGCTTCCCTATTCGTTTAAAACAATCGTCGGTAATCTGCTCAAGCTAATTTCGGGATGAATTGTGAACTAGCTGGGGGGGGGGGAATAATATGGGAAATTTAAATGGGAATCACTAACCTTCTCGCTCTCCGTCGTTTATCCATCTTCTCATCTATTTCGCGGTATATCCTGTCTGCCTCGTCGTCGTCCTTATCGTAGACTCCGCCGGCAAAGAGGCCAACCTCGTTATCTGGATCTTGGTATCGATCGTCATTGTCGTCTTCTTCGTCCTTTTTGCCTGCGGCGTCGCCAAATCCTAGTTGCGCCGCACGTTTCGCAAGGGCTTCCTTGATTTGGTCTTCTGAAGGACCTTCTCTAGCTGGTCCTAAATCTGAGCGCGTAGTGAACCCCGTAGCACCACGTCCTAAACCTGCGACATAGTTCTCGGGCGCCGGCTGGCTCAGGAAATCGCGTCGCCCTGTCATGTTACCTGGTTTGATGCAAGATCAAATTGAGAAATATTATTCTTGTTGAAATAATTTAAAGGTATGATTTAAAGGACTCTATGCGACTGAGTACCTATATTCGAGATTAACAACGAAAGGGGTGTCGTCCCTAAGTCGGTGTTATTTTATTTGTATACAGTTGAAAGCTTTATAAAATAAGGAAGTACAAAGTATCTAAGAACAAAATGACGGACCTGGCGTAGCGCTACAGGGGTTAATGGTGACTACAGGGACCTTGATAACGATAAGACTTCTGATAAAGATAACGAGCCACTCAACACCAAAAATCTACAAAAAAAAAGTTACGGATCTCGCGAATCGCATTGCCCCTCTGCCCCTCTCCCAACGCCTGGCGCATTCTTCTACCAAAGAAGATATTCAAACGCAAACATCTTCATTATACTACCCGAGGAAAGGAAATGGGAAAGGCAAAGATGTCTAAGCGCGGAGGCGCAAGCTCAACTCCATATGACCGACCAGCAAAGAATGCAGCGGCCAACAATGTCTTCAAATTCAGCAAGGATTTTGGTCAACATATTCTGAAGAACCCTGGTATCGCAGAGACTATTGTCGCAAAGGCCTATCTCAAACCTACAGATACAGTACTCGAAGTCGGTCCTGGTACTGGAAATTTAACAGTCAAGATTCTCGAGCAGGCCAAGAAAGTTATTGTAAGCTGTTTCTACACATGATGATTAATACTTACGAGCTGTCAACTTATCGCAATTATGAACAGGCCGTGGAAATGGATCCTCGAATGGCTGCCGAAACAACGAAGCGTGTACAAGGGAAGCCGGAGCAGAAGCGATTAGAGGTTCTCTTAGGAGACGTAATCAAGACAACGCTCCCCCCGTTCGATGTGTGCATCTCGAATACACCCTACCAGATTTCATCGCCCTTAGTATTCAAACTTCTTTCCCTTCCAAACCCTCCGAGAACGTGCGTTCTCATGTTCCAGCGCGAATTTGCGCTGCGTCTTACAGCCAGGCCGAACGACCCTCTTTACTGTCGCCTATCAGTCAATGCGCAATTCTGGGCGCGTAAGTTACATTCTACCCTCTACTTTACGTGTAGAAACTATTATTGACACTGATTGTCGCAGGTATAACACACGTCCTAAAGGTTGGGAGGAACAATTTCCGACCCCCTCCCCAAGTCGACTCTAGCGTCGTCCGAATCGAGCCGAAGCTCGGCTCAGAGCGCCCAAACATTAGTTTTGAAGAATGGGACGGCATGTTACGAGTGTGCTTCAACCGAAGAAATAAGACATTGAGGGCTTCGTGGCTCGGCAACAAAGAAGTCCTCGCCATGTTGGAGCGGAATTATCGGCTCTGGTGCGCCACGAACGACATTCCGGTGGACGACACCGTTGCGGACGAGGAAGAGGATGATAACGAGGAGATGGAGGTCGACGAGAATGTGCCGCCGAGTGCTGGTGACGAAGAGGAGGAATGGGGCGGTATCATGGATGTCGATGGACAGGATGACGATACGCCGTCGTTTTTCAAGGAATCCATGAGGGCCGAAATACCAAAGACGAAAAGCAAGCGGAAGAAGACGAGGGTTGCTCTATTAATCAAGGAAAAGGTCAGAAAAGTCTTGGAAGACGTGACCGAACTTGCTGATAAGAGAAGCGGAAAATGTGACGAGAATGATTTCTTGCGCCTTCTAGCAGCTTTTAACGCGGAAGGCATTCATTTCTCCTGATCTGTTGAGCTATGCTAACAATGCGTACACGGTACATGATTTACGGTAGTTCGGGCGTTTTCGGGCATCAGGGCTTATTATACGGTTTACGCATTGGGGAGTTACGACTTTATTTGGGACTTGGATGGCGAGCGAAAAACTTCAATACTTGATACATATCCTGCCCGTCATGATGGGGCCGGCAAAATGAGGATAATTATTTTTTTTTTAATGCGTGTAGACGTCAATCATACAGAACAATCCGTTCAGCCCATTCCAGACGATTCCCTCCGTCACCAAAACCTGACTCCTAATCCCATGTCACTTGATGATTTAGAATAACGAATAGGTTACCTGTCCCCTAACTCGTTCACTTGCCTCCGAACCAGCTCGAGACTCCACTCTTGGCCTTGGACGCCTCAGTCTCGACCTTCTTGTCGAACTCATTTACTTTCTTCAAAGCAGCAGCCTTGGCTTCCTTTGCGTAGGCCTCGGCTTCATTAGCGGCCTTTTTCAATTCGGCTTCCGTCTTGTTGATCTATTGTAGGGTATCACGGGATCTCGTTAGAACCGACGAGCAGTATTATATATATATAGGGAAGATGCGACTTATGTAACTTACAGTCTTGTCAACTTTTGCGCCAGCTTCCGCGCCGTACTTCTCGGCATCCTTTCTAGCTTGTTCTCCTCGGCCGGGCAGCTCCGATTTGAATTGGGCAGAGACTTTGTGTGCGTCGGCTAATGAAGGGAGACAATACGTATTAGTGAACATACTCTATTGAAACATTGCGCAAATTATCATGCGATGTTCATGAGGATCATTGGAAAATGACATACCTTCAGCTTGCTTCTTAGCGACCTTGGTATTGCCACCGGCGCTGTACAGGTAGTAACCAATACCACCGGCAGCGGTTAGGCCAAGGGCGAGGGGTAATCTGGATTTCGACGACATTGCGGCTTTTCAGTTATATACTAAGAGATGAGTTGGATATCGAGGAGAACTGATATTGCCCGTATCTTATGGATTTTCCACGGGATATGAGTTCGAGATAAAAAAATAAAAATAAAAAAGATTGAAGTTATTGGAATGTTATTGAAGAGTTGTTGGTCTGAAACAAATTTTCAGGAAGAATGAAGAGATAATTTATTTACGACGAATCACTTCCTACGAGTAATATATAATAACGTACGACTTTAGCTCTAGGTGGTTCCCCAACCTTTACCTCATAGCGATTCGTTCAGAGGGGTTACTGTCACTCTGTCACTTCTGTACTTCAGCAAAAGTTGCTCTATTGTCACAAGATACATGACGTAGCTCATATTCAATTTGAAGCATCAACGGGTGGAGAGGAAGGTGTAACGATGATGAGAGACTTAGAAGTAACTTAGTTCTAGCTCTAAATATAGCGGGCCATTCAGGTTTCTTTCAAGTCTCTCTCTCAAGTGTCTCTGGGCCTGTACCCCAGCTTAGCCTGCAGCTCTATGCCCCACCTTCGAATCTGCTTAGTTGCGCGAACCGTGATGACCCAGCTTCAAATCTCTAGGCTAGTTGATTAGGTACATAGTGCAGTTTTAGTTTTTTTTATTATTATGGATTATTGACGAATTACATCATCAACTACATTCTGACATCGTGAAATCCATTTTTTTTAGATGTCTACCTTAAAAATTGCTTTGGAAAACTCAATTGCTTATGTGGCTTATCCAAGCAAAAAAAAAAAAAAAAAAAAGAAAAGAAAAAAAAAAAAAGAAAAACTCCAAAAAAAGCTATATGCGTAATTCTGCATGTTTCAGGCTCAACTACCTAAGGTACCTGTTTAGAGCTACCATACTTGATCTGCTGTACTAACTATTAATCAATCAATAATTAATCAACCGCTGTCAACTGTCAACTGCCTAATATATAGTACAGTTCTCGATACGGGAAGCGCACACAGCTTGATTTTACCTAGCCTCCTTCGTCATCGATGTTAGCTATCCTGGTGCACGCCCAGTCTAGCTTCTTCACCTAGCCTTGATAGTACCGTTTAGTTCCCAGCATCTCGACCCCGTCTACTTCCCCTCCTCTCGTCACCGCATAGCAACTGTTGACATCTTCTACCTCACATGCGCTGGACCCTATGCTCTGGTAAGACGCAAACAAGGAGTTTATCGTGCTTCTTAATTTAACTAGGGTTCGATACGAATGACGAACACTTATCCACTTCGCTCTTATGCTATTATCAACTAGACGACGATTTCCATTATGCTGAATTCGTTTGTAATTAAACGATGCCCAAAACCAACGCGCGTCTGCGCAGTTCTCGTCGCGCTCCTTCGCTGAAAGACAGCGAGATCGACCATGAAATTAGTCTAGTCGACCACTCTGAATCCATCGAAGAACTTCGATCTCTTACCCCCAGAACGGGCGATGATGATAATAATAATAGCATCGACCCGTCTGTTTCAACCCAGCCTCTAGTTTCATCCGATAGTATAGCTCCATCTACCCAGCCTCCCGGTGTAGATGCTGAGCCGAAAAATAGTGCCACCGCCGAAGCGGGTCCCTCTGGCGGTTGCGACGCATCTCAAGCTTCTGCGAAAGATGCCGACGGCTCGGTGACGGGGAAAGAGTCTACCTCGAAAGAGATTGGCCTTAATAAGAATATAGCCAAAATTAAACCCCGTCCGCGCCCGTCTAAAGAGGTGGAGACGGCTATTGATATACTGTACGAGAACCAGCGCGGGGGGTTCCTCTGCGGCATCCCCCTGTTTTCTTCCGCGGCCTTGGGCAACTTAGATCCTCCGCCCTGGACTAACTTTGCTCACAAGCCGAGTCCGACGGACATACATACCGCCCAGGTGCCAGATCCGAGCTGGGAATGGGCCTGGCCCGAGTGGCGTATAAACCGGGACGAGGCTATAAAGACCGATAGCGACGGCTGGGAGTATTCATTTATGTTTTCTAAGAAGTTCTCGTGGCATGGCCCTAAGTGGTACAGTTCATTCGTGCGGAGGAGAGCATGGATCAGAATGCGGATAAAAAAGGGTCACGGATACCAGATGAACGACCCGTACATGAGCCATGAATACTTCTCGGTAGTGCCCTCGAGGATTGAGACGGGTCGGACGAGCGCCAATCAGCTGGGAGCTCGCATTTCTCAAGAAACGTCACGAAAGTCCAGAGATGCTAGGCGGGATGAAGATGAAGATGATGCATTAGCTATAGTGGACATAACGACGGTTGATGAACTCATGTCGGCTCTACGGAAGTCTCGCATTGATCGGGAGAGGCTCGAGGCTATAGAAAATTACATCGAACACTGCACGGATGACATGCAGCAATTACAGGACTACATGCACGAAATCATGTCTTTGTTTGTGTTCCAGGCGACCCGAAAGCTCCTTTTAGCACGGCTTATACAGCTCCATGACAGCCACATCGATAGGAAGCAGAAAGGGAAGTCTTCCGCGACGCAGCAAAAAGACGAAAACCTAGCTGCGGCTATCAAGCACGCTGATGAAGAGGTCCGAAGATTGGAATATTGGAGCGACATTAAGGGGATGGCAGAGAGCGGAGAGTCTCGGGGTGCTGTGGACTGCGGAAAAGGATGGGACGAGGACTGGGTGGGCCTGGATAAGAGCGGTCCAAGGGGTGTGAGGAAAGGCGGCGAGCTTCCATAATCGGCACCTTTTGCTTTATCGTGAACATGCCACAGCGTTATGCATTGGGGGCTTTAGGAGCAAACGGCTTTTCATTTTGAGATACCATCCAACAAGGCGTTATCGGACCATCGGTTAGGAAAGAGATACATATGTACCTCCTAGGAAGATACATGCCTTACATATGCCGTCGTACTACATAATATATCGAAGTCAGCTTCGGCCGTTTATCCCACGGCGGCCTACCCCACGGGTGTTTATCATATTTCGACAGCTTACCTTTTAATTTAATTGTTAATCGCTCGTCTGACAGCTCGTGGCGCATGACTTATCATCTTGGCTGCCCCGAGACGGGCGCCAATATAGCAAGCTCCGTCATTCCTTAGGTGCGTTTAGACATCTGACAGACCTCCCGGTACCTAAAGTAAGGAGGTAAAAATTATATATAAAAATAGATAGCCGATACACCTACCTACGCGCTATAATGTATTGCGCTTGCAACATGCAGCCCAAAAAAATCAATAATGGAACGTATGGAACTGTGGTTTACGTTCGAGACCGTTGCATTTTCGGGTTAGGCTGGACATCGCCTCGTGGCTGATACGACCCAAGCAAGCTGCGGAAGTAATCTATGCGGGCTCGTGTTATTAGATACGACGTTAGATTTTCTTTTCTTCGCGGAGATAAGCCCCCTTAGAAACACGAGGGTTGAGAAAAAAGAAAATGTTAGATAGTAGATAGAGAAAACAGTTCGCATAAGATGGGCCTATATGCCGAGTTCTATATCCCCGCGTGTTCGAGACGAACTGCTGCGGGCTGGTATAATCCTGACCGAGTTGCTATTTAATATAGAGTTACATATTTACCTACATATCTCATTAATTACCTGTACCTACTTACACAATGGCTCGCTTGGAAACAATGGGTATTCATCCCCTGAGCACCAAGAATGTTTCTTCAGCGAGAGTTACGTCGACGCTTGATTCCGACGTTCTAGAGGGTAATGGAAAGACGACTACTCGCAGACAATGGGCAGACGAGCCATGGCCATTGATCAAGGTCCCGTCTCGAACTAAACTAATTAAACATGTACATCTCGCCATATTCACGCTCCCCTATTTCCCTTTGCCATTTCCCCTCTATCATTTACTCGCTTACATTCATTCGATGCTCTTATATCTATTTGAATATCTAATATTTACACCCACTTACACTTATACGATTTACTTATATAGGCCGGACACCCAGTGCAGCATATTGTAAGAGAGGTAACGAATACGCACAACGCGATGCTGCGCGGCCTCAACGCGCTGTACCTCCAAGCCCCGTACGTGCGGCACCCTGCCGACGTAGCTGATTTCTGCTTCCTGGCACGCGTCTGGGCTTGCTGGGTAAAAGACTACCACAACCATAAGGAGGGCGTTATGATACCCAAGTTCGAGGACGCGCTGGGAGTGGAGAGGGGCAGTTTGAAGTTGACCTGGGCCTTTTCCGAGGGTGAAGAGAAATGGATAAGTAGTGGGAAAGGAGGAGAGGGGAAGAAGGGTAAAGGGAAGGCGAAGGGGAAGGAAAGGGGGAAGGATAAAGGCAAGGAAAAGGAGGGGGAATATACCTTAGAGGGAAGCATACCTGCACTTGTCCACAACGTCCTGAAATACGTCGCCGCAACCCACGTCGAACCAACATCCTATTCCTCTTCCACTCTACAAACCCACTTATCCTCGCTCGCCAGCCTTCTCGTCCCCCACCTCCACGAACAAATCCCGCTGCTTCAACAAATGCTGGATATCTGCCTCAATTCCCCTTCCCTACCTGATGCTCCCTCCCCAATTTCAACCCCCCTATCAACCAACTCAACCAACTCAACCTCCTCCTCCTCTCCATCATCCCCTCCTTCATCCGTATCCATACCCATATCCTCCTCACCTATATCCTCACCCCCATCCTCCACCCCCTCCCACTCCTCTCTCCCAAAACCCTCGCCCTCGCCCTCGCCCTCGCCCTCACCCAAATCCGACCCCCCACCACCCAAATCCAAACCCCCCGCGGTAATCAGATCCGCCCTCCTAACCCAAGCCCACCTCAGCACCCTAACATCCTTCTCCCCCTCCCCCTCCCTTTCCCCTTTATACCCCGTATCCTTCCCCTCCTCCTCCTCCTCCCCCTCCTCCTCCCCCTCCTCATCCCGTTCTGCCTCCCTCTCCACCCCAACCCTCTTCCCCCTCGACCCCTACACCTCCCTCCCCATGCTCGTCCGCCTGCGCGACGTCTCCTACGACGCGCGCCCCGGCGACGGCCACCCCTGGCCGCGCACCCTCCCCGTGCAGGCGCTGCACGCCGTCGCCGGGCGCCTGTCCGCCCCGCACGAGGGGTGCTGGCGGTTCCTGCCGTCCGACGTGTGGGGGCGGCCCGTGGAGTTGGAGTTTCTGGGAGAGGAGTAGGGGGGGGAGTAATTAGATGAGGAATGGGAAGAAGAAGAAGAAGAAGAATAAGATGATGATGAATAGGAGGAAGAGGAAGAGGAAGAGGGAAAAGGGGGGGAGGAGAAGGAATAGGAATGGGAGGTTTGGGTACGGAATCATAGAGAAGGGAAGGAATGAAGGAATGAAGGAAGAACGCACGAAAGAAAGGGCGAAAGGACGGAAGGACGAAAGCAGAAGAAGAAGAAGAAGAAGAAGAAGAAGAAGAAGAATAGAAACGAGGGTTCCTGGATATGGAGGGAGAGAGGGATAAGGAATACACGCCAAACGTAGCTGGGAAGCAGTTGAATATACGCGATGGCATTTTCTTATTGTAGATAGGGGGTCGGGGGTGTTAAGTTCCATAGACGTACGGAAGCAGAATACACGTTGAGAGTGGGTATAGCTATAGCAATTCGAATTACGGCAAATTTACACCCTACCTAAAATAAAGATTGAATTTTGGTATGGAATGAATTAATATGGGTTAGAGGTATATAACTGAACGTATCAATAGATATCTCAGGTATGTATAATGTATGTATCCCAAGTTAGTTGCCTAACTTAAGGGGAGGATGTCTCTTATACCCACCTACCTCATACGTACCTAATATATATAGAACCACAGTTCATTCACTCTGCTCTCCCCTTTTTTCATTTCATCCCATTTCACATCACTCGATATTCTTATTCGTATTTTTTTTTAGATTTCTTTCTTCATCTCTGTACATCATGGTATCGTCTCTCATCCTGATTTACCGCGTCACCGCTTCAACAACTACTCTACACTTTAGGTACCTATACCTATACCTAACCTACCCTACTTCGTACCTGGTCTTAGAAACCTGTATTGTACCTTAGGTATTAACTAAATTTACTGCTGAGGCTCCTCGGCAACGTAATGCAGGTACGCGCCCAGCAGCTTGATGCCCTCGATGTAGTTCTTCTTGTCGAGCTTCTCGTTGATCGAGTGCGCGCCGTCCGTCGAGCTGCCCATCGGCAGCAGCAGCACGTTCTTGCCCGTGGACTGCTCGAACGTGAGCGTGATCGGGATACTATATTGTTGTAGTAACACGTTAGCGCTTGGGCTTCGGAACAAAGACATTTATTTACATTTACCCCTTTTACTCTTCTGACTCCAAGATAGAAAGCCAAGAATAAAAGGGGTAACGCAACGCAATCTAAAATAATAGCTTACCTTCCGCCTTCCCGCGTGAAATCCGGCTGCACGCCCCACACCCTCTCCACGGCCTTGCTCGCGGCGCGGAAGTTCCAGTGGTTGGGGCTGGCGGCCCACCAGTTGCCCGTGTGGATGGGGTACACTTTGAGGGTGTTCTTGCTGCCGAACGTGGCGAACGTGTCGCGGACGTGCTTGGCCACGATCTCGTTGACCTTGTCGATCTCCATGTTGGGCACGATGCGGATGGAGAACTTGCCGGTCACCTTGGCGGGGATCACGGTCTTGGCCCCGGGGGCCGAGAAGGCGCCCTCGACGCCGTGGATCGAGAGCGACGGGAACCGCCACCGCGCCATCAGCGTCGACTTGGTGTCCTCGAAGATGGTCGTCTTGGAGCCCAGCGAGTCGTGCAGCGTCTCCATCGTGAACGAGATGCCGTCATACAGCGTCTCCTCTTCCTTCGTGACGGGCGCGACCTGGTCCATGATGCCGGGAATCAGGATCTTGCCGTGCGTGTCGACGAGGCTGGCCAGCACGCGCACCAGGTCCGTCATGGGTTCCTGCGCCGTGCCGCCGAACACGCCGCTGTGCAGGTCCGCGCCGGGACCCGAGATCTCCACAGCGTAGTAGTTGCAGCCGCGCAGGCCGTATGTCAGGCACGGCTTCTCGGTACCCAGCCAGTAGTTGTCGCTGATGCAAACCGCATCGGCGTCGGCGAAGTAACCCTTGCCCTCCTTGTGGATAAGCTCCTCTAGCCCTTCGGAGCCGTACTCCTCCATACCCTCGAAGCACATAAGCAGGTTGACGGGGAAGTCAACACCGGCCTTCTGGTGCGCTTCGATGGCGTTCAACCAACCCAGGACGGGGCCCTTGTCGTCGGTGCTTCCACGTCCGAACATGCGGCCGTCCTCGCCGACGCTCAAGGTGAATGGCTCGGTAGCCCACCCGTCGCTCTTCTGCGCGGGCTGGACATCGTAGTGTCCGTATACAAGGATGGTGCGTTTGTTCTTGTCGCTGCCGTAGCGAGCGAGGACTACGGGTGGGAGGTCGAGTTCCGGGTTATCGGGCTGCTTGCCGAGGGGTCTGAGCTCGACGCTGGCGCCCAGGGTCTTGAGCTCGTCGGCGAGGAAGTGGGCCATGCGGACGACATCAGGGCGGCGAGCGGCCTCGGAGGAGACCGAAGGGATAGCGACGGCTTTGCTGAGGCGGTCGATGAAGTGCGACGACAGCGAGTCGACCTGGGAGAAGAAACCGTCGATTTGGGGTGCCATCTTGCGGGATTGGTGAGCTCGAAGGGCGGGGGTTAGATAGGTTCGTCTTACGGAGGGGTACTTGAAAGTAGGTTCCAGGGGAAGTGCCGGCCTTGTACGTCTTATATAACAAGACGATGCTGCTGGGATTCTCAGATGCGTCAGTGGACTCGATAGTCGCGTGAGAAGAGTGCGGGGCATTTGAGGATTAGAAGGGGGGAGGAGGGGGGGGAGAGGGAGGATAAGAAAGAATTGGAGGGGCGAATGAAAGACGAGATATTGCGAATTTACGAATTTGTAGCTTGTTTATCTAAAGTCTTAGGTACCTTGTTCCAGGTACTTCAGCACTTCAGCACTTCAGCACTTTAGGAGCTTCCAATTTAGCAGCTAAAGTAAATATTTTCAGTAAGGAATTTAAAGCTAAGACCCTTAATTGATTTTTGGCTGTACTAGAAGTAGAAGGTACTTACTATGGTACAGAAAAAAAAAAGAAAGAAAGAAAGAAAAAAAAAAAAGAGTGTGGTAGAGCGGTTATCGATGGCTATTGATAGTACTTGCCGCTACCCTACAGATTGCCCACTAATATACCCTTCCTAATGCACATGAGGTATCCACGCATAAATAAATGCTTCGTATAGGTATTGTGATGTTAGATTAGGGTAGGTATGCGGGTATGTTTAGGAAGTTGCAGAAAAACCACCGGGAAAGCCCCGACACCTTATACACCTTATACACCTTATACACCAATCGTTCACAATGAGAGCGTACCGTACCTATGAACCTAAGTTTATACCTGTCTTGAATTAATTGAAATCTTTTGTATTGGCTGACTCTATTCATCTATTCATGATACATCCAGTATTTACCTTACATCTAACTCGTGTCTAGTCTCGCTTTTCTAATCTACATACATCGGTAGTGTTACAAATATCAGTTATAGACATGAACATAATGGGTATATCCCTTGATCTACAACACGTTGAGCTCGAATCGAGCCCCTATTCCTCTTCGTCGCTCGAACCATTTCTTTTGTCTCGAGAACCATCACCTTGCTTCCAGAGCCCCCAAGGCCTACTCGGATTCTCCAATTCGATCAGTGGAATTGGCACTGAGAGCGACTCTCTTACTGATGCCGATGGCTTCACAATCATCCCGTTCCTCAAAAGCTGGTGAATCATCACATCCATCTCGATAGCTTGTTCAAGCTTCTCCACGAGCGGGTCTTGGAGTTTCATGCCTCGTGCCTGCTGCACGTACAAATATATCAGGTGCATCAGCTCCAAGGTATCTCCACGAGTCGAGCGAGCCTCGGCCAATCCCTCCTGTCCGAAGATCACATCTTCCCACGTCTTCAGAAAAGCCCAGCGTGCGTTCGGGTCTACATCTTTCGTGAGGAGTTCGTTCAGAACATACCTCATTTTAGGCGTCGTGCGACGGTTCTGAAGCGCATATCTGAAGACGACCCGAAGCATGTTGGGGTATTTTCTCGTCCAAGCTATTCGAAATAGTATATGATATGTGTCTGCGTTCGGTACTAGCCTTGGCCAGCGCGAGAGCATCGATTTCATAAACTCTAATTGTTGTGAAAAGTCCCTTGCGTGAGTCAGAAATGTGTTCAGTGTGATGGCATTGGGTGCTGTGATGCCTGTGGCATAGATGTGATCCAGTAAAACATTGCAAGCATCCCAATTTTGATGCGCCCCAAGCACATCCATAAGCCTATTAACGATAATCGTGTCGAGCCATCTAGGCCCGTATTTCTTATCTCGCTTGTGTATAAAAGTTTGTACATCAAAATCCTTCGAAATGCTATGTTCAAGATCGATAATTGCAATCTGTCTACCTATTGCGCAGAGAGTTGATGAGTTGTGATTAAGTCCTTTGTGCTTCAGCATCGTGATAACATAACGCTTGACGTGCACACTTTGTATCATTTCCAGGAACGCGACCCAGGAACGGCCTTGCGGGGCAAACCCTTTTCGGATCATCGCCTTGACTATGCTATAGAAGCCGTCGAGGTCAGCAGCTTTCGACGCACTAATGAGAAATATGTTAAATATTTCAGCATCCATAGGCAAGCCGAGGAGTTCCGCCTGGTTGAAGATTGTCCGGGATGCTTGACGGAAACCGCTCCCTCTGGATTCGATAAACTGGATAGACATTTTCAAAGCAGACAGGGACGCTGCTATCCTAGTATGCTCTGCGGTGAACAACGCGATGAGAAGAGAGACAACTACTTCCTGATGGTCGGGAAAAGTTGGGTATAACTTTCGAGCCACATGCGGCGGCAATCGGCCATAAACTAAACTGGCAACGTATTTCTCGAAAGTGTCTTGGGTCCATTGTGCAGGGCGGTTGACGTTATTAGCTCGCCTTTTTAAGCGATAGGTTTTGTACTTGGTAGAATTCGAAGAGAGTTGCACCGTTAACATCTTGTCGTCAACCGTAACCTCCCCATCCTCGAAGAGTAGGATCTCGGGCCGTTTTCCTGTTGCGCCCTCCCACATGGTTGACAATAGAGATTCTGTAGTTGGATCGGATAACCTAACAGCGGTAATCTTACCCACCACCCCTACGATATCTACAAGTGTCTTTCGGACCGAGTCCTCAGAACCGGATAGACTAAGAATAAGCCCGTCATTTCTGGCGCTTGGTTCTTCGATGATTTGAACGTGACTTTCGTTCCTGCGGCCGATCTGAGAGATATGCGTGTCCGGTTCCGAGAGTAGTGCACGAGCTTCGGCTGCTATACCCTTCCCTATGATGATTCGAAAATGTAACATTTCGCTAATTTCAACTGTATGCCTGTACATTAAGTCGAAGATCGGTCGCCAGCCATTGAAGCGCTCCGAAAGTGATTCGCGCTTTTCGTCGTATATGTGTTGTCTCGCAGCACTGTGCCGACGCTTGTGCAAGCTGCGGCGCGACTCTCTCTTGGTAGGATATCGAATTGCTCGCTTCACAACCTCAGCTGCCTTGGGTTGGAGACGGGACCTCCTCTTAATAACTTGCTTGAGCGCTGCTCTAACAATAGCCGATTGAGATTTTATCTTCTTTGAAGGTTCATTCGTAGCAGCCTTCCTTAAAAAATTTGTTCTCGTAAGTCGACGTCCAGTCGACATCCATCGACATAGGTTTAATTCCTGGTAGAGCGGATGGCACTGCTCCCTGGGAATCAGGGAGAGCCCTCTGACATGAGCTATGTAACATTGAGCTCTCCATAGCGACTTGATCCCCAGGGACATGAGCTACGAATATAGCATTTCTATGCTATGTCGGACCTGGTCCCTTTGTAGGGATTATTATAGATTTCAATGACATGCAACAAAATTTTTTGGGTTAAAAAAGCTTTTCTTCAGGTGGGAACGTCAATTCCAGCAAGGTGGGTCCCGTCCTTCACTAGCCTGCGAATCGGCTCTTCTTAATCCGGACTCATTCTTACAACTTCCATCGAAGCCCAGCTTTTTTTTTTTTTTTTTTTTTTTTTTTTTTATTGAGCATGGTAGGTAGGTACCTACCTTACACAAGGTACGATAGGTACCTAAGGTAGGTACATAATTGTACAATACATTAAGTACATGCAGCATTGAAGTCAAGCACATAGGCAAATAATTAAACCAAAGAAAATCATCCAGAAAGGGATTTTGCACCGATAACAATATTGGGACACGAATCACCCTTTTTTGGGGGGAGGCGGGGTATGGTATTAATGCGTTTTTTGAACGTGCTGAATATGCACTCCTAAGAAAACATATAGAATCAATAATGCTTATGAGTGTTCTCGCGGTTCTTAATAGCATATGGAGCACTCCTCAATTGTAGAGAGGTTTTTTTGGGGGGATAGTCAGCCGCGATGCAGATCGTCAAGAAAACTCCCAAGCCTTAAATCGTGCCTGAAGTTGAAAAGACGTTGATGGCCCCAGTGGTCGTATCGCGTATCGAGTCTCTGGCCATGTTATCCCCCCCTTTTAAGAGAGAATATCCACCCCGGCACTCCTCCCTCTCTCCTCCCCCTCTCCCCCTCTCCCCTTTTCTCCTCTGCTAATCCCATCATGTGCCAAGTAAACAAAACTCTTCGTTGCTCTGTCGTAACCATTCCTAATCATTCATGAGGTGTGCGGGGTAAATCCTAACGATTAGAAAGCCGGCGGGGTGAAAGGCCCAACGGTACAGCCCTGATAATATCCTGCCTGATAAACTTATACGTTAATCAATCTTTAGATGCGGCGGCCGCAGCTTCGGGCTTCGCTTCTTTGGGTTCTTCCTTCACGGCTTCCGCGACTTTGTCAGTTGCGGTTGAGGTGTTATTCGGCGATGGCTCGTTGGGCTTCGCCTGGGACTTGTCTTCCTCCTTCTTCGGCGTACGCGGGGGAGGCGAGGGGGCTCTGGGCGGTAACTGATCGGCGCTACCATCTGACTCGCCCGACGAGCTCTTAGATACTTGACTTGCTAGGTCCTTATCTTCTTCCGAGTTGTCAAACATTTCGGTGTCGTCCGAGTCGGTGAGAACTTCAGTACCATCGCCAAGAAAGATGATGCGGCCCTTGTACCCACCGATCCCAAATGTTTTGGACTTGTTCTCCATGTCAACATCATAACCACTGTCACTATCGTCGAAATTGTGATGCACGCCAGGTCCCCGGAATTCAGCTGAGTCTCAAAGTCAGTTCTATAAATTATTTCGAGACCCCGGGCTCTAAGAAGGCATACCGTATTCAGGAGGGGCACAAGGGCCGTCGCCTTTCGCCACACGGCTGGCAACCTCTTCGTACCATTCCTCCTTACTTCTGCCTCTTAAGAAGCCCACGATGATCATTGTCATGTTGTCACACCCAACCCCGCCAGTCTCCGAATTAGATGCTAGACAGTTGTCCATCATGTTCTCGCATATCTTATCCAAGTCCTGCTTCGCGGCAATACCCCTTCGAACAAACTCAACAACCGCTTGTGAAGATTGGCAGTCCCAGATACCTTTGAGTACCAATTAGCCATGTCTGTTCAACGTCTCGGATAGAAGGGAGGGAAACGTACCGTCACATGCAATGACCAAAAACTCGTCATCGTCACTAATATCGTGCGCAACTACGTCCGGATACGCTGTTACTATCTGCTGCTCAGGCGCAAGGTCGGCACTCTTCTTGAATTCAAAATCTCCAATGGCTCGAGATAAGGCAAGGTTGCCGTTGACGCGACCAAAATCGACAAAACCACCTGCGGCTGTAATTCGCGCCTTCTCGCCTACAAAACGGAGCGCCATTAGCGGATTTGTACGGAACAGCTATGCCGAGTAATTTTTACTGACCTTCGTTCTGTGGTTTGTGATCGAATGATAGCGGCTTAGCTCTTCCCTTAACACCCAAGACACTTCTTGAATCGCCAGCGTTTGCCTAGAAAGGTGAGTTAGCTATGCGAATCAACCAAGAGGGCAAGGCATACGAACAATATATATCTTCTCGCTAGTAATCAGCCCACAGCAGGCGGTGCAGCCAGATACCTCCTCCTCATATTGGGGGTCTAAACACGCGTTAGACTCTAGACTTCACGAATATATATCATGGTTGATCATTGAAATCCATACCGCTTAGTATCGCTCGGTCAGTCGCAAGGAATGTATCCTTCAGAGACTGTTCGTAATTTCCTGCTTTGAACGTGTCTTGTTTCTTAAGGATATCATATATGTTCTTGCCTGCAAATTGGGCAACCTTATCTCCACCGTGTCCATCAAAGACGCCAAAGAAAGATAATCGCGAGGGATGGACCTTCTTTTCATCTTCGGCTTTGGGCGTCAAGAGGTCGAGGATAGTGCAGTGGGCATCCTCCATGCTAATACGCCATCCCTGCATAGCAGATACACCGTATAATAGTCGATCATCTTCGCCTTTGTCAGAAGTCTAATAGAAGTTCCTCAGGTTAGTAGATGTTCATTCAAGGGCCAAGCGCTACATAGTTTTATACGAGGTGCCGAGGCTAGATCGTTGCGATGATGTTTGGCAAGACCGGAGAGGCGCGGAGTCACGGAGGGGTGGGCTGGCCGTGGGGGAATGGAGGGACAAGTGCAAGACGGCGCAATTGAAAGCTCCAAAGAGGACAAAAAAATTATCATCTTCATACCTTATCGACGACAGGCTCGGAAAGGGTTTGACCCATGGCGAAAAGAATTTATTATGCCGCAGCGCGTAGGATTAGAGTGGTTGAATGGTCATATACTGAAGGGAGGGGCAGTATCGTGGGTTGCTTTGTTGATCGTCAAAAATTTTCAATCGCTTCGAGACAGAAAATGGGTATGTAGACAAATACGGTAGCCGCCGCGGGTAGTGTCTTGGAAGGATGATGTAGGGTAGTGTGGGAAAAAAAAAATGGCACAAAGGCGTCGCGAAAGAATTGTGATCAGATGGTGCCGGAAAGCAGAGACACAGTTACGGTAGGTAGGATTAGGTAGGTTAGGTTAGGTAGAGAAAGGGTAGGCGAAGGCCAAAAAGCCAAGGAGGGGTTTTGCGAGAAACGCAAGAAAAAATCCGACTATTGGCCGTGAGCAGCTGGCAAACTGATGACTTAATCAAACCCTCTTTACGATGGATAACATACATTAGGTACCTACACCTTAGGCAGTTAGGTTCATTTTGCATTCTGCATTCAGGTTTTTTTTTTAATGAAGTACTGGTACTTTTATACCCATTCTAACATTCGAAGTTACTAACCTTTGAAGTTACCTTTGAAGTTACCCTGACGATTGTCACTCAGACAAACTGACGAATGAGTTGGTACCTGCGCACTAAAAAGAATTAAAAAGCCACTATGATGTCGTAAGAATACAACATGCGTCACGACATCATTTTCTGCGTTAGCATAAACAGTTAGTATAATCTATCAAGGAAGATCACATCTACAAATCGGGATAGGAATAAATTCCTAAGAGAACCTAGGGATCTCGAGAAGGCTGGTTATGACGCCCGATTCTGACTACCTGTCTGACCTACGTTAGACCCTTATTATACATGCAGATCCGTACATTGGAGGTATCCAAGCTAACAAAATACTATAATCGGGCATTTGTCGGGTATCTCAGTCTAACCGCAGCACATCTCCTTATAGTGCACTTAGGTACCTGAGGTGCCTAAAGTACCTAGCCTTTCATGACGCAGAGTTGAGAACTACAGTAGGCAGCTTAGGTAAGGTACCTATTACACAGAAGATGTAAGTGTCGCGTGTGCTATAATATTCTTCCAACAACCTATAGAACTAAAACAATTAGTCCATGTTTCACTGCAGAGAAAAGTGCAATAGTTAAACTTAGTTACGGAGCAAAACCTGGGGCAGCAGGGCAAGTACCTAGGTAACCTAGGTAAGAGGTAGAAGCTCAAAGTACAGATACACAACACAATAAAATACAAGGCCAAACTGTTGGACATCATTACCTGTAACAAGTTACGTGGGCAGCTTTTACTGAAAAAAAAAAAAAAAATTATTCAACATACAAAAAAGCGCACTGCGATAAACGTCTCTTTTTTCTGTGTCAAACCCGCTTGTACCCAAAACCATCACATCTTCAACCCAAATACCAATACAGGCATCCACTACACCCTCAGACGCTATCCGCGGGCATGATTGGTTGCGTGAGAACGGCATGCAATGCATTCCACAAAGAGTTAAAACTAAACCCATGCAGGGGATAACGCTACCACCACCTCGCTTTCGAGACCGCGAACAACGGTTCCAGAGTCCTCCATTGTTCTATTATCTTTTTTGCCACTCTCATATACTTGGCTATCACTGCTAAATCCTACTCATAGTTACCCTGATGAGCAGTTGCTTATACATACATAATACCTCGGTGTATGAGTCTCTCTCTCTCTCTTCTTGATAGACATCACAATACCTGAGCTACTGACACTACTACTACTAACGACTACGATAACGACTACGCTCGGACTCCCCGGACCGATGTTGTGGATTACAACCCTGGCCGTGACCCCCAAAACCCCAGCTTCGGATTGATCCCGGAATTCCACATTACGCAGGACTACATTTGTATGTAAAGGGCAAGGCAAAACGGTGAGATGTTGGCAGGCCACGCGAGGTGAATCCCGCAGTCCTGTCAGCTTCAGCTAGGGTTAGGTATGTCAAGTTACGTGTCACCCTAGGTCAAGGCCTCTTCACCTTGGATCGTTGGCGCGGGTGATTTTATGCCTAGGTATGTCCTGACCGGGAGGGTGTTATACCTTAGGTTGTGTGTCCCATTGGTCGGTCTTCATTACGAATATCTTACTCCAGTTGTTATACTCCAATAATACGATGATCTTGCTTGCACTTGAAATATACAGCTTAGCAAATACACATTAAATAGCGTATTAATATCATTAATATCCTTAAACTTAGGTCAGGTTAGGTAGGTTGGGTAGGTAGGTATCAGCCCTCATCTCTTATCTTTTTAATCATCGTACATTCATCAGATATAAACCGCAAAGCTCCCATCACTATCGACGCCATCGTCCCACCCGTCAATTGTCGTCGGAGGACGTATATCCTCCCACGCATCATCATCATCATCATCGCCACTGTTGTCATCGGCCCAGACGCTTCGCAGGCTCTTAGCGCTCTTCAGGCTCCGAGTCGACTTCCACCGCGTCGTCGATGACATGTTCTCGACGCCCGACGTGCCCGGCCCGTCTCCCCCCGCTGCTGCATAGAACTGCTGGTTGGGCCGGCTCGCGAGCGGCACCCTGCTTGCTCCTGCTCCTGCTCCTGCTCCTGCTCCTGCTCCTGCTCCTGCTCCTGATGTTACTATTCTTATTGTTGCTGTTGTCTGCGTCGGCGTCCGTGGTAATGGCCGCGTCGGCGGCGGCGCCCACCCGTTTTCTATCGAAGGTGTCTGCGACGTCAGACCTACGCTCGAACTAGGCGCGGCTTGTCGCCGGGTGTGGCTGAAGTGGGAATACTCGTCTCGGGACGAGTAGGTCACGTCCGATCTCGAGCTGGTCGATGGCGTGTTACGAACGGTGGTATCGGATGCTTGTGATGGGCCGCGTCTCACAGAAATTCTGTTGTTGCTTTTTTCTCCTTCTCCTTCTCCTTTAGACGTTACTAACGCCGCTGTGCTGCGTGGCGGTAATCGAGGTATTTCGCTCGAGATATTGGCCGGCGAAGTTCGCGCTATGCCCACCATATTGATGGATACGTCCTGCCGCGGCCATTGGCCCGGGGATAGGAGATTTTGGTTTAAGTCGTAGGTTATCCAATTGCCTTCTTGGGGTATATCGGCCGGTGGTTCCTCGCGTGAGATGGCCTTTTCCGGCTCGGTGAGGAGGTCCCTGAATGCGATGCCTAAGGAATTTCTCGCAAGCCGGTCCCATGACGAGTCGCTGTCGCGAGGGTTTACGCAGTCGTCCAGAGTTGGTGGCAGCTCCGGAGTTTGATGTAAGATTGTCTCCGGCGACTGGCTCCTTAACCCAATATTATTCCCTGATGATAGTATGGTTGACCGACGGCCGAATAACGACGATGACCCGTCTACTCTCCTGCTCATCTGTCTAGCTTCGCCCGGTCGGCTGGGTATATGTATTATAGTTGGCCTTGCGACTACATTCGTACTCGTCGTGGCTTCTTCCTCCGCTACCCCGGAGATCCCAGACGTCAGAATACTCGTGCGAGTAGTTTGGCCCGTAGCGTCGCTCAGAATGCTATTCCGTTGCTGATTATTAGTAGTTGGAAGTTGGCCTCCGCTCTCTCTCTTCCATAAATTAGATATTCTCTTCCCGACGCTACGAAGGTCAAATCCGGATTCTTGTTGCTGCTGCTGCTGCTGTCCCGACTTCGGTCGTACCAAGTAGCCTACGGCCGGCGGGACCGCATCGTCAGAATTCGTCTCATATCTAGGATTTGCCGTATAGGCAATTTCCGGTGTGTTTTGTATACTAAAAGGTTCGGTATTTATCGGGACCGAGAGGCTCTGGAACGCATCATTTCGGGGCCTCGTGGTAATGATATACGATTGTGCCTCCGCGATATACGCATCCGCTTCCCCAAGACTGGTGTCCGAGAGCAGGCTGACTTCGTCTGTTCCTCCTACAGTCTGTGGAGACGAGGGGTTATCCCGTCCCGCCGATAAGGAGCTGCTCGCTTCCAGAATGACGCTATGCGCGGGCGACTTCGCCCTGGAATACATCGCCATCATGGCGTGGGGGATCATGCTCCCGGTCAAGCTCGAGCTCGACGCGGTCAGCGAGCGTCGGTTCGAGGCACTCATCGACACGCGGTGCTTCTGCGCAGCTGTACTCTCGGAGTCCCGCGGCGGCACTATATCTATTATCCTAACCACTGGGCCCTTGCGGCTAGTGGGACGATGATGGCCATTGAAGCTTCCCGGCATGGGTCCGGATACCTCCCTAACGTCTATCCTCCTCGGTTGTTGCCGCCGCCGTCGGACGTAGAAGAGGAGAAGGATTATGCCGGCAAATATGAGGAAGATCGGTATGATTAGCAGCCAGAGCAAGTTCCTATTCGTGTCATCCGTGTCGGGTTCTTCCGGCGCGGCGCTTGGTTCGGGTGTAGCGGTAGGAGAAGCCGTAAGATGGATATTCATAGTCTTGGTCTCCGTCTCGTTTGTGCTTTTAGAAGTCGCGCTGAAGACAATGTGCGGCATCGCCCGAGCCTTCCCTGCTGATATACGCTTAGGAACAGATCCCGATAGGAGCAACGAGGAAGAGTTAAAGTCAGCCCACGAGGCCCCAAATTCGTCCTCTATCGTAACCTGGATATCCTCGGGCTTCGAGAGGTATTTCTTTAAATCAAATGAGAAATCATCGCCTGCTTTAAGATTTAGATCAGGCAGATCCGAAATGAATAGGCCGAAATGAATCGAGACGGTAAGATTCAGAGTATCGGAATATTTGTCTGTCACGGCTATAGTTATATTGGACGACTCGGCTGTCACCTTAGGTGTGCCAGCCAACTCCCAGGTTTTGTCGTCGAAGGATAGCCAAGTCGGCAGATCAAGCGCAGTGATGGTTGCGATATCCTCCCGTTTTAGAGGCTTCTTGTCCAGCTTAAGCACATTTTCCAGGTCCTTATATTCAAAGGGCTTCTTGTGTGTCGCATTGAGCTTAACCACTGGCGGCTCGGCGGTTAACTCGTGGCTCCCTACCGCTATCGAGAAAGACACCGAGACGGATGCGAACCCCACGACGTCGGACGCGACTAGTTGAAAAGTGAATGTCTGGGGAGGTTGAACGAGGGATTCAAATGGGGGTGTTTTGCCGGAGAAGGAGAGCTTTTCGGCATCGAAGGTGATCCACGAGGGTAAAGGTGCGTTGTCGCCGGAGACCGCATAGTAATTGAGCCCGCCGTCTCCGCTATCGGTTCGGAACGTGTGCTCGTCGAAACTGAAGGAGAACGGCTTCGAAGGGTGGAGGTGTAATGTAGATGGCGCTATGTACGTTCCAAGCTTGGGGAGCTGTTTCGAAATGGGCACTTCGACGACAGGCGGCTGGTTCCTGGATACCACCAGAGTCGGATTTGCCGTCGCGGATCCCGTCTCGTCCTCGGCTATCAGCTCGATCGGGATGCCCACAACCTCACCTAGTGGAACGTCTTCGTCCCTCGGCGTCCCGAAGAGCCGCCTCGAGGAGCTGTCGATCGAGAGCCATTTCGGCGCCTTGCCGAGCCGATATGTGATGTCGGATTTAGAGAAGAACGTCAATGGAGAGAAGGTGAATTCGAATGCTTCTGATATGCGAGCTACGGGCGGTAGTTGTGAGTTGATAGGAAAGTAGTCGACTGGAGTAGCCCCGGCAAGTATCGACCATACTGCTGCGCCGAACGCGAAGACCTCTTTACACTTCGCCACCATCGTGATGTATTACTACAGCTGCCGAAGCTGCTCGCATGAGAGTGAAGTATCACGCCAAGTAGGCTAGCTATACCGAGCTTTCAACAAGTATGTTCAGATCGGATCAGATGCTGTAGTCGTCGTTCGGATGACCGGACATGCTGCTATGGTTGAAACGGTGAATGAACAGGAGAAGTTGCAAAAGCATCGATGTCGGCCTAGCGGCCAACAGTATACCAGGAGGCCATTCTTCAACGATGACATCGTGCTCTCCCTTGCACCTCGCCTCGTTCCGCCCTGCCCTGCCTTGGGCCGGAAGGCGAACTGCCATCTCGAGAGGCTGCGCGAAGCGCGCGAGATTCGATAATGACGAAAGGAGGGAGGTTGGAGGGGTCTCATCACGTAAGTAATTCTGTTAAGATCTATTAGGTAGATGGTTTTGGCGCGTTCGACATAGGTAAGATAGTCAGGCTGTCGCGTAAGGCTGGTGGAATTCCAATGTCTCAGCCACGCGTCGGGCTGCGGATTGCCTACATAGTAAGGCTGGTAGAGATGATCGCATTCCCGCGGGGCCGGATGGAGGTGGGTGGGAAGGGAGGTCGCCACTGACATTTGAAGCAGTTTAATTTCACATATGTAGAGATGATGTCCCTGGAGATGGCATATGGCATGGCTGGGCAATATATTCGTCCTGTTGGGTTATTCCTACGAGGAAGACAGAGAGAGAGAAGAGAGCTTTGGCGTGCGATAGGGACTATTTCTGTCGACGGGCACATGCATACATAGTACGTTTAGTCCGATGATAAAGCTTTCCGCTTGGAATGTCGCGTTTGACTTGAGCCACCGGCTTCTTGAAAACGTGATGTTACATAACGTATAATAAAAGATGGCAGGCGAAAAAAAAAAGAAATGATAGTCGTTAGTCTTCGAGACTACGACCTCAGCCCCAACACATTTGCTTATCTTCCAAATAGAGCGTCGCGCAGAGTTTACTTTTAGACGGATTGGATAATATGATCCTTCTTCTAAGCCAAGATGACCGACCCCCTTTTAGATGAGAAACTAGACGACCTACACGCGTCTTTTCTCAGTACTCCAGATAGGCCCCTAAGCAAACAGTAGTTTTTGCTATAGAATCCGATTTCACCCAAGGTACCTCTTATCTCGACCGAAAGTGCTCGTCGTCAATTTTGTTCACTTGACTATGGCTATGCTGTCCAGTAAGGCAAAATGAGATAGTAGGTAGTCTACCCTTCGTAATTACGATATTGTCCAGCATCACTGTATTCTGCCACTAGGAAATTCATAGACAAAATTAGATGAATGAATATATAGAGATCGAATGCCTGCAGTAAGTCTTTATTGACTCTTCGATCTTGAACTTGAATCTTTCCCCATAGGCCTAGAGACTAAAATGAGAGCCCCCTTACATGAGTAGGCGATATAAAGTGAGACATCTACAGGCGCTAGCAATTCGAGGATGCCGTAGCCAGTCAGTCAACCGCATTATAGCTTACAATAGCTTTGATTATAAAATGGGGACGCTTTAGTTGTAACTTCTTACCATTTGGAAGTCATTTCACCTATATTTTGTGCAGTTCGATTCTTGAACTGTGTATACTTCCTGGAAGGGATGGGCTGACTGTCCGGGACATCTTTTCTTTTCCATTTAAAGCGGCACAGAGCGTAAATCCCTCTCAGATGTCGAATATTTGCAGAAGCGTGCAAACTGTTTTACACCTTAATCCGGCTTATTGTGATGTGAGACGGCAGCCCGATTCACTTATAGGGGTACTAGAGTGTGGGTTTCGTGATAGTGGCCTAAGCGAGTTGTTGTCTGACGTTCTAGATCCCGATGGATTTCACCGGAAGGCCACATGCGAACCTTACCGGGGCATCCCATCCCTTATCCGGTCTTTTTTTCTTCTATCTTTTTTTTTGTTGGGTCTGAACCCATAATTTGTTATCTACTTCACTAACTAGACTGACCGCACTACTATTAGTTTGATACCTTGGTTTAAACTTAATAGTGATGACTTGTCGAAAGAATATACGGTGACAACGACAGCTCTAAGAAAAAAATGTCGTCGCCTCAACGCTCACCTTCTCCTGAGTTTTCACCCTTGGCTATTGGCGAAGACCTCTCGCCGCTCCCGGCATACAAGGCTGCCGGTACCACCGCGACCGATTTCGCGGGGCTTCTCGCCGAACCCTTGCGGCTCCACGAAGACCTAACCTCCGGATGTGGTGGGCAGACTTGGCCCGCGGGCATGGTGCTCGCTAAGCACATGCTCCGATATCATCGGGATGATATGCGGAACTCGCGGATGTGAGTGAGGGATTTAGTCCAATGTTCCTTTGAAATTTTTTTGTCCCTAGTGATGCGGATCCAGGAGCCGGTTCCTAACGCGCGTCTTTCGGCATCCAGATTAGAACTCGGAGCCGGAGGTGGATTGGTGGGCTTGGCGGTTGCCAAGGGGTGCGCGGTTGAGAATCCGCTTTACGTTACGGATCAGTTAGAGATGTACTCTTTGATGGAGCACAACATCGACTTGAACGGCCTCGAAGGTCAAGTCAAAGCTACTATTCTAAATTGGTCAGTCAATACCTATCCTTGATACCTAATACCTTCCCTTTCTATACCTTATCTCCTTTATATGTATGACCCATGGGGCTTATGCATCTGTACTAACATATATGATATTTTGATATTCCAGGGGCGAGCCTCTTCCGCAGAGTATTGCCGTCCTTAAGCCGGACGTGATCCTTGCGGCTGACTGCGTCTACTTCGAGCCTGCCTTCCCTCTGCTCTTAACCACGCTCTCGGATCTTCTGAAACTTTGTCCCTCTGCCACCATCTACTTCTGCTTCAAGAAGAGGAGACGAGCTGACATGCAGTTCCTCAAGAAAGCACAAAAGTTATTCCGAGTAACAGAGGTCCCGGATGAGGACCGCCCAGTCTTCAGTAGAGAGGGACTTTTCCTCTATACTTTCCATGCTACATAAAGAGGGAATATTAGACTCCCGGCTCAAATTGCCCTTCTCATTATCGATCAATATGGGTGGTTTCGGTACAGGCTGGTTTCACACCCAAACATTCTTGCATGTAGTTGGCGACACAAATCAAGTTCTGTCTGCCCCCGGGGAAGATAGTGTTACGTCTATCACTTTTGGTGTCTAGATTAAGTTGAGGCGGGAACATGCAGGGCATCCAGCCTTTCTTGTAGAGATGCCCATGTTAGACAGAAAAGCACATCCAGGTAATCATTTGCCATCAGCGAAGTTCGGACGAATCCTGAATTCATAGGCTGTGATTGGAACTTACACATCTCTGACATCATGCATTTTTCATGCATGATCCCGTGGTTGTGTACTCTGATGCTTCAAGTTAATGGACTGCTTGATTTATGACTATTAACATCGTGTAACCCAGCGGAGAATACAGAAAGGTTCCCCGCGAGTTCGGGTTTACGTAAGGTATAGCTTGTCGTAAATCTCGTTATAAATCTCTTTATAAATCTTGTTGGTCACCTAGGTATACTAGGTATATAGTATCTGTCATTTGAGTCTAGACTAAAAAGATTTTTCAAACAAGTCTTATCCTATAGGCCCGGCACTTACCGATAGAAGCTCGACGACAGTATAAGTTGACGACTGCTATCATTCTGCAGATGCTTGGAAAATTTTCAAATAGCGTACTAGGCGTCTGAATGATTGATTTATTCCTATTGGACCGGCTAGCGTTGCTAACGTAGGAGGATCGGAACAACTTACGACTACTGGCTTTATTGCGCCAATAGTGGGCTTACTCGGCGGTGGCGAATGCATTAGTGGCATAGCTTGGTGACCACCACAGTAGTTAGTCTTGATGTTCTTGTTAATAGGCTCACTTATTATTTGTAGTTAGTATAAGATGTATGCAGTTCGTGTCGATCTTGGGGATTTCTGGGGAGCCATGCAAAAGTCGTGACCCTCGATCGACTATTCATTCCATAATGAGTGTAGAAAGTGACGTGTATTAAAAAAATTTCACGACATCTAGATTACCGAGATGGCACAGAAAATCAGGGCCAGTAGCCTATCTCACGGTGTCTAGATGATTTTCACTTTGCCTTAGGTACTGTAGTTCGCGCAGAAACTGAAAGAGATAAGCGGAGAGAGAATGCGTAACGAGAAAAAGAAGAAACCGGTTGGTGAGCCAATAGTAAACAGCGATGGCACTGAGGAGCCAGTAGAGATCGAAGTTTTGAACGCCTTACTCCAACAACGTTGTGTGTCCGATATACTCAAGGTTAGTGCCGAAACTTAAAACTTTGTACCTATCTCAACGTTTTTGTTGATAATAGGCGAGATCATGGAAACGAAGCCTATTCTATCGCGAACAATGCAATCGAGACCAATTTGTCCGGGACGACGCGAATACTATTCAAGTCGCAAACAAGTACCTAGTATGTCGGCTCCAAGGGAAACGTTATTGTGTGCCACCACAAAGGCCGTTCATGTGAAAGAATTACAAATCTATTTGCCCTCTTATTGGCTCCCCGTACTTTGATCTTGAATGTAGACTCGATCGCTCTTGATTCTATACCCACAAAGCCGCCAGATAGATGGCTTGCATGATGGATGCAAGCGGCCGAAATGGGGGTCAATGCCGACATTCGGGTATCCGCAGCGTGGAGAAAGTTGACGACTAGAAGCGGTGAAACTGGCACACATTATCCACGCGGAGAACCGGGCAATAAGGAGCTCTAACAAAGACTAAACATGTGGGATAGGGGAAAAAGAGGAGGATGAACAAAGGCCGGATGCCGTGGTATTGTCCACCAGCATCCACACCTCCACCAACGAGAAGTGAACTAGAACCGAGTCTTGACCTTCCGGGTGTTAATTGGCATCGGACCGAGCCTCATAGCGGGAAAAGTTGTACTTATGTATCTGGCGTATCAGTGTACCAGCGTACCAGCGTACCAGCTAGGTACGAAAACAGCTGGCTGATTGAGGCGTCGATCCACTTTCCCGACGAGCAAATCGCGAAAACCCGTTAGCTAATGGATAGCTCAGCAGGCGAAGGCCGGAGGGGAAGAGGGAGGGGGGGAAGGAGGAGAAAGAGATTGTCTAGAAGCCTATCCTGTGGAGCATAGAGAAACGCCGGCGTGAGGAGATTCAGCCCTCTTAAGCACGCCAACGTGGACGTGGTCCGACGTGGAGACATGTGTGTATGCACTTTGCGGCTTTGCAACTAAACTTGTACCATGTAAGGATCAATAATCCGTGCAATCTGGGTTAGCAAAGAAAAAGTTGGCTGCTGTGGAAAGGCGATCGACTTCGGCCGGGTCTGGCACTAAAAGGACTAAAATGACTAAAATGAGTGATTAAAACTAAAAGCTAAAAGCTCGCTTTTTTTTTCAAGGGGCCGCATTAATCCCATTGGCTCGTTTGTCGATGGCACAAGCTAACGTCAGCGGTACCTTGCATGGAAAGCGAGGTATCAATCAGGTACGCCCCGGTAAATAGCCCTAGCTGACCCGTGCTGACATCCCTCAGACCTCCATTAGCCACGTTGAACCCGCTCCGATCCGAAGTATCTGATTGGATGGATTGTTCCAAATGGGAGAAAGAGCATCTGGGAAAACCCCAGTTACGGATGGCTTCAACGTGCTTCAGCCAATCATAGCCCACTATGCATAAGCTAGTCCGTCCGTCAGGTACAGCTAGTGTACATCAGGCAGGAACCCTGTTCTGAATTTGTTTCTTGCTTTTTTGTTCCCTGTTGTCTTTTCTACTGCCCCCTTGTCTTTCTCTGCGGCCGCCACGAGATGAGGTTGTCCCGTCTCCCCCTGCTAAATAAATAACTGCCCTTACATTCCTTTCGTCTTGGAGAATTTTCTGATTCCTCTCTTTTCAACTCCTCCAGAGTCCACGCAAACGATATATCGCTCATTCTTTTCCAGGAGCAGTGCTCACTGAATACGTTCCTTCCTGGTGCAACAGCTTCGACACACTCATTCTTGAAGGAAGAGATTCGAAATCGATACTACTCAATCCTTAACTGCAAATTTACGATTACACAAGGACAAGTTCTTTGTTCAGCAGCAAAACTTGACAGCGCTTTTGAAGATATATACCCCCTCCGGCTGGATCCCCTGATTTACATCGCACAATATTGATTTTGTCTTCCTGAGGATATATTACTGCAGTTAACATATTCAATATGAAGTCCGCAACTATTGCCGCTGCTTTTCTCGCCTCCGTCGCCATTGCTCAACCTCATGGCCACAAACGTCATCACCATGAGAAGCGAGAACTAGTTACTGAGTGGGAGACCGTCTGGGAAACGGCTACTGTTATCATTGATGATGACTCCACTCAGACAATCCCTCCCTCGCCTCAGGAGACAAGCTCAGACAATCCTGTCCAGTTCTATCAGACCCCTGCCTACAGCGCCAGCAGTCCTGTCGAGACTCCCATAGTCGAGACCCCCACGGTCGAGACTCCTGTGGTTGAGACTCCTACTGTTGAGACTCCCAAGGTTGAGCCTTCGACGCCAACTACTACCTTCATCAGCATTACCCAGCCTGCCCAGCCTACCTACCAGGCTCCCTCTCCAACCACCACGAGCACATATGAGGCAGCCCCTACCCAACAGACTACTGAAACCCCTGCTGCACCCCCGACCAGCACCTACGTTGCTGCGCCCCCGGCATCTTCAAGCAGCTCCGGCGGTAGCTCTGGCGGCAGCACTGGTAGCGACGGAATTCCGTATGGCAAGAAGTTTGACGGCGAAATCACCTATTACAATGCTGCCCTAGGCGCCTGTGGCTACGAGGATGAAGGAAAGGATGACTCTGAGAACATCGTTGCTATCCCCAAACAGTTCTGGGACAACATCAGCACGGCGACCAGCTACGGTATCAACCAGCCCGCGCATCCCCTTTGCGACAAGACCATCACAATCACTGCCTCCAACGGCAAGACCACCAAGGCTAAGATTCGTGACCGCTGCGATGGCTGTGTCAACCTCGCCATCGATGTTACTCCCCATACCTTCCTCGACCTGTTCGACTCCCTGGATGGTGGTCGTCTCGACTGCTCCTGGACCATCGACGAGTAAATCTAACACGCTCATTTACGCATTTCCCGGCCCTTGGTTGCCGCGTCGGGTCAAATACCAGACATCAGCAAAAAATCTGTTTTTCCTGTTTCTTGGGGTACTTGCGCGGCGAAAAACAACACAGGGATGGGATGGGTCCCTTGACGACGAACGGGCACTTAAAAAAAGGGCCTTGATGACGATATTCTTTTCTGAGATGGTGGCGTTTTTTTTTTCTTATTGGACGCCACTGTCAATTATACGAAGGGGAAAAGCGTTGGGCGCTTAGTACCAGGATTGGCTGGTTGGTAACTTAGGCAGGTGTTAACAACACCTTGAGGAGTTAGACACATTTTTGGTACCTTCTTTTTTCTTCGAAAGCTCCGATCCTTTCTTGAAGACTGAAAGCTTGGGTCTGGATATATAGACTTCTGATTCTTCTGTACATATATTTTACAGATTTGGAAAGAAAAAAATTGATCTGATATGATCAGGAATGGAAAATGATTCACCAACCTAAACTTCTGATTCCACGCTATCTCTACCGCTGTGACTTCAATTGAATTGAACTGAACAATATGACTAAGTGTCTATTCTCTCGTATATGCGGATGTTCTTATTCTCAATCAAGACTTGGGCTTTGCACATCGAAACGGCCCTCAAGTCGAAGACCGTTTCGATGATGCGTAGATAGATGCTTTTGCGGTAGTACCAAGTCGCTGGGTCGTGCCAAGTGTTACTCACACTACCTAGGTAGAGGTAAGGGAGTGGGGAGATGCCGAATCTCGTATACGACGACATGTGTGCCCACCGCCCACTGCCCACGGACCTGCTCCACCAAAGGTAGGTACGCATTTACTACACGGTATTGGGACATGGCATCACGACTCACAACGAAGGCAATTACATAGTTCCGAGTTGACTTGGTGTATTGTAAACCGTATTGTACATAGCAATGCCGCACTCTGCTCGACACTTATTCGCCGCGGTATGATACCTAAGTGTACCTATTCCATCCATTCTCCCCGTACCCTTGCCTGGTAACCTCCGCACGGCCGTGCTTCCTCTCGTCCCCTTTGGATAATTATCCAATTTCGTATTCGTGGCGCAGCGCTCGGAGATTAGTGCACATTGCTGTAGTTACCTAACCCGTATGGATTAGTATGGACGTCTATCTGTATCTCACAATGTATGAGGTATGATATGATACCGATTACGAGCTGGGGGGCTTTGACCCCTTCGAAATGGGTATGTAGTGTGTCCGCCTGGAGGCTGGAGCACGATGCAGTCGGTAATAGCCTATCGTAATCACTAGTTAACTTGCGGTGCTATCCACCCATGGCTTGATCTTGGTTAATGTGGTGCTACGGATTGCATTAGCTGGTTCCCTAGACATTGCACTTTGGTAGGTTCTGGAAAGTTGGTTTTTGCGTAGGTAGGTGCACTTGCACTACGCATATGTAATATATATACCTATATACAAATAGAAACTATATACGCAGTGTAAGCAAGGCACTCTCTAATGATATGGTTTTTGAGACTACAAGACATAATGGAATTCAATAGGTACCTAAGGTAAGGCATAAACAAGTGTGGGTAATAGTAAGAATAGGAAGCTAGTAGAGCAAGAAGACCAGAAGCGTAGTTATAGTCTAGGTGAAAACTTCAACCTCAAAAGATAAATTGGTGTTGTAAAGAGATTTCACAAGGAATATATGTAAGATGGGAAATGCACCCGTATATAAGTACTCTACATATATAACAGATCTAATAGCATTGCCATTCCACATGGCTTCATGGCTTTCCGTTAAAATATACACACTATCAATAACATTAGGCAACAATAATTTCAATCTTTTTTTTTTAGCTGAACTTGCTCTCATATATTATAATCATGTCTTCGTCAATCCTCCCTGCATCGTCCATTTTTATATACTAGACAGATGAACATGCTAACATAAGTAAACGCTCTCGGAAACGTTCTTCAGCAATCTCATCGGGTATCCTTGGGGAATTCTCGTACTCGAACCCCATCTATAGCTATAGCCATCCAACCCAGTACTTAGGTTTCATCCAAATTCAAACGCCACAAAGCCAAGAAATATATAATCAATTCATCGACCTAAGCTTAGCAGTCCCTCGATGTACCTCTTCGTGTCCACTCCAATACCTTGGGCAAGCCGACTAGCTCCGTCCGCCCAACCGCCTCCTTCCACGTACGAGCCGCTCAGCCCCCTAAGCCTCGTATGCTCGCCCGCTCGGCGGATGAGGAAAATCTCCTTGCTGACCTTGCTCCTAGGACGGGTGCTCTTGGGCTGGCTCTGGGAGCCGACACTATCTGTCGATCCGCTATGTAGGCTAGCGTTCCGGCTTGCTTCTGAAGAATCTGGTGGTGGTAACGGAGTACGAGAACCATCCTTCTCCAATATGCGCGTCCATACGATCCACCAGCCACGGTTCGTCTTACAAGTGCGTTCCAGCTCGGACGGATTTGTCGACGTTAATATGTATGTGCTGAGCATTTGATTATGGGTATTAACCGCTTCCGCCCGAGACCAGACTGGTTGCGTATTTTGTGCCATCTGAATTGGCGAAGGTATACTGGGGATGGTAGAATGAATTGTCATAGCTTCCGGATCCCATACAAGGTCAAAAATATGAGAGCCTACCGGCCCCACGTCCGGCCTTCCCGGGCGATAGGCCGTCGACATCGCTAAGGGTTTCCGAAGCGGTGCAAGCTGATAGTGTAATGACATATACAGCTCGCCCCACGCTAACGAGTCTGTCCTGTTGCGAAAGAGGAATGTATAAATGAACGGCTTGTTCACGTAGACGACTATGCGTACCTTTTGTGATTTGTTAAGGTCTTGGTTGTCAAATTGGGAACCGGCTTCAAGGGACCCTTGGCCAGGCTCAGTAGTAGATCGCTTACGATCTTGGTTTCCGAAATCTCTTGTTATTTCGTCTTCTGGCCTACTTGCATTTTCCAACTCCACGGTAAGAGTTCGAAGCAAGATTCTGGAATTATGCCCAACATCTTCAGACGAATCATCCGATTGCTCCATGTTCTCATCATGCTCGGTATGACCAGCTTCCTCGATGTTGCCAAGAAGTCCTATAAGATAATGACCGGAATTCGTATTTAGAGCCTTTGGTGAACGATGGGAATCGCTTTGCGCTTTGTTCCTAGATATTTCTACTGGCACCACTTCATCTTGCCCCGTACCTTCTCCTCCAGAGCTGCCTAATGTCCAATGGGTACCATAGCCCATCTTAAGGTAGTTCATAAACCGGTTAACCCCACCTCCGTCACCTGCTTCTTCAGTCGGTTTTGGAGTTGCTGATTCGAGCTCACTGGCATCCGTAGATTTCTTTTGTGTACTTTGAACATTTGAGCTTACTGAACTGTTTGTTTCTGGAGCACCTGGAGGCCTCACACCGATATTTTTGGCGCTTTTCGATGTTAGTTTCTTCGGCTTCTTGGCTTGACGTGTTGAAGATGGACTATCTCTAACACCATACGCGTCTTCTCCCCACACATAAAGGTCTTCCATCCAGTAGGCAACATCGCGTAGCGATTTCTTCGATAGAGCCCCTACCCCTAGGAAAATAGCGCCATCCTCCGCGCCTGGCTCTTCTCCGGTGCCGAGCCATTTCGGAGCCGATTCTTCAACCCCTTTGGGATCCTCATCTGCGTCGGACTCGGAAGGGCCAAACTTTGATACGATCAAGTCAATCAGGCCTTCGGTTCTATCAACAAACCCTTCAAGGACTTCTCTTTCGCCGCTTCCGCGTTCCTCCTCTCCAACGCCGACGCCAAGTTCGCCACAAGCAGCGATCTTAATACCACCAAACATGCTAGTAATAGGGTTACCGTGCAACATGACGTCCCACGTAGACAGGTACAAGTCCCAGTATCGACCTAATATGCTAACGAATTTAGACCGTCTTAATCGAACGAACAAAGCGCTTAGAGATGCAGCATGATGTAGCAAAAAGATGGAATGGGCGCGAAGAAGATCTTGCATCAGCAGAGCAGCTGGCTTGAGTTCCCGGGACGAATATTCGACATTTTCAGACGCATCATCTTTTTGATTCGAAGAGGGAGCCCCAAGCCTCGGCGGCAGGGGTATCTTGGTCAAGTCAATAGACTGGGTAGAATTTTAGCATCAGCTTCAACCCCAGGCAAAGAAAAATAAAAGGAAAAGAAAGGGGGGGGGGGGGGGGGGGCAGTTTTCCGCTTACAGCTAATATCCACCAACCAGGCTCTAATTCATGCAACACAACGCGACTCTTCTCGGTCTCTATGGTATCGACGGGTTGACCATTGGCAAATCCACGGCTGAACTCGACCATGCCCTGCGCCAGACCAATCTGCCTCAACCGCTCATTCCGCTCCTCTTGAGAAATACTGTCGGTGGGCTTACCACGCGAACGGTGCCGTCGTTTCTTAAACTGGGTATTCACGGAAGCGTAGTACACGATCTGATCATCCATAGTCTCGTCGGTAGGGCCCAAGGAGGGGTTGAAGATTGCTAGGAAGCCTAGCTGGGCCGGGACGACGGTCGCAGGAGGGGGGGAGATAGGAGTCGCCATTGCGATGTCGGTGTCGCTATGTTATAACATCGGAAGATGAATGATGTCTGTCAAGATGCAGCACCGAAGAGACGGCCATAGCAGATCAACATGGCGCACGTAGGAATGGGAGAGGGAACGGGAGAGGGAACGGGAGAGCGGGTTGGAGAACCCCAATTGAAGGTTGAAGGTGTCGAAGTTAGATCTCGGAACGAACCGCGGGGGGCTAGGGGAGATATTGGTACCCAATGTTAGGCACGTCCTCCACCTTAGCGTCCTTATTAGCGTAGAGTTCGGCTGGTACCCCTCAAAAGCAGGGTTTTGATTGGCTAAAAGCGTAATACAGCACAGCGATGGAGATACCAGGTCGGACATATCGGCCCCGATTGAAATTCATAATAATAATACATAATAGCTAATACATAGCTTACACTACGTCTCAGTTGAGAAATAACTACCTACAGTTACGAAGTCCCTGTAATCAAGTGCAGCCCCTGAGCCCTCAGTCAACGGAGAATCGCTCAACCGCGCAACATCCTCCCACTGCCTCGCCGCCTCCACCGTATCCAGCGCGCCCTTGACAATCACGTCTTTAGCATCGCTTCCCAGGGGGACGAACGAGGGGAACTCCCGACTCGCCGCGACCCCTGTCGACGTGACAATGTCGTATATGATGCTCGCCCCCTTCGCCGTGTCCCCGAGCTGTTTGCCGTGGATGGCCACGGCCTTGGCGTTGACCGCGCTCACGAGATCCGCGTAGTCCGGGATGTCCGCGCTGACGCCCGCGAAGTTGGTCGTCTGGTTCATCAGCTCCGTCCGGAAGAGCCCCGGCTCCACCAGGCAGTGCCGGATCCCGAACGGTCGGACCTCCTCCGCCAGGCCGAGCGTGAGCCGGCGGAGGGCGGCCTTGGTGGCGTTGTAGAGGTTGAAAGTTGGCGATGTGTACCTAGTAAGGGGGTGTTGTGTTGTTAATGATATGCTTTCTTGAAGTCGGGAGAATATCATCACACGTCCTCTTTAGAGACGAAATGATTGCTAAAATGGGTGGGAATTGGCTCTGACTACAACGTACCAGGTGGACATGGACCCGATAGTAACAAGAGTCCCGGAACGTTTCGCGCGCATGTGCGGGAGAACGGCGCGGTAGACGTTAATGGGTCCGAAGAGGTTGGCTTGGAACTGCCGGAGCGTTTCCTCGGGCGTTGCCCCCTCAACCGTGCCGGCTTGCACGTAAGCAGCGTTATTGACCACGACGTCGATGGTCTGGTAAATCTTCAGGATTTCCGCAATAGCGGCTTGGATCTGCTCCAGCGGTTCGTTGTGATCTAGGCGGACGACGGTGACACCCGGCAGAGGAGCCATCTTGCTGGGATTACGGGTAGCGGCGAGGACGCGGTCGCCTCGAGCTGCGACGACCTTGGCTAGCTCTAGGCCGAACCCAGATGAAGTGCCAGTGATGAGCCAGACACGAGACATCTTGTTTGTTTGACTTTGTGATAACAGCTAGTCTATGCTTGAAAAGAATATCGGCCAGCTTTCCAGGCGAGTAAAAAAACAGGGGGGGCAGAGGGGACTTTAATCGATCCTGAGTGCATGGACGAGAAAAATAATTGGAGATCTCGATCTCATACTAGGCTAATGGGATAATTTTGTATAGAGTATTGTTACTCTGTGATACAGCTGCTTGTTCTTACATCCCCGGCTCTTGATGTTGCCACTGATCTTCTTCCTACCATGCGATGCGCTGGTATACAACGGCAAATACGGCTGTAAGACAAGAGCTTGGTTCGTATACGTGGGGTATGTCATCGAGATGGACAGTTGCATGCGTAACCTTGAACAGAACCAATCACTTTGTCTAACACTTATCTATTCTAGAATAGGGTATATAACAGGTAATCCATATGTTCTGAGTAGATGACTACCAATGCATGAGCCGTGGAACCCTCCGACACGAAAAGGGGTTAGGGTTAGTCTTAAGGACGCCAGGAACGCCACGAGCTTTATGAATCGCTCGTGTTCTACGGAAATATCAAAATAGGACTAGACTGAGAGAACTGAGTATCTTTTTTAGTTCGCATGATGTTTGATATCAATAATCTCATATGATCTTTAACCGCTTGACGCTCGGGTTAATTACCATGCATTCTATTTGCAATGGAAACCTGTGGGCTTCCTTCGGAACGTGTACTATCAGCTCCCTGAAGACTTATACTTACTATCTAGTTGTCAATAACCTCTCTATCAGCATCAGCACTTACCCCCTCTTGGTATGTTTGCTATTGAAGGATAGCTTACCTTAAGTAATCTTCTGCTCTTATCAGATTTGTATTAAAATTGACGTTGAGTATAACCACGGCATGTATGTCTGGCACACGAATCAGTCTGCCTTCATGGCGGGTACCTAACACTAGCCTTAGGAAAACTCTCTTCCATAATGTTTTCAGGGAGGCGGATGAGAGTAGATCTTAATCTGTCTATTTCGTACACCCATTCGAATCCATCAAGGACCCTCTACCTCACTAGGCATCAAGTTACCTGTAGAAGCGCCATTGAGAGTTAGCTTAGTCTCACGCTGGCGCGATGTCCATAGTATAGTTATTCTCATAATTACCCAACTTCATGTTTCTTAAAGATTAAACCTATAATTTAACCGCGAGTTAAACTAGACTCGACTTGGGTACCTAAGGTATATGGTTACCTACCTGTTTAGATAGACGCACCATGTAATATCCTTTACGAAGACCACTAGCAATAAAACCCACTCGATAGCATTGCACGCTTGAATCGTTAAAAAGCAGTATTTATCAATTAGCTATTGACAAGCTTGCCGCCGTATATACGGCGATCTATAATTGGTTCGGTAACCCCAGGACAAAAAAAAAGGTTAAAAAAAAAAAAAAAACCGTGACTCCTCAGCTCAGCTGTTCCCAGGAATTTCTTGGAAAATTCTGTCCCTCAGGGGGTTTCTCTGGGTGGTTATTTACACTTAGCAATTCGGGTTTGGTACAGCTGATCGAAAAAATATCGCATAAACATCACATCCCTAACGACGCCTCCAGAATGCTGTTGACGCGCTAAACACCCCGCGTCATAAAGACCGAGTTCCTTGTTACAAGTTTTTGAGAACATAGGGAAAGGATTGTCGGTTGAGCTGCCGCTCTTACTAAGTGGCATTATTGGGTATCCGACGGCCGCTTTATTTTAAGTCGGAATCCTCTCGAAAAGAGTTGTCCTCCTGTTTATACAGACCCAAGAAAAGTAACTCCGGCCCCGTTGTCATGATTGTATCTCAATATGAATTAACATTCGGACTGTGTCCTGCTAGTAGAATCCTCCCCCCGACATCACAAATGTCACTTAGTGTTCGTAACCCGCACCTCGTTGCCACGGACTGCTTCTTGATTAGTTTCTATCGACTACTAGTACTCAGATGATGCTTACCTAGCATTGTTCTGTGCTCTATATGAAGGAGGGCTACCACTGTGCTGCTGTTGTAATGGGGCACCTGATCCATATGGGCTCGGAGCCCTAGGTGGACCACTAGAGGCCGGGAAGAGTGGTACAGAAGGGTCTACTGGAGAGTGAGGCGGGTTCGAGTTGCTACGACCATAAGGGTTGCTGGGGGCTCTCGTGGGAACTGTCAGATTTGATGTATCCGTACGGCGGCGCAACTCGGCAGAGGAAATCGACTCGTTATCGTCGTCTAAGTCTAAGCCGTGTTTATAACCTGCCTTATCGCCGCGGGCAGTAGCAGCAAGGGCGTCCAATTCGGTAGTGCCTGTAAGTTGAGATTGTGACTTCATGAACGATGTTCTGTCGTCGGCCATAAATTGGTAACGACCATCGGGGTTCTTGCGATAGAAAACTAGCGTGGTTGATATGATCACCATGAGTAGGAGAATGGTGGCAAAAATAGCATTAAGGAAGAACAAAATAAGACCGATAACACCGTTGACTAATGGAGGCTGATTGAACACGTCCGAGAAAATTAGAAGGAAAATGGCATTGATGAAGTTGACGCAGAAAATGGCAATGTTGAACGAGTTGGTGCTCTTGTCCATCCAGGGTCGGAGAACGCTAGCAGTAATCAAGGCAGCGGCTTCAATGAGGAGGAATCCAATAGCCTGTGCGGTACTACTACCTTGCGCAAAGGCGAGGAACATAGCCTTAACCAGAGAGTATCCAAGAACCGGAATGATAAAATAGTACGCGGAGGCACGAAACTGAACGTATAGGAATCCCCATTTGTTCAATGCTTGGGGATCGGAGAAGAGGATGTACGCAGGGTTCCTGTGCATGGCGACCGAACGGCGAGCGATTCTGATAACCTTCGAGGCAGCCCAACCTAGAGTAGCGGTCATTCCAACGATGAAGAATACTGCTAGAACCACTTCGGCAGGCGAATCATTTTGCGTGAATTCCCAGAGACACAAAATGGCCATCTGAGGGTAACCGATGAGAGTGAGGCGGAACAAAATACCCTTCAGAACGGTGAGCCACCCGTTGCGGAACTCGAGGAAAGTGTCACCTTTCATCCACTTCTGCTTAACAGCCAATTCGCAGAGACCCTTGAACGCTGCGACAGCGCCAATGGTAACAACAACGAACAAGCAGAAGAAAGTCAAACCAGTCATGAAAAGATTAGTCGTCTCGATACCGGCGCGGAAGGCCACACGCTGGATACCATACACGAGGTAACTGCCTGAGCCCGTCATTACATTCCCACGCTTCATCAACGAGGGGGCACCTCGCGGGAGGAGGGCAGCCGAACGTCGGTACAGATCAACAGCGGTGTCAGGGAGGACCGAAAGAGCGCGCTTTTCTACTTGCACCGAGACGGTGGTTAAGGAGTCAAAGATAGTGGAAGGTGTGCCACCGGTGGCTCGCTGATACCAGGTAAAAATGTCTTGCATGAAATCGACATTGATGATACCCATCGACCACTGGAAATCCTGGGTCCACGATTGAACAACAGGGGGCAAGTGGATAGCGGTTAGTCCAAGCATGGCTTGGGCTTGAAAGAAGCTGAAGAGCGACAGGGCACCCGACGCGATGTGGGCGGCAGCGTTAGAGTGACCAAGGCCGTTGATGATAGCCGAAGAGCAGAGTACTAAACCAGCGATGATAGCGAGAACCCACTTAACGGCAACTAAGTTGACCGTCTTACCATTCGAAATATCGGCCTCTACACAAGCCACGCTCTTCTTGGTATCAGCCATCGTTAAGGTAACACGGACGGTGGCGTCCAAGTCGGGGAAGTTGTAGGCGATACTGGGAATCTGAGAAGCGGCTTCCTCGCCCACAGGTAAGTTGAACTTTAACGGAATCTTACCCGCAGTCATGGGACAGAGTCCTGCCAACCCGATCTTGCAAGGGTCGATAGTCGTCTCAATAATCTTGTAGCCATATGCCGAGATGTCGACATCGAAATTGACTTTCCCTTCAACGGATGATGTCGCGACGATATTCAAATAAGCTGTGTTATTATTCGGCGTGTAGGTGACCTGGAAGAGACTGGCGGTAAATTGAGAATCCTCCTGACAATTATTCAAGGAACTCGAGGTCAGCATAGGCTCTGCGGCGATAGCGCCAGGGACGAGAGTCGCAAGCCCTGACAAGAGCGCGACTGATTTTATTGTTGACAACCACATGGTTGCTGATGTGTGATAGTGTAGTATAGTCAAAAGTTTTCTCTCTATCCTGAACAAATTCGGTTCCACGATATTCGCTGCGTCGGTAATACTGTCCTTTGTCGGTAGTGGTTATTCAACCACATTCGTAGGCGTGTCTGGGCGGGTTGTCGACAAAGAGGCTCGTTGATTGTTCCCAAACAAACGAGCGGGATCGGAAATCAATGGGGAAAGGGAGTAGTAAATCGGGGTAGCGAGAGTAATCTATCGAGGGGGTTTTTCTTCTTCTGGTTGATCGGTCACCTGTCCCGAACACTTCTACCTATCCTCCCTACGTAAAACGAGTGGCGTTGTGTGAAAAAGGGGGTTGGAATTGGGAATTGAAAAAGGGCCAGGAAAGAGGAAGTTTGACCCGTTCGCAGAAAGGGCCTTTCCTGGTATTATCTTACACCAACTTAGTCGATGATGTAGGAGAGAAGTAATTAGTGGAGAGTTAGTGTAGAAGAAAGAGTTGAAGCGAGTGACTTGTCCTAAAGCATGGGAGAATTGTGTGTGCCCATTTCAAGGTAATGGGATGTAAAAGACAGGAAAAGCAAGCGGTTTCGAGGTCGGCAGGGGGGGAGAGAGAGAATGCGGGAATGTGGAATAAAATTGGGAGGTAACGCGTACGTACACAAAGGGGGCTAGTCATTTCCGTATTGATTAATTATTCCATTATCTGGGCTACTCCTTCCTCATTTGTCTACCTATTAGTAGCATATCTTCTCACAGGAATGCGCCTACCGACGTGATATGTGCATGACTAGGTACCGACATATGTACTTAATAGTATGTAGCCTGGGTCAAACGGCACATATATGTACGTAGACAGTACTTATCTAGGGTACCGTACTGAACTTGCTGATACTTGCCCAGACTGGACTAAAAGGGTCGGCGCTTGGCTCCAAGACAAGCGCTAAGATTAGCTAAGAGACTTTAAGACTTCCCATTTAAGTTTAACTCCGGATGGAAACTTGCATGATAATAACTGAATAGCGTGTGTAGCGTGTGTAGCGTGCATCCGGTACTTGGAATTTATTCCAACCTCCCTCGTGATTTGGTCGCAAACTGATTTGGGGAAGGCAAAATCTGGAATTGTTGCATCATCCCGCATCTGACATCACTTGAATGGTGAAGACGGCTTCAAGAATTTAGAACCTATCCACAATTGAGCGCCTGCTGATCTGTGGTTACTCCTTCTTGATTAACGATAATTGACTTACACTACCACTACACTACTAGATTGACCAGACTACCTCAGGTAGGTAGCGATTATCCCAAGTTAGAGACGATGTTCGAAACACGGGCTGGTTTTGGCGCCGCCAATGGCCCAATGCGAGCCAACCAGGGGTAAGCGTCCCGGGCGTCTCTAACATGCACTGCCACCAGACCCTCTTCCAGGCTCCTTAGCCAGCTAGCGACTTACATACATAGTACATGCATGAGAACGCGTAATTCCTCCTGCTGAGCATGTTTAACCAGCTGGCTGGGCACTTCACTCCGCACAAACGACATTCTAAATGTGTAAACGCCAGAACAAAGCGAATAAGCTAAAGGAATAAACTAGTATAAGATAGTCAAACCAACAACAATTTTTTTTTTTTCGCACTCCCTCGTATTTAACTACCTAGGTACCTTTCCTAAAAACTTACGATCAATCGCATCTTAAATTGTCTCCTCTCACCCAGTAGTTTAGTTGAGGTTGAGTTGTATTATGTCCAGTTGGCATTGGCATCATTTGGCCAACTGTGGTTTACTAGTCCTGCTGCAGGTGTGTCTGTTGAGTTTTTTTTTTTTTTTTTTCGCTCTTTTATGTGACGAGAATGGATTGTGTTAGCTGCATTGGATAAGCGACCGGTCGAGCCGTGCATTGCTGATCCAGCTGATCGCATTCTGGTATCTGACCAGATTTTCTGCTCCTGCAAGATGTCGTCATCCGCTTCCTTGTGTCTCATAGCAACCGAATTTCCTAAGGGCAGTAGCAGCTTAGGTATGATATGCATTAGGTATCTTACTACGGGACAGCAGATGTGGATGCAAGAAGAATCAAGCTGTTATCTAACGTTTCTTGAACGATCCATTTTTATTTTTTATTTTTTTTCGACGATAATAATTCCAGACTCCAAAAAAAAACGAAATTCCTTGGCATCTGAGATCTCTACGGCGTAGTGCCTTTGGCCGGATTAGCACCCTTACTACGGCGGTACGGTACGTCGCAAGCCGAGTGATCCGTGCTAATTATGTACCTGGGCTATAGCCTATGAATCCTCCCGTATCAAATCATACAGATTCCCGGGCCTACCAGTCTAGATTTCACAAAAATACAACAACTCCAACTTCTCAGCCTCATGGATTATTAACTTTGCATAGACACCTAATATATACGTTTGTTATTTATCCTCAACATGACCTCGACAGTTGGTTGCTATTGACATAGCAGTAGTAACCTAACACAGTGCATTTGCCATTCACTGCCTTAGGTACACTTGCAAACGCCTTAGAAGTACTCAGGTACTTAGATTATATCCCGTCTTATCCCTCCAACTCGTATTCGCTTCTTCGTACATTTATCGTATTTACCGGATTGACCTAGGCACTATGTTGAGTACTATACCAGGAGCAGCGACATTCGTTGTCCCTTCACTTTGACTATATGTCAATAGATTAGAGTTAATATTTTATACCCGTTGGGCGCATCCCTAATATAATTGAGTGCTCTATAGGTACCTATATCTTACCTAGGAGGTAGGTAACTACCTAAACATTTTACAACATCGCTGATACGAACCTCTAAACGGTCGTCGTGTTAATGAGAGCTTTATTCTATTCTATTTTATTTTTATTTCTTTGTTCAAGGCCAGACGACACAGCTACAATGAGCCGACTTTGCAGCTTTATTCGATATTTATAAGGCTCTTGCGGGTTTACACTCAAGATTACGCTTAAGCTACAGCATCAATTATAGGTAGGTATTCTTAGCCAAAGCATTAACAGAAAAAGTCGATATTATATCCAACTATCCACTAGGACAAGGCAAGGCGGCTTTAATAATTAATTACCCACCTTGCGGTAATTAGGTAGGGAAGCCTATTGAAAAAAAAAGGAACCATAAACTTAACAGGGACTTGACACTTTACGATCTCCTGCTCTTCGTTGAAACCAAGGTCGCGTCCACGATCTCCATCTTGTTATCCCCTTCAAAGAAGCAATATCAATAGAACGCTGCTTCGCGTCGATAGAAAGTCTTTCTGCTTCTTCTTTCCTCTGATGGTTGAGCCACTTTAGCTTGAGGACCTCCCTCCCCAGTTGGGGGAAGATCCTGTTGACATTGTCGCCTGTCTTGGCTGAGGTCTCAAGGAACGCACAACCCAAGCCAAAGCTTGCTGCGAGCTTACGACCCTCGGCCCAGGAAACCTCCCGCTGCTCGTCCTCGCAGTCGGAGTTGGTTCCTACGAGCATGAGACCATACATGCGTGTCTCCCCGACCATATCGCGGATATGGTTGTAGACATCTTGGAGGAGGGTAAAAGACGACCTCGATTTGACGCTGTATACTAGGACAACAGCCTCCGTAATCTGCACAGCTTGCGTGAGCTGCTCCTCACTGGACAGATGCCGAGAAGGGAGTTCTAAAGCATTAAGGATATAAGTTTGGTCCTCAATGTTTATAGTGTGGCGGTAACCTCGTTCTGGCTCGGCGGGTTTGGATAATCGATCCTCTTCAGCAAATGTACCACAGCAGAACTATGCATCATTAGAAGACAGGCAGCATGATATTCTAGATACCATTACCTTTTCTAGAAGCGATGTCTTCCCACAGCCCTTGTCTCCTAGAACGAGGAACATGAATTGTCCTGTATGTCTTTCCGGCGGAGGCAATCCTTCATAAACGCTGTCATCTTCCTTGTCGTTCGCTACCCAAGCAAGCAATGCTCGGAAGTATCTAATCTCTTCTTCACTCCAGTTAGACTCGGATTCGCTCATTTTGCTGGCAAAAATCTATGCGGAGGACATATAAAAAGACAATGTCATGTTCGGGTGAGAACCACACCACCAGTTAAATATATGCAACGAGGCCTTCGTGGATTACAATACTACAGAGAAGCATAGTACAGCTACGAGAATCGGCATATCCTGTGATGCCTTACAACAGGCCCCTTCAATTCTGCAGAATGTTACAGAGATCACCTCGGTGCGACGAAGAAGTCACAAAGATCGGAAGCGAAGACGTTTAAGGTAATCGACTGCTATCTTCACTGCATGACCCGACATCGATATCTAGATGAAGGCGTCACCAGCTGCTATCGGGCGATGACAGAACCAATCTAGTTATAGGTAATTCCCGAGGCGCATTGAATAGTGCATTTCATTGCTTACCTGCGTGCATGCACCCATCTCATGTGGATGGTATCTTACTCAGTTACTCCGTAGTAACGTCATTTTCGGAATTATACACTGTATCTCTAATAAGTGTTTGCTCGAAGTTCTATTCTCAGACTTGACTACGACGTCTCACATCCTTATTGAAAACTTACAAGTTGCAAACGAAACTAAGACTTATCATTCCTTTATTTTTGGGGGGGCGGGCTAGACTATCAATCATGGCGCCTCCCACTGGCCAATCTTAGCCCTCCAGCTCCGATTGCTAGTTCCGCTTCCAGTCGGTGCGGCTGTGAAAGCTGGACATAAACTGGGGACTCGCCGGGATATGGATCCATGACTATGATGGCTTGTCTGACCCCAACTTTACCTAGGTAGCTTCTTAATATTTCCTTTCTGTTGCCTAGCAAGCAAGCTTGGTCCACAGCTAGAGCTGGCGTCTTGTTGCTTGGCTCGCCCGACTTGCTTGCTTGCTTGTTTAACAGGTTATTATTAGTGGCTGAAAATGGTTGAATTAGGTACCTATTGCTGGACGATGGGCTTTGAGAATATTTCTCGCGCTCGTTCGGATATTCTCGTTACCTTGTCCGTATCGCGCTTCTTCTGTAACAAAACCCAGTATAACTTCCTAAATACGATAGCGGGGTGGTATAGTACATATCTGCTCTACTAGATCTTTTTACACGGAAGCTGGTTCGTTCTCATCATACTGGGCCTTGATTACACCCTACAAATACACGGTGCGTAGGTCGGGAGAAATTAATAAGGAAACGGCATTCACAAGCAAACACTTGAACTTAATTAGGCCACAAGCTTCTAGAAGGCCAATATAGTTGGTATATACTGCTCACGGAGTTGCCATTCGGGCTTCAATGAAGGAAACTTGTGGGTTGACTACGGAATGATCTCTTTAACGATCTGTGATCTAGAGATAATTCCAGATCTGTGAAGCGGGAACACAGAGCACAGAGCCACCGCACCACCGCTCGTTTCAACAGTCGAAAGTGGTGTAAGATACCTACCTACATTAGGTAGGTAATCTAGTACGAGTCCATTATCGCTCGACGATAACGCGACCGTGGACATGGCCTATAATAGTCGTTTCCAATTTATGCCCCGGCAACCCTCACACCACCTGAACCACAAAGTCTCCGATCTGTCGGACAGCCCGTACAACGATGAGACGTCCACTAAGATTAGGGGCCGGGAGTCCCTCGTGTCACTCCAGTCCGCGTACGAATCTTCACCGTTAGACGCGCCATCAGATGGGAATGCCTATGGGTCAAGTCCGTCTTGGTCGCTGCCCTTTATTGGATCCGGATCTGGAGGCGGGAGGTACCAACCCGTATCTCCGCCCAGCCGTTCCAACTCGACATTTGGGCGTTATAGGAGCGTTCGCGTTAGACCTCAAGATACAATTCACGAAGATGAGAGCATCGACATGTCTCTGCTCCGCGCAGCCGCACCGCTCGGATATTCTAGTCCGCACGACCCTGTCGCTAGCGATGAACCGGCAATCGATCTATCTTCCTTCTCCGGACCTATGGGTGCCGAAGACGAAGAATTCGTCAAGTCGCTACAAGCGAAGGAAGCTAGAGGCTACTTAACCGGAGGGTTAGGGGAAGGGATGAGCCCGGCAGCAACGCTCAAGCAAGAACAGCTTCTAGCAAGCTCGCCGTCTCTTAAGCGGAGCTTCACTCGGTCCTTTTCTATGAAGAGCAAACATAATTTGAAGTCAAAAGCAGGGTTGAAGGAGTTGGGACAGAATGAGGCAAATAGGAGGGGAGACGTGATAGAGGTTATCATGGAGGAACCTGCAGACTTAAGCACGATGGTCGGGCCAAATGTCCTTGGGTCTGATCCGAATCGTCGGTATTCGCATCTCCCAAGCAAGGAGATGAAGACGGAGGTGTTTTACCCGCAACCTAATTGGAAACCATTTTCCATGAGATGGCCGTATAGTAAGTACTGTACGCCACCATCAACCTACATTACCTACTAACCCTTGTTGTAGTGGCTGGCTTAATTCTACTATCCGTTGGCCTTGCCATTGCCCAGGAGATTCTTTTTCAGAAGTCCACTGAAGCTCCTCTGGTTAAATTCCATAATGCTACGGATCTTGGCCCTGGGTACTATTTTATCTTCAAGTTCGTCCCAACGATAGTCACCGTCACCTATGGTGTGTTGTGGCAGAACACAGACTTCGAAGTCAAGCGACTCGAGGCTTTTTATCAGCTATCTAAAGAAGGGGGTGCCCTTGCAGCGGAGTCGATTAACGTCGACTACATCACCTTGTTCAATTTCACCCGGCCGTTCCGGGCCCTACAGCGGAAACACTATGCAGTAGCCACCTCGTCCTTGGCGACTCTTCTTGCCGTATCCCTAGTCCCAACTCTCGGCGCGGCCGCGCTGGTCGTAGGCCCAGATCGGCAGATAAGGCTCTCAAACCCTGATGTCGAGAAGACTATCAGTATAAGTCCCATCCTATCCCGTCTCCTAACCATGACTTTCTTTGTCATCGCAGTGCTGGGATGCGTGCTATTCTATCAGCTTAACACGCGGCGCTCGGGTCTGCTCTCGGACGTCAAGGGGATCGCGGGGCTAGCGTCGATGGCCGTTGTCAGCCATATCATGATGGACTTCAAGGATATGGACGTCGCTAAGCCCCAGGAAATTCACCACAAACTTAAGAATCGGAGGTACGCGCTGCGGAACTCCTCCCTGGTCCCTGAGGACTTTGACCAGGTATCTCCTCTAGCCAGCGACAAATACAAGGATGCGCACCTACCGGAGAACCCACATCCGCTTATGCTGCGCGCCGAGGGCTGCATACCCTTCATTATCGGGGTGTTGGCATTCCTAGGTTTCATCCCAGTGTTCTTATTCACGCCGGCTAGCGTGCTGACGCACAAAGCGCCTTGGGCCGTTACCCTGCTGGCGGTTATCATCAAGCTTAGCTGGGGTAGCCTGGAGACGGCGATCCGTATGATGGAGCCTTACTACATCCTCTCGAAGCGGCACGCGCCGGCCAAGACGCTGACCCTCGATTACACGGCCATGCCGTTTGCCGTGGTGGCCGTGCGCGCGCTTTTCAACCGGCACTGGATGGTGTTCCTCGTCGGGTGGGGCACCGTCATGGTGGAAGCGCTCACGATCTTCGTCACGAGCCTCGCGACGGTCGAGGGCCGGGACTTCTTGGAGATACTAAGCAAGGCGGGAGACCACAGCGGCGAGCCTGGCGGCGACGACGACGGGTTCCTGCAGGAGGGGGTGGGGTCGGGCTCGGAGACGGTGCTGTCCTTTACGGTGTCGCTCGTGCTGACGGTCGTTATCCTCCTGTACCTGTTCGTCGTGGCGACGGCCGTCTTTATCCGTCGGCGCCACCCGTTCCTGCCACGGCAGCCGAGCACGATCGCCAGCGTGCTCGCGTTCGTGCACCAGAGCAAGATGCTGTACGACTTCGTGGGCACGGCCAAATTCACTAACGCCCAGATGCGCGCGCGGCTCGAAGGGCTAGGCAAGACGTACGGCCTCGGCTGGTTCTCGGGTCGGGACGGCTACGTGCATTGTGGCGTTGACGAGGAGGAGCTGAGTGGGAATTATAAGCATGGCGTGGACTTCTCGCAGGGAAACAAGCCGTGGCTTACTGAGTGGCAGGTCTTCTAGGCTACGTTGGACGACCTCGCAATTTGCTTCCAGTACTGACTTAGTTACATTCTTGCTATGCATGGTCTTGACTTGAGAGTTGCTTTATCCGTCCGAGGTCACGATGGTTTTGTTGTGCTAGCCGTAATTATTACAAGGCGTAGATATCAGTGCAGACATCCTTGTTACTACCTCTCTAAGCATGATTTCTACATCCCTTTGCGCTCAAACGGGCCAAGTTCTCTGAGTGTCCTTCTACTCCGCCTCCTTCGCCACACCCAGTACCGCCTTCGAGCCCAAAGCGATCTTCTTCGCAAGCGACGCGAGGGCCGTCTTGCTCAGCAGGTCGAACACGGAGATATCCGACTGTATCTCCGAGTATATCCAGGACCGCAGCTCGACCGCGAGCAAGCTATCAACGCCGTAGCTGCTTACCGGTCTCGAAACTTCGATGTCCTCTGTTCAGTCCACGCGTTAGCTCTCGGAAACTCCCTTCTTAGGTGTCTATATTTCTCAAAGGAGGGGGGAGCAAAGGCCGGGGGTTGCTACTAGGATATGTGGTTAACATACCGACTGATATCATCATCGACTTAGCAAGCTTCTTCACCAGCGCGTCCGCAACGATATCCGCGGCCTGCTCGATGCTGCCCGCCTGGGCGAGCCGCGCGCGGAGCTGCACCGTGTCCTCGCGCGTCGCCCTCGCGAGCTGGTGCGTGTCGACCGCCGCGAGATGCGCGAACTTGGCGTCCTTGTAATAGTACGGCTCCTCCCTCGCGCCGCGCAGCAATATCCCGCCCGTCCCGAGGCCCGTCATGACCTGCGGAGGCATGCGCGCGCCTTCCTCAGAGCTGGAGCTGCGTCCCGTGATCGCCGCTTGGAGGATACTGAGGAATTCCTTCTCCGAGATCCCGATCACGATCCAGCTCTGCATGTTCTCGAGCACCCGGTCGGCTGTCGCTTCGTCGGATAGGAAGCCTGCACCGAGAACCATGCCGACATCGATCGCGCACGCCGAGAGCCCTAGGTGGCGGCGGTGGTGCGCGAGTGCGTCTTGGTACGTGTTGCCCGCAGCGTAGTTGCCTTGGCCGCGAGACCCGCCGATGCCGGCGATGGATGAGAGCATCACGAAGAAGTCGAGGTTGGCGGGTAGGTAGCGGTGTAAGTTCCAGCTTCCTTGGACCTTGCTTCGAGTTGCGGCGAGGAATTGTTCCGCCGACATACTCTGGGCGATCTATCTCACGAGATACTGGTTAGTGGCAGGTTCTTCCACATACCCATAAATTAGGGGTTAACTTACACCGTCTCTGAGCACCATAGCACCTTGGACTACGCCGCGGATCCTAGGCCAACTGTCTGTCTTACATCTATCTAAGCATCTCTGCAGTTGGCTTTCATCCGCAACATCGCATGCCCATGCGTCCGCTCTGACTCCTTGGCTAGAGAGTTGAGCTAACAAGTCCGGGACAGACGTCTTGCTGGCCCCCGAACGAGATAGAAGGAGAATATTCTTCGCACCGGATTCCGCCATCCAGTTGGCGATGGAGCCGCCTAGACCACCGGTGCCGCCTACAATCACGTATGTTGCATCGGGGTGGAAGTGCGCTGGAGGTATGCCTGGTGGGATGGCCTGAACAACGTCGCCGTCCCCAGCTTCTAACACGAGCTTACCGGCGTGCTGTCCAGTTTGCACGAGTCTAAACGCTTCTTCGGCCTTCGAAAAAGGCACCGTGGTGATTGGCGTGACGGGTTTTACGACGCCCGCACGGATCAGATCCACGACCTCGCGAAACACCTTTGCCGCGGCGGGGCTATCGTGGTCTATGAGATCGACCAGATTGACGGAGTGGAAGGACACGCTTTTGACAAAGGGCGCCATGTCAAGCCCGGTATTCCCATCGATGTCCTTTTGCCCCAACTCGATGAACCGGCCGAAGCGCGCGACGCAGTGCCACGATTCCCTCAGCGCGTCGCCGGCGAGCGTGTTCAGCAGCACATCCACGCCGCGCCCGCCGGTGCGCCGTTTGACCGCTTGCGCGAAACTCGCGTCGCGGCTATTGAAGATATGGTCCTCGGACACCCCGTAAGCATCCATCAATAGCTGCTTCTTCTCGCGCGACGAGACCGTAGCAAACACCTCGGCGCCGAAGTGCTGGGCGAGCGCGATCGAAGCCTGTCCGAAGCCTCCCGCCGCGCTATGGATCAGCACCGTCTCCCCTTTCCGTATGTTTCCGACATTGGCGAGGGCATAGTATGCGGCGCTGTAGACGAATGGAATCGTGGCCGCTACGTTGAAATCGAAGTTTTCCGGAATGAGCTGGATCATGGACTCCTCTGCCCGGATGTAATTTCTAAACGTTCCTCTCTTCCACGTCATCACCTTGTCTCCGGGTCGGAACGCCTTGACTTCGCGGCCGACGCGGCTCACGATTCCACTTGCGTCAAGGCCGAGGTCTTGCTGTGAGAGCTGGCCCATCGCGACCATAACGTCCTTTGAGTTGAGGCTCGCGCTCCTTACTTCAATCTCGACTTCGTGGTCGGGAAGCGGCTCCCGAACGGTAAGATCGTCTGCGAATCGCAGCGTATCGAGTTTTCCCGGGGAACCGATTTGAAGCGCTAACGGTCTACCGTTTTGCTTGAAAGGGGTCGGTTCGGGCTGAGGGGCCGCATGTAATGTTTCGATTAGATCGTTTAGGTCCTTCTCCAGAACGACCCTCTGGATCAGTGGGACCCCATCCCTGATAGCGAATTCCCAGTCCTGGCGCTCCAAGCCCTTGGAATTCATTAACGCCGTGAGCACTTTTATCACTGCGGCAATCGTCTCTTCGGTATTCATTAGAGCATTAGAGTCTAGATCTAATGTGGAAAGGGCAATGGTGGGGTTCTCAGAGCGGATGGTCCTCGATAAACCAGTTATGAGGTTAGATTGAGGGTTCTCACTGTTGATAGTACTGCCGCGTGTTACATATGTAGCGCTTTGAGAAGCAAAAATGAGGTTCTTTAGGGCATACCAGTCTTCAGTAGAGACATTAGTGAGGAAGCCTTCGTCGTTTCCAATGTCGACCAGAATAAGACACGACTTGTTCCTTATATCGACGTTAGGAGTATCTTGTAGCCTCATGGTCATCACGTCGCGGCCAGCCTCCCTCATTCGAGATGCGATATTGTCTGAGAAGTTAGATATCTCCTGACTAGGGGCTGCTGGCAGAACAATCATGACTTCTTGCGAGATATCCGGGGGGTTGGGCGCGGTAGCAGTAGTGACCATAGCAGAATTGGTTAAATCTCTTTCGTCCTCGAAATCCGAGAAGTCAACCTCCACGCCGGAAAATCCTACTTCGAGCATGAGATCATTCCATTTCTCTGAGGTTAAATACGGTCCACCGTGGCGTCCGTCGTCCTCGCCTGTATGAAGCGTAAGAGGTAGTGTCCAAATTAAGTGAGCGTTAGCTATTATGAGCTGTCAAACTCACCATACCACCAGCCTTCAAGTGAGCCCACAATCATATGGGATCTCATTTTCCCGGCTGGGTTCGTTATTTCGCTGAGGACTAGTTTACCATTTCTATAACCACAAATTAGCAGTGTCACCTCTCAGAAAGGTATTGCGATAAAAGGTCTAACTAGATACCCACGGTTTCAATAGTTTACGGATATGTCTCAAAGTTTGCGTTAGATACTTGGTAGCATGTAGCACGTTCGACGCAATGATTAGATCGTAGGTGTGCTCTTGGAAGCCTTGTAGGGTAGGGTCCTGCTCGATGTTAAGTTTGCTGAACTCCATAAACGGAGCCCAGGGAGCCAATTCGTCGGAGACCTTTTCGAAATAGCCGGTACTTATATCAGTAAAAGTGTACTTCGTGAAGTGCGGCGAGGTGTCATTGGAACCGCCGAGCGATTCAAGTATAGGCAAGGTCACGCCACCCGTACCTCCGCCTACTTCAAGTATATTCATGTTGGGATTCTTATGCGCTAGTAGCTGGATGTAAGCTATCATTTGGCTGTTATGACGTTCCAGACCCAGCGAGGATCTGTACCAGTCATGGAGAAGGCCGTTGTTCATAAGAACTTGAAGAGGTGGTATTTGCCCGCGGAAAATCTGTGGAAGCTGTTCGCCGTGTGCACACAGGATAGCGCCATCCGGAGAAGACTTGGACACACGTTCCAACAACTCGGACTCGGCTTGCTCCCCTAAATCTAACCAGTTGGAATCAGGGGTTTGATAGCAAAGCTGTTGCTTCTTGCCCATATAATAGTGTTTGCACATGTAGTTGTAGTAAAGCTTGAGATTCCACGGAAGGGTCTCGACTTCAGGCAGAGAAAGATCGTTCACGATACGTTTGATATATATTAAACTAGCGATTTCGAGTTCTTCTACCAATTTGCGGCTAGGGCTCGCAATGTCTTTTACGGCATCGAGACAGAAATCATTGAGTTGCTTGCGGTCCAGGAGAGATACATCTGGCTTCCAATCGAGGACCGTAGCGAGCTTTTGTAAGGACTGGGCGGAGGTAGGATCATCTTGGTTAGCACCATGGACAACGGCGCATTTTATGCCGTCAAAAGTGACCAGTGGCTTGTCCCATTGAGCGTTAGCTACTGTTATAGACCATTTGTCATTTCTGGAATCCGTCTTGCTCTGCTGAGAGTAGCCGGACAGAACTTCACCGGGCTGATTCGGGATATCTGCTGATATGACTAAACGACCGATACCTGTTGGTACCATGGCCGAGGTGATAGTGTCGCCTACCTTAGTGTATGCTGGCCAAGCCATGTGGATAATACCGTCCAGTGTAGCGGGGTGGATGACGTGGGGATACTCGAAGTTGTGAGGCATGATGCTCTTCGTATCAGGAATCCTTAGCTTACAAGCGCTCCAGAAGTTGCCCTTTTTTATCTCGATTAGGTTCTGGAAAATAGGACCATATTGAAGGCCGATAGAGTCGAGATGGTCGTAGAATTGCCGTGGGTGCTGGGCCCGGGAATAACTTTCTTGTATGTGACGATACTCTTCTGAGAGCTTCGTTGCAAGCATCACGCCTTCGTCCTCAAAGGCTGTGTTAGCAGCCTCCTTATAGTTGACACGGATCAAACCCGAGCAATTTAACTCCCATACTTCTTGGCGTGAATAAATTTGGAATTCCTGCCAAGTTGAAGTGAGGGCTTGCGATCCGGTGCGGTGAGGCTTGATCGAGAGCATGGTTTCAACACCATCTTCGTCATTCGTAACTACAACAGCTTTACCAATGATAACGTCGCGAAGCTCATAGCTGTCAATTTCGCGATCCTTCGCAGCCTCCTGGAACATGGCCTCGATAGCCATAATCATCATACCGGCAGCAGGGTAAAGTATGGTACCTTGGACCTTATGCTGCTCTATCCAAGGTACCTCCGTCACTCGAAGGGTGTTACGATATCGGGGTTCATTTACTAGACGCTCGCGAGTTTGTAGACCTAGAAGGTCCTTTCTAGGGTGGTCGCGGAATCTATGTGCCTTGGAAAATAACGGTTCCGCCCAATATTTGGCATTATGATTCCAGCTGAAAGGAGGCAGGTCAACTAAGAAGTCGTCGGAAGGGCTCTGCTCATTGACGGTATTAATGTCCACGTTATATCCAGACTGGTACAGCTCGCCCGCAACAGCAAGTATAGTTTCACATGCGTTTGCGCCTCTTAAAAGTGTAGATTGATACGTATAATCTTTCACAAATGATTTGAGCGAATCCTGGCCTAATATCTGATTTAACGGGCCTTTGAGTGCAGAATGGGGTCCAAGTTCGATAAAATGCTTGACAAAACCGTTCCTCGCCCGCCCCTTCGTTTTCTCTTCCGAATAGGTGAGCATACTTTCAACTGCTGCAGTGAAATTTACTTGGCCAACCATATTAGCCACCCAATACGAAGGGCCAAATTCGGAGTTCTCAGCTAAGTTCCCGGTCAAAGATGAAAACATCTTCACTGTGCTTCGCCCTTCGGGGAGGGGTGTGATTTCGCTAATAGCTCGATAATACCTATCCGCAATAACCTGTATGTGCGGCGAGTGATAGGCGACTTCCACTCTTAACTTACTCGCAAAATGGCCATCATTCTTGAGTAGTTTCTCCAGTTGGGCTATTGCTACGGAGTCCCCTGACAGTGTTACACTGGAGGGACTGTTGTTACAGGCAATGGTAGCCTCGCCTTCAGTGATACGGGAGATATATGCTTGTATATCTTCGGCTCCGAGTCCAACAGCTAACATAGATCCCTGGAGTTGGGGAGCGAAGCCTCGAATGCAGTTCGAAAGATGGCCACGGTGATAAGCGATCGCCCAAGTATCCTCGCGTGATAGTGCTCCTTTAGCATAAGCTGCGGCGATCTCACCACTTGAATGCCCGACAACAGCTTTTGGAAAGATCCTCCACATCCTCAACAAGTCGACCAATGCTACTTGAAGCGCGGTGCATATAGGTTGACTCAGGTCTGCTGAATCTAACCTTGATGTGCTTTCGTCTTTCCAAATCTCAGCTATTCATGTGTGTTAGTTCGGATCCTTAAGGGGTTAAGAAACATTTTGTGCAAAATAGTGTCGACTTACTCATCAGCGACCAGGGCGCTCCTAGTTGTACGAAATATCTTCCTGCCCCTTCGAGGCTTTCTCTAAACACAGGAAGTGCCAGAAGCTCGCGTCCCATAGCGTACCACTGTGCACCTTGTCCAGTAAAGACGAACGCCAAATCTGGGGCTATCGTATCATTAGATCGAATACTTTTTATGGGTTTCTCTAGTTGCGCAACAGCTCCTTCGCACGATGCCGCGATAATGTATGATTTCCACGGAAGGATGCTACGCCGCCCAGCAAGGGTACGAGCGAGTTTACCTAGGAGTTTCCTGTTATGATTCCCTTCTATCGTTTCAGTCGAAATATCTTGGAGTCTGGCGTTGAGGTATGCGCTATAATCATTCGAAGCTCGCGAGATGCCAGCTTGGTCGTGTGAACTCCAGACAAGAAGTTTTGGGGTAGGGGGTAGGCGTGTCTCGAGTCGATTTCCCAAAATTCCTTCGAGAGATTTCCACTGTTTGGTCCCATTGCTAAGTTGGCTTATGAAGTCGACATCATAGGTCATGTCAATCCCGGAATCGGGACTTGAAGTAGATGACGCTCCACTGAAGATCTGGACATTATGATTCCCGGATAAACCCCGAGCTATCAAGTAGTGATATGCATCGTCGATGATACAGTGGCTATTGGTTCCACCATACCCAAAAGAGTTGATACTGATCCGGCGCAGTCCATCTTTTGGCCAGGGCATGAGATCTGTTGGGACGGCTAGATTCCAGTCTTCCATCGGAATTCGCAGATTGGGCTTTTCGTACCAGAGAGTTGGTGGAATCTCGCCCTTTTCTAGCATCATGATGCCCTTTATTACTTGTGCAAGGCCTGAACCTCCTTCCAAATGCCCGATATTTGACTTTATAGACCCTATCAAAAGGGGATCTCCAGGAGTTCTGGCTTTCCCGAAAGTAGCTGAAAGAGCGGACGCCTCAACTGGGTCACCAGCTGCTGTTCCGGTGCCATGGGCTTCGACATATGTTGTATCCACCAAATTCAGCCCCGCGTCTGCATAGACTTTTCGGATCAACGCCTCCTGTGCTTCTGCCGAAGGTAACGTAATTCCAGGGGTATTTCCGTCCTGATTAACTCCCGTATTACGGATAACACCACGAATAACGTCGTTATCTCTAATAGCCAGATGAAGAGGTTTTAGGATGCAGAATCCAGCCCCTATTTACTTCCATTAGTACGTAGATATACTATTAGGATGGATACTATAAATAGATACCTTCACCTCTAGAATAGCCGTCAGCTTTGTGGTCAAAAGAGTGTGATTTCCCATTTGGGCTCAAAAAGTGCAATCGGGTCATTCCACTCATAATATCAGGCCCTGTCATTAAGTTGGTCCCACCGACAATAGACTAAGAATTCAAAATCAGCTATAACTCGCACCCAAATTATTTACAGCTTACAAGTTTTGATTCACCTGTGCGAAGACTTTGGCAGCCAAGGTGAAGGGCAACCATCGACGATGAGCAGGCAGTGTCGATACTAATACAAGGGCCTCTCAAATTGAAAAACCAAGAAACTCTATTAGACATCATAGCGAGACCTGTCCCTGTCGCGTGGTACGTCGGGACGTTATCAGCGTCGTGCGCCAACATATCGTAATAGTCCCTTGTAAATGTGCCTACGTAGACCGAGGTGTCGGACCCTGATACATCTTCCATACGAATTCCAGCTAGAGGACACTGAAACTTAGATTAGGCTGTATAATAGAATAGATAGGACTGACATACCATTCTCTAGAGCTTCGTACGTGCATTCGAGTGCCATACGTTGTTGCGGGTCCATGGCCTTGGCCTCCGCAGCAGGGATATTGAAAAAGGGGGCGTCGAATGCGGATATATCTCGCTTCATGAAATGGGCTTCCTTAACGTTCATCGTACCATGACGTTCGGTATTTGGGTGATAAAATGAGTCGACGTTGAATCGATCAGATGGAACCCTAGTTGCAGCGCTTTTTCCCTCGCATATCATATCCCAGAGCTTCTGGGGATTTTCTGCGTCACCAGGAAACCTCCCGGAGACCCCAATGATAGCAATTGGCATAACAGCATCTTCGTAAGGAGCAGTATAGAGCATGATGCTCCTTGGATTGTGATTAAGTATGGTCGTAACTATAGCGCTGAAGTCCCAATATCCAGACGTGCAAATTACCGCAACGATAATGTCGAAAACTAGGTACCTACTTCCATTGAATTCTACTTGGGTTGATAGATTGCCTGATTTTATATCATCATCCCGTATTTTTACCTCGGATACCTTAGGGTTAGGTACTTAATGCTAAGACAGAGGAGCCTTGACGCAGATGTCCTATGAGACTGACGATGGCCATCGGAACGTGGCCCATTAGATGAAGTCACAGCCGTAGATGCTTCTTCCCGGTATTATCTTCTCGTCCCCCGAATTTAATTATGCGCATTCCATGCTTAATCTAACTCTAGTGTCACCATCTTTGTACCTTATTAGTGATGATTTCCTCACCTATTTTACCCTGTCAGCATTATGTACGGGGTTTTGCAGGATCTTATCTGCCGAGTTAGGAGATAGATACGCGACAAGTTGATCTGCGTATAAGTAGGTGAACGGTTAATCGAAATCCCGCTACTAAGTAAGCTCATTGTTAGCGTGTGGTATATATTCCTAGCTTCCATTAGTACGGCTTGTTGACGTATGTGCGAACTCATAAAAATATCATAGATTTTCTACATGAGATAACAGCTAGTTATAAGGATTGAAAATAGGTACCCACATTTACCCCGGACCGTCCTAAGGACGCGAACTATGATAAGTCGGATGTTACACAGCGTTACGCAAGGTTACGCAGGACCACACGGAACTTTCCTGATAGGGCAGTGCACTTAGATTTGATTGGCCTTTCACCGTAGAACGTTACCTGGGTAATTAACTTAGCCTGAGTTAGATTAGGTATACTGATTACTTCATATTACCACAAGGCACACCATAAGTCTCAAACCAACCATTGACAACTGTACAATGGCTAGGCTAGTTCATATGGATCTAGTTACTTCCAATTACCCCATGTCAATTCCTACTCTAAAAGCTTATCCTTAAAGTCTCGATGCCGGCTTAGAGCAGCTCACGGCCGAAACTTCGCGGCCGAGTTTGTAGTGCTGACTACGCGGTAGGTGAATTTTGAACCGGGGTTCGCACACATTGAAAGCTGTGATTGGCTGATGTGGTGTTGGACCTTCAACTTCCCTCGCATCTCGTGCGAGTAGGAGTGGAATGGAAGTGGAATAGGAGTAGAATGGGATAAGCATCTGGGCCAGCTGATTCCACAGCTCTGGGTCTTTTTTTCTCACAGGACAACTCATCGGGTACGGCCCTACCGGCTAGAAGGTTATAATCCTTTATATATTCATGCTGTATCCCCTCAGCAGGGTACAGAGAAATACTCCGACATAATATAATCTCGTAGAACACTTGCGTCTTTTTGTCAATATAAATAACCTCCGGACTTTCTTCAATATTTGACATATCCCTCGACATTTGCACAGGAAATAAAGAATATGAGTACTACACTAGTTACAGAGACTAGCTCGACGGGCTTGGGCTCGGGTATCTACACACAATCCATCCTAAACTACCTATACCAGCGCCTAGTTCTAGAGTTTAACGTCCCTTACGTATGGGGCTGTCCATGCGACGTACTACTCGACCTCTTCGCCGAGCACTTCTCCCAGAACCACCTAGACTGTGGTGTAGCCACGGGTTATTTTCCTGCAACTGTCCTCCAACGCGATCGCCAAGCCAATGCGCAGCGGCAGATCACTTTATTAGATCTCAACCCCAACTGTCTCGAGGCAGCTAAGTCCGCCATCCAAGCCGAGGCGCCCTATGTCCCAGTCCACACCGTCGAAGCAGACATCAAGGCGCCCATACCGGCGGGGCTAAAGGGAAAGAAGTTCAACACGATATCCATGTTCAACCTGTTCCATTGCGTGCCTGGCGGCGCGAGCAAGTTCCAAGCGCTCGCCACCTACAAGGAGGTACTTGCGGATGACGGCGTATTCATAGGATGTACCGTGTTGGGAGAGAAGCACGCTACTGGCTGGTTCTCCCGGAACTACCTCAGCCTCTACAACTGGGTCGGCGTGTTTAACAACTGGGATGATAGGGCGGAGGATATTGAGAGCGTCCTACGATCGTCTTACAAGGAAGTCGATACTTGGAAGGTTGGAATGATACTTATGTGGAGAGTAAAGGGCCCCAAGAAGGCCTAGGTGTCTTAGGTTAGGTACTTAGATATTAACATTAGGTACCGCATCCGACAAGATATGGGCTGTTCCTGGAACGGGGCGGCTAGGAGTTTGATTGGTTGCTTTCTTCTTTTATAGAAGCGGCTCGGTCACGCCATTGCCGCAGCAAGCCGCTTTTTTTCATCATTTAAGGGCGGTAACGATGGGATAGAATTGGGTTAACTTGGCCGAAAATGCTTCAATAAAGCTTTACCATTGTTACTTTTGCCGGGCCTGCCTTGTCCCTTTTACTACCTAGGTACCTAACCTACCTTAAAATAAGCCCAGTAGCCTCTTTACGGATATGAGGTGCTGTAAACCATATATGTAGTTACACTACGACCTGGTTGGTTACCCAACATATACCAAGGCGTTCCACCACGTTATATATCGTTACACCACTAACAGGATTATGACCAATAGGAAAGATTCTTGTATAAGTTCGCATTTACCTACCATGATTTTACGAGACTCTTTAGTAGTTGTCAGGAGTCTCTCCTTGGGAACAAAAGAGCTGTTTGTATATAGCTTTGGCTTCAAGTCTATCGTAGTTAGAGTTCCTTGAGGAACAACGGAGTTGTTTCCTCACCTCATGCTCTGCGACGTGACACGGCGTGTAATTCACAACATCTCCGCAAGTAGGTAGCTAATCAAAAAAAGCAAATCGGTGGCCCTAATAATTTACTGTGGGATAAATTAACTCGCATGGTGTCGGAGTTTCGAAGGATTCTCTAGGAGCCGTCAAGTCAGGTTGTAGAGAACTTTATGCTGTGATAGCTAACGCTGCATTACTATGAGAAAGGGGCTTGAATGTCGATCACAAATAGTTTATTATTCCTAAAGCTCAGGCTAGCACAAAGACGAGTGGCGTCACCCGTAACTCTTTGGTACTTAACGTAAGGCGCGAAGATGTCGGATGTGAGTCCCTATGCTACCTCCAACGTTGCATAAGCTCGTTTTAAGGATCGAAGCATAAAGGATAAACGTTCATTGAAACGGATAATCACCTGAATATGACATACAACATAACACTCGGCTTCAGGGAAAGCCAGGATAATATGCTATGCTGAATGTCCTTACCTTAGCTTGCTATCTCAACAACCTAGTCCTTAGATAAGCAACAGTGATATAGCATGTAGTATTATACATATCTGCTCGGTACTTGTATGCGAGACATACTTGAGCATAACGCTAGTAGGGTATTTGCAAAAATCGACTCGATGATCTAGTCGGATTCAATCGGATCGGGAGCCATGTGGGACCTAGATCTGGGAGCCAAGCGTCGAGTAATACTGCTTGCTGCTAATATACATTCTAGGTATAACCTACTGACTACTCTAAAGAATAAGCTGAAGATTCCGGTGAAAGCTTAGCCCGTAAGCACACTCTCCGATATCCCTGTCTACCCACATATCCCTAGCATGGTCAGTGTATGCAGCTTTGGTTGCGATGTGTCAGGATCCTAGATGAGACATCTAGCATAAAGTATACGTTCTATATATATATAGTTCCAAGATCCGTATAGGTAGGGCTCCCTATAGAGCGGGGAAGTTGCGTCTATGCTTCTTACTCTATCTGGTGATAGTAGAATAGACTGGGGGAGGGGAATATAAGTGCCTATCAACGTAAGTACTCGTTGGAATTGTTCTGATATCTTAAAGATAGTGATCGTCCGAAACATTGAGTCTAATTTCATCGCGAATATCATTGCCTGGGTATTAAAATGCAGGAATGAGGTTGGAGCCAAGTATCACAAGCATCTTTCAAAACGCTTCGCCCTTGACGGTCTAGAACTCTTCATATTCCATGACTTAAAATACTCCTGACAGTTTCTTTTCCGGATACTTCATTCACAGATTTTTTATTTTATTTTATTTTATTTTTTTTTTTTAAAAAAAAATCCCGCTTTGTCCAACTTGTAAGCTCTATACTCTGGTTTCATCGACATGTTGTTTACCTCCCTCATAAATATCTAGTTCGGTAACGAGCAAAGAAACTTTACAGTGAAGGTAGGTAGCTATACTATCTAAATACTGCGTATAGGTACCTAGAAATCCAATAGTAACAGTGAAATAGTTTTTAAAGTCATCGCTGTCTACTAGTGTATCAATACTTTCTTTTCATTCAGAAAAAGCAATGCGTGTTTTGCTTCACGTTTTGGCTTCACTGAACGGCTCCCGCTCCGTGAATGCCGTCTCTTGCAATGCGCCACAACGCTAGCTGTGGCTATCCCATGCCAATAGCTGTGGCTGTGTTGCCTTCATCTGCTTCGCGCGTCCCCCAAGTTCCCCAAGTACATACATAGTACTACTTGAAGGATTCAAAACGGCTGCGCCCCCAAACCCGCTTTTGAGAATTAGGATTCAACCAATTAAACCCCATGCCCATTAAAAGCCCACGAAGGAACCGCTTGATCCGTTAGCGTAAACTTTCTTTTGGCGTTCATTGCTCCAATCGAGACACAGTCAGGACAGTCTAGAACAACATTAGCAACGATTTACATCCCTTACAGGAATTATTCCTTAAGACCGTATGTGGTCGTTATAGAGGTAGGAAATACTTATACGACGGACGCTTACATTGAAATGCACCAGCTCAGGTAAATGTCAAACTCTTCTGTCGGCATTGTCGTACTGAGCCTCACCCAGACATACATAATATGCATCCATCCGCAAGGAATTGAAAACGTGCGGGTGCTACCACCGCCGTTGCATTCCGCCGCTCGGCTTTAACAGTGAAGACGGCGATTGAGATTTTCACACGCCTCTTATGTTCCTCGGGTTAAAGTAGAGTAGCCAATCATTTGTTCCAGCCGGGCTGACATGTTCGTAAGCGAACATCTGATTCAGCGCTAGGATGCGAAGCCTATTGCTACCCTTTCTCTACCACACACATAATCAAATACCGAAGATAATACCCTTATTCTTCTTCTGCTTCCCCTTCTTCTAGACGGACCGGACTGTGCCTCTTCCATAGGTCATCGTAACATATGACAAAGTTTTGGATTGACTGACCAACAGCCAAGAAACCATTATCAATGGATACCTGCCTGGTATGCAGGATGCAGGATATGCAAGGGAATTTTGGAAAATGTGACCGAACCTGAATTTCTTAGAACACTTATTTGGAGAAGTTAAACGATCATGGTATAATATAAGAAGTGCGCTATTTAACAACTAAACAGGTAATTAACATGATAATATAAGATATTGGGTAGTATGCGGTGGGTCTTGTTGCGCGTTCTGTAGATTTCAGCTTGTTACTCAACCTTGTTCTGTCAACTTTTCAATTCTATGCCGTCTCTTGCTCCCCTTTTCTCTTAGGGAACTAGAGAACTACCTTGGCTACCTGGTACGGTACTCAACGGATAGTCCTTAGATGGCCATTCATTGGGGTCCATACATTTCATTAGATTATTTGGATGTAAGAGTACATCTTTCGTGATACATAATACATAATAAATATAATAGTACATGGTGATGGGTATCCTACGCAAATAATTCCACTTTTACACGCGGTCTGAAGCCCACGGATGATTGTTGCCACCTAAAGCACCTCCCTCTCGATGCTTATCCTGTTGCTCTACCGAAATTGTAACTTGAGTGGTCCGAGCGATACCCCATCCATGCTCATCACCATCCCTGTTACCTTTGATGGTGCCAGCACCACTGCGCCCATGGGATTGGATGTCCCCCGAATTGAAATCCGCCAGCGAGATTTCGTTGTCGGGCTGCTCCATGCGATTGTATTCTCCAATCCCGTCGGGGTTCTTTCGTAGCTGCGAGGTGCTCCAAGTAGCGGCATCCATGCTCTTCATACGAGCCGTAGATGTGCGGACTGATGACACCATCCGGCCCAGTAGTTTTGATTCCTTGAACGCTTTCGGGATCGTGGGGATGCAGAACACCAGCATTCCAAAGGCCAGTTCGGCGAAGGACAGTAAGGCCACCTGTGAGATATTGAATGTCCAATCGAGAGAGCTAAGGTGGTGTATGCTTAATCCTAGTCGAACGATTGCGAAAGTAATGGAACTGCATTATCTGATTAGTTACAAGCTGTAAATCTAGGTAGGGGAGGATGGCCATGTATTTTTTTTCTCTCTTATTACGTGTTGAAAAGATAGCGAGCGTGCGATTTAGACTTACAGAATACCTATGGCATAGACGATGGAAACGCCGATCTTCTTCTCTCGTGTCAAGTGTAGACCCCAGATGATCTTTTGTGGAGCGATAAGGATGAAGAGGTCACAGACCACGTTGACGCTAGCAGTTGTCAAATCTAACGGGTTGCGATCGAAGCATTTACCCGGAATGGTCTTGTCCCATATTCTCGCAAACGGTATGCAGCTGAGGTTCCCAGCGATCTCGGAGGAGAAATAAAACAGGAAGTTGAAGGAGAGAATTCCATAGCAAGTCCACTAGGTTGAACATCATGGTTAGCGATGATTAACTCAAGAATAACTACCAGGTATATGAAGATTCAAGAATGCGGGGAGAAACCAGAGACTTGGTTGGGATACTAACGAAGAACACCCCACGAGTACCACGTGGAATAAACATTTGGACCCAGTCTATTAAGATAGCCGTTTTTAATAGAATTAGAACGATGGCGTAGAAATTGACAGCAAGTTGAACAGTCTTTTCCTGTTAGTCGTATGAAATACACCTAACGATATGATGGCTGGACTTACATAGATCATCCCTGATAGGTCGCGCACTAGGATGTTCCATTGATGGACAAACATTCCAGACGTTGCGGTAAGGCGGTAGACGCAGTATGAAAAGCCAATAAATGCGCCCTGTTTAATACCAAAGTGAGCAACACGCACTTCGGCAACGTAACTTGGAGATGAGGCAACTTACATATGAGAGAAGGCCAATAGCTAAACAATCATAGAGACGTTAGAACAGAAGTGAGTCTAAAGACGGGACAAGTCTGAATCTCACCATCTTGAATCTGCGGGTTCTTTACAATACAGATCTTCACATAAGCGCGAAGGAAAACCGCGATTGTGACTATGGTCAAGCCAACCGTGACGACCGCTACAACAAGTTTGTTCATGTTCGGTGGGTTCTCAAAGTTTGGCACCACATCGTCGCTAGGTGGAGCCAGCGCTGGGCCATTGAGAATGGCCTGTTGTTGTTCCGGTGGAAGAAGGTATAAAGGATCCAAAGCCGACGACATGGTACGTTTTTTCGTAACGTGTTGGCCGATTTTCTTTGCGAGATGGGTGGAAAACGAGAAAAGGTCTTATGGTTAGTGTCTTATGGTCGGACATTATCTCTTCTTTTTCAAATAGTTCTTCCTAAACCTACCCGTTGCTTATGCTTGGCTCAGCTTATTAAGTTTATGAGGTCAAGTTGGAGTCAAGTTGGATTTGGATGGTAAGAAACGGTAGGTAGTATTCCATCGGGTTACAGTACAGGATTGGTTGCACTTACAGGATCGACCTGCAGCCGGTCCCAGTATAACACGCATATCGTCTCGAAATCTCCTTGGGCCACCAAAACTCCAAGGCCCAGAACCCCCCCAAAGCCTTGGAGCCCTGAGATTAGGTTGTATATTGGGTAAAAGGTAGGTACGTTTTACTCAGAAGTCAGGTCACTAACTAAAAAAAGAACATAGCCTTGTTAGGTCCATGTGATTTTGGATGGGGGTAGCATTATCTACTTCTAACCATCCTACCTCTAACCAGCCTAGGCAACTCATGTTGGCTTCAGCCAACAGCCAAGATCAGAGGGATTGAAAAACAAAGGAATTAAAACCTCCCGAAGAAGAAGTCGCCCATTTAAACTTCTAATTTTTCATACCAACTCACATCTAACCCGTGAATATTCGCAGTTTAGAATCCTCGATTAATCGGAAATGGCGCAGTCCAAGACAGCTTCTACCGAAGCCGAAGTTCTCGACGTTCTCATCGTCGGAGCTGGATTCTCTGGAATCAACTGCGCATATCGCCTACAAACCGAAACTCCTAATGTCAAATTTGCTATCCTAGAAGGCCGCGACGAGATTGGCGGCACTTGGGATCTTTACCGTTACCCAGGCGTTCGCAACGACTCATACATATATTCAATTGCCTTTGAATGGCATCCCTTGCCTTTCCATAATCCGATTGCGACGGGAGAGCAGATCATGGACTACCTCAAGGATGCCGTATCTACGTACCATCTGGACAAGTATATGCGGTTCCGCCATAACGTCTTATCGGCGCACTGGTCCTCGGAGACCCAAGACTGGACTGTTACAGCCGTAAATCAGGACAAGGAAACCAAGACTTTCCGCGCTCGGTGGCTTATCCTAGGAACGGGATACTTCGATTACGACGATGTTTTTCATGCCGAGATACCTGGCCTAGAAAACTTCAAGGGTAAGAACATTTAACATGCCTAGTCCAAGTGTCGATCTAACCAGCGTATAGGAAAAGTCGTCCACCCGCAGTTTTGGCCTCAGGATTTGGACTACGAAAAGAAGAAAGTCGCCCTCATTGGAAGTGGCGCTTCGGCCATTAGTATTCTGCCAGCGCTCACGGAAAAAGCGAGCGAAGTTACGATGATCCAGCGAAGCCCTACTTATATCACCCCCACTCCGAATGATTCGGCGTGGCTTCATCGCTATTTCCCTCGGCCTCTCGTCGACTTATACCGACGTATACGTTACCTTATCTCCCCGTACCTAATTGTCCTTCTGTGCCAATACTTCCCCGACTTCGTTAGAGAGGTGTTCCGCAAAGACGCGACAAAGCACCTCCCGCAGGGGTTTGACCACGACAAGCATTTCAAGCCGCGATACAATCCATGGGTGCAGCGGATTTGCGTCGACCCGGATGGCGTCTTCTTCAAATCTTTTGGTCTGCCGCATGTGCACCTCGTCACGGACGAGATCGACACGGTAACGGAGAACGAGCTCAAAATGAAAGACGGCCAGACCGTGCAGGCCGACATCATCGTCAAAGCGACTGGTCTTAAGATGATGCTGGGAGGAAAGATCGAGATCCGAGTCGACAACGAGCCCATATCGTGGAGCAAGCGTTACGTCTGGAACGGGTGTATGCTGGACGCGGTTCCGAACATGATGTTTATGTTCGGGTACTCGAACCACGCCTGGACCGTCGGAGCCGATAACACGGCTATGGTTCTGACGAGGCTGTTGAAGTACATGGAGAAGAAATCGATAAAATCAGCGACACCTAAGACATCGAAGGATGTGACAACAGGCACACAGCGTATATGGGCTCTGGATGCCACGTACGTGTTAGCGGCAGAGGATGAGCTGCCGGTGTATGGCATGGCTGGTAATTTCAAACCAAGGAATCGCCCGCCGATCGACTATGTGCATTCGCGATGGGGAAACTTTACGGACGACCTGCAGTTTTCTACCTGAACCTCGACGTGAACCTATTACAGGTAAGTTTTGGGGATGTTGGTTGATGTAGGGTGGATCTATCTGTCTGCCTACCTAACCTTAGGTAGTAATGCGATATATATAGTATATTTTCAGTTGTATTTTAGATTGCCAGTTTTATTATTATGTACATGTATTATCTGCAACAGTCATAACATATTCCCATTGTCAAGGCCTGCATGGTGACTGACGCGTAGTAGCGCTCGGAATTATCTCAGCTTACGGACGATAGATGTCCTATAGTGTGGAGCATATCACGGACGAATACTTTTCTGTATGCAGGCTTTGGTCATAGCGAAGTAGCAGTGCATCTGGGGTGCGCCGTTAAGCCGGTTAGCGCTATTCCGTACGTATTGCAACCCTCCCTTGGCCAGGTGATAGTCTTCCCCTGCATGCCTACCTACCTAGTCCACTTGGGACCCGTCTCGGCAATGGGACCTCCTACCTCACCAATGCGTCGAAGGATTCTGTGGTATCAACTACTTTTGGTAACCCCTCTAGTCGAATCCCACTTACAACTCTATATTCAGTTAGGCATACGATAGTCACCGAATTTATAAACGGCAATGTAGTTAGTATAAATCTTCTGTTATTTCCGATATTCGAGGTAGGAGATTAGGTACAGAGTCGTCGGCTCCTGATATGAGCATTGTAAACACAATTTGAATTTGACATTTCTTTCACAAAGCCGCCGCCATCATGTCCACTCCGCATGTGACGATGACTAACGGGTCTTCGCACGATGTTGAGCCTATAGCAGTGATTGGAATGGGTACGGCTTCCAGTAACTTTGAGTATAGACTCATACTAACGACTGCCTGATCTATATAGGTTGTCGAATGCCCGGGAACGTTCGAAGCCCTTCGGACTTTTGGAATCTTCTGATATCCCGGGGCATCGCCAACACTCCAAAGATGCCCGGGTCCCGTTTCAATATTGATGCATATCTACATCCAAGCAACGAGCGTCCTGGAAGCTTTAATGTACCAGGAGGCTATTTTATTGATGGGAACCCTTATGACTTCAACCCGGGAATGTTCAACATTTCTCCTGTCGAAGCTTCATGGATGGACCCCCAGCAGCGATTATTACTAGAGGTTGTATATGAAGCCTTCGAGAACAGCGGAACTACCCTCGATGAGGCATCAGGTCAAAAGACCGGATGCTTTATAGGGTCATTTACGTTTGACTTTCAGCAGTCTATGGCAAAGGAGCCTGACTTTTTACACGCGTATTTCGCTATGGGCGCCGACCCTGGACTTCTTGGTAACCGCGTTAGTTATGTGTACAATTTAACAGGACCGAGGTAGGGTTATTTTTCTTAACGTTCTCGTTTCTAGGATGCAGGGTTTCTAACATATTTCTAGTCTCACTGTCAATACGGCATGTTCCTCGTCGTTATATGCCTTAGATCTAGCATGTAAATCATTAGCCTCCGGCGAGTGTGATAGCGCCATCGTAGGCGGCACCAACCTGATTCTTGATGCCTGCCAACACATGTGCATCGCTAATATGGGTGTGCTTTCATCAACGAATACATGCCATACGTTTGATGCGTCTGCTGATGGTTATGGGAGAGCCGAGGGTGTGGGGGCTCTATATCTAAAGCCCCTGAGTGCGGCTATCAGGGATGGTGACCCTGTACGTGCCGTAATTCGAGCTACTGCAAGTGGCAGGTAATTAATACCTAAGTCTGGGCTCTTTAACAGTAATGGAATGCTAACAGCTTCGCAGCAGCGGAAGATGTAAGGACGGCTTGGCCCACCCTAGCGTCGAGGGACAGGTAGAGATAATCAAGACGGCGTATCGTTTGGCGAAACTATCGCCCGAAGATACCACCTATGTTGAATGCCATGGCACAGGAACGCCAATTGGTGATCCCATAGAAGTAAAGGCCGTCCATGATGCCTTAGGCGTCGAATTGTCAAAATCAAATCCAATTCTCATTGGAAGTGTAAGTGTTGTTTTTTTTTCTTGTCCCCCACATTCAGACTCCATTCAGAGTATCATCATCGTCTATAATGGAACTTGAATATCATGGAATCTCTTACTAAAAATCTGTGTCTTAGGTCAAACCAAATGTCGGCCACAGCGAGGCGGCTAGCAGCATGGCGACTCTCATTAAAACAATAATGGCTCTGGAAAATGGCATTATTCCTCCAACGGCAGGGGTTAATCAATTGAATCCAAGTAGTATGTTGGCCTGTCCTACGCTTCCTTGTATATTTCAGACGTGAAAGCAAGGATTATTGTGATCATGGTTTCTTTAGACCTATAATGGTTTCTAACAGTTCATCCGTAATGCTAGTTCCTTGGGAAGACTTCAACGTACGAGTCGCCACAGAGCCGACTCCATTTCCCGCGTCGAAGCCCATTCGTCGTATCAGCGTAAACGCGTTCGGCTATGGAGGCACAAATGCGCATGCCATTCTCGAAAGTGCGCAATCGATGGCCCCCGGGTACCGAACTCATAAGATTATAAGCCAGGCATCGAAAGATACCAACGGGTCTATACACCGAGATCTGAGCGATGAACGCGCACATCTCCTCGTATTCTCTGCACACGACGAAGCGACACTGAGGAATAACCTCACCAATTACTCAAATGGTTGCAATGATAAAAGTCTCATAGATCTAGCGTACACTCTTGGGGTCCGGCGTACCAAGTTTTCCCATCGAACATTTGCAATCGCTCGTAAGGAGAGCCTTGAATCAGATATTACTGCTGCTTCTGTCAATATCACTCAAGCACCTTCGGTACCAGCAATCGCTGCCTTAGTATTCACAGGTATAAATCACCATAATACACCCCCATACAGACAACTTTACTGATATATCTAAACTTGGTAGGGCAAGGTGCGCAATGGCCACGAATGGGAGCCTCGTTAATGGAAGCGTACCCATCCGTGCTACAGACGATTCAACGTCTCGATAGACACTTGAGCACTTTGGCGAAACCGCCGACCTGGAAAATCCAAACAGTGATAACAACCCCAGAGGAGGAGAGTGTTATCAATGAGCCCGAATTCTCTCAGCCTATTTGCACTGCTGTGCAAATCGCCGTGGTTGATTTATTGAATAGTTGGGGTGTCAAACCGGTGGCTACTGTTGGACATTCCTCCGGTAGGTTTCCTTCGCGTCTGAAACATGCTTCTGTACTCGTTGGTTAACTTGTAATAGGTGAAATGGCAGCAGCCTATGCCGCTGGGCTCGTGTCTGCTGAGAGCGCAATTGCTGCAGCTTACTATCGCGGGAAAGCAGTCGCTTCCTGTGCGAAGAATGGCGCTATGCTGGCGGTTGGACTGGGCGCGAATAGCGCTAAAGAGTACATCCAAAAAGCATCCGGCGAAGGCAGAATCAACATAGCATGTCACAACTCACCCAATAATACCACCCTGAGTGGTGACCGAGATGTACTTGAACAGCTCAAGCAGAATCTAGATGCCGAGGGTATCTTTAATCGTATGCTTCAAACAGGTGGAAATGCCTACCATTCGTACCACATGAAGGATATTACCCCTATTTATGCTGAGTACCTCGGCGCGGAACCAGTTCCACCCAGAAACTTGGATCCCAAATGCTCTATGTTTTCTACTGTACAAGCGAAGGAGTTCACCAATCAAAACGGGAACATTCCAGGCTCATGGAACTCTTACTGGGTTGAGAACCTTTCTAGCTCGGTGCTGTTCCGCCAAAGCGTTCAGCTTATGCTGGATTCTAAGCCCGAAGTTAACCTTCTTATCGAAGTAGGACCCCATCCTGCTCTTTCGGGTCCGCTCAAGGAAATATGCCAAGCGGCGGACCGGCCGCAGGTTACATACCTGTCAACACTCAAACGGAAACAGTCTGATGTAGATCAGCTACTTCAGCTCGCCGGTAACCTTTGGCTGAACAATGCAAAAATCGACATGCGCCAAGTGACCGGTGTTGAAAGATTAACGAAAAGCGGCGCTATTGAAACAGAGACGGGGCTGCTCTTAGTTGACCTTCCCGCTTACGACTGGGAACGTACGAGATATCTGTCAGAGCCTCGATTCAGCAAAGAGAGACGTGAGGCCGGAGAGCCCCGTCACGACCTCCTTGGCCGTAGGATCATTGGAACGTCTAGTCTTGAGCCCATCTGGCGAAACATCCTACGTCAGCGAGATGTGCCCTGGTTATCTCACCATTCTATAGCCGGGGAGATTCTATTACCTGCTACGGCTTATATAGCACTTGCTATCGAAGCGATCACGCAACTGAATGCCCAACAGCAGCCACCCGTGGCTATTGAAAGTTATACACTCCGTGATATTACTATCCATAGCGCGACTGTTATTCCGGACGATGACGAAGGCACGGAAACGATGCTCCGTTTACAACCGACGGATAAGAAGTCTAAGGCATCTGGCGATAGCCAGTGGTACCAGTTTACTGCTTCCTGTAACACTTACGGGACCTGGAAGACCACAGCCGAGGGGCGTATCTGCGTAAACCTCAAGGCGCAGGATACAACGAGCGAATCTCAGGCTCTACACAAAGCTCGTTCAGACCCGGGGACTATACCAATCGAATACGACGACTGGTTCTCTAAACTTCAGACACTAGGCATAAACCTAGGGTCAACATTCCATCGTCTTCATGATATCTACGTGGACACCGAAACTTCTACGGTTTATGGAGGCATAGATATCTCTCAAAAGTGTGGCTTGATGGAGGCGGAATCACGCTACATATTGCACCCAGGAGTAATCGATGCGTGCCTACAACCATACCACATGTCCCGCCACGAAGGCCGGATCGAGGACATGCGCTACGGCATGGTCCCAACGCACTTTGAAGAAGTGACCGTGTTCACTCCATCAGAAGAGAGTCTGGCCCATCCATGCACTTTCAACTGCCTGGTTTCGCAACGAGGCATTCGAGCATGCTTGTCGAGCTCGCAAATCTTTACCCGCGACGGCTCACTCCTCGTTGATATCTCGGGCTGTAGAACGGTCCAATATCACGGAAGCCTTTCGGATAAGATGTACAAGGAGATGCAGCGCGACTTGTTCCTTCAGTGCGAGTGGAAAGTTGACGTCGACTACCTGAAGTGGGCAAACGACGCCGGACTCTTCAACCAGAATTCTTTGGCCACTATTATCGATGCGCTGCTTCATAAAGATATAACGACGAGGGTATTATGCCTCGATCATACCCTCGTGCCGTCCACCCTGGCTATGCATCCCGCTGCGGTCTTGACAGTCTTGGGTCCGGTTCCAAACGACACCCTAGCCGCTCAGTATGTCGACGATGAGCGAATAGTGGCCGCCGAAATAGAGGCCCTGCTGCTCGATGCTAGGAAGCCCAGTGGGGGGTTTGGTCTTGTTATCGGTAATACCATAGACCAGACTGATGCCCCCTTCCTAGAGCGCATCCGGAAGCTCGTCGCTCCTGATGGCCATCTTTTATTCAATGTTGAGAACAAGTCTTCGGAAGAATGGGACCGCATCTTAAGAGACACGCAATTCTCAGGCGTTGAGTTCCTGTCACCCGATGGCGCATTGCTCACGACCGCGGTAGAATCAGCACCCAAAGTCAACGGAGTTAGCGTGAACGGTGTTGGCGGACATGGAAACCTCACCCTTGTCTATCGCGACGCTCCCACGTCTCTACTAGCGATCGTATCCGAGAAGTTCACTAACGAAGGCTGGAACGTCCGCTCGCAAGCCATAACATCCCTCGACATTCCCCCGCAGGAGCGAGTGATCCTTCTAGCCGATGCGGAAGGCCCTTTCCTCGCTGAAATAAACGAAGCCCAGCTGAAAGGGCTGATAGACCTCAGCCAAAAGGCGTCCGTCATCAACTGGGTATCCTGCGGCGGTCTTCTCTCCGGAGACAAGCCGGACTTCGCTATGACGGAGGGCGCGGCGAGAGTCATCCGCAACGAGCGGGAGTCGCTCGATCTCGTCACCATCGATTTCGACGTGGAAACCACTTCCGAGGCCCGTGTAGCCGAGCTGCTCGCGGATATCTTAAAGCGGCAGTCTGCTCGAGGTCAAAACGGGGAGACAGAATACTACGTGAAAGGGGGCGTAGTCTACATTAACCGCCTCGTCTCGTGCCGAGATATCAATCGAGAGTTTGTCCCCGATTCGGGAGAGACAAAAACTTTACTCCAAAAGGACCTGCCTGAAGTCTCTGGTCGGTTTAACCACGGAAGGCTCGAGTTCTATCGCGACCAGGAGCGTTTCGCGAAGCCTCTGGGCGAAAGCGAGGTGGAAGTCCACGTGGAGTCGTTGGGCATAACTTCCGCAGACGGGACTGACGACGCGCCATTCTTGAACCACCAAATCGCCGGCACGGTAACTCGTGTCAGCTCGGGGGTTGCTAGCACCAAGATGTCTACTCGCGTATTTGGGTTTGCGCTCGATCATCTGGCGACGTTCCAGCGGACATCTTCTGCGCTTTTGCAAGCGATACCTCAAGGATGTTCCTTGCCGGAGGCTGCATCACTTCCGTCTCCCTTTACCACGGTGCTTTACGGCCTAGAAGAGTTAGCAAGGATTGAGCCGGATGAGAATGTCGTCCTCATTGATAATATGGGCGACGTTACGTTGGCGGCGATACAGCTTTGTCGACTCCACCAAGCAAATGCCATCGTGGTTACTTCGTCATCTGCTTCGCAGGAGCTGCTGCTTACCAAGGAAGGGCTAACTCCTACCCAAATCATAGATGGCCGTGAGGGAAGTATCTCGCCTAAGGTAAATAAAAGTACGGCAGGAAAGGGAATTGACGTCGTCTTATGCGCGGCAGGGACCAGCGACGAGATGATTTCAGAGCTTGGCCACCATATGTCTTCATTCGGCCGGATAGTCGCTTTCGGCACTGGCCAGAATGGAGATCCTAAGGTACTACGTCCGCCAACTAACAGGAAGAGCATAAACGTGTTCCAGTTCAACCTCACAGATCTCGTCCAAGAGCGGCCGCGCATCGTGGCAAGGTGCGTTTCTTATCTAACCCCCCTCCTGTATTGACACTTGATTAACTGGATTATCTACAACAGGCTCTTGACCCGATGCGTAGACCTTTATACGCAGGGCAAAATCACCGGTCTAAATCCCATCCATGTCAGAAAGCCTAGTGACTACAACGAGATTGTACGGTCTGGTCTTAGAGATGTGGCATCCGGAAGTCAAGTTATTTCATACGACGAAAGCGTATCATTTGAGGTAAGTAATACTTATCCGGGTAGGTATCAGAGCCAAAGAAAAACTAACGAGTGGAATGACAGGTTGTCCCGACCAAGCGACCCCTGAAGTTGAAGCCCGACGTCACCTATTTCCTCGTGGGAGGCTTAGGCGGCATCGGGAGAAGGCTAGCCATCTGGATGGCTGACCAAGGGGCCAAGCACCTAGCCTTTATATCGCGGAGCGGCGCGACCCGACCAGCGGCGGAAGAAATGATAAAAGCCCTGGAAGATCGGGGCGTGGACGTGTCGGTAGTACGCAGCGACGCCACGTCCCGCGAGGAATTAGCCGATGCGATATCCCAGATCAATGTGGCATACCCCATCCGGGGAGTGGTGAATGCCGCCGGCGAGATTTTCGACGGCATGTTCGACAACATGACGTTTGAGCGATGGCGCAAGACTGTCGATTCGAAGTACAAGAGCTGTCGGAATCTTCACGAGCTTCTAAAGGACCAGGAACTCGACTTTTTCGTCATAACGAGCTCCATCGCCGCTCTTCTCGGCTCCACGGGGCAAAGCAATTACAGCGCTGGTGAGTTTCTTTCTTTCTTTCTTTTTTTTTCCCCCCCTTTTCCCCTTCCCATTTGTGAAACAATTAACAGCGACATGGTTAACTAACGTATACATTTTTTCCTATAGCCAACTCATACCTCGATTCCCTAGCTCGCCACCGCCGCGTGCGTGGCCTTCCAGCCGTGTCTTTGGACTTACCCGCAATCGACGGCTTCGGATACATCCACGAGCACTCCCTCGAGCAATCCGTGAAGATGCGGGGTCTATACAGCATCGACGAGAAGGAGCTGTTGGAAGCCTTCGAGATCGCCATGGCGCCCCAACAGGAACTTCCCCGGAATGTCGACCACATCGCCGTGGGCCTGCAGCCGCGGCGCTTCGAGCGCTCGATGAAGATGTCCGGGGCGCACATCGGGCTGTCGGAGAACCCGTACTTCAACTGGCTAGCGGCGGCGATGGAGTCGTCGTCGCAGTCGGCGAAGACGGAGTCGAAGCTCGCGGCGGCGGGCAGCGCGGAGAGCATCTTGACCGTGATGCAGGCCGCGGGGTCCGAGGAGGAGGCCGTCGAAGCCGTTACCACGTACGTCACGCAGAGGCTGGCGCGGCTGCTGATGATTGAGGTGGGGCGCATCCAGACGACGGAGCACTCGGTTGCGGAGTACGGGTTAGACAGCATGATCGGCGCCGAGTTCCGCAATTGGATATTCCGCGAGTTCGGCGTCGACATACCGTTCCAACAACTGCTTGCGAGTACACTTACTTTGTCTAAGCTAGCACAGACCCTTTATGAGAAGGTCAACGAGGGGGGGAAGTAGTGGATTATGAGATATAATGTAAGGGCGACACTACTTTCAAAGCACCTGTTTTAAAGCATTGGGGGGAAATGATGGTGATGGAAGATCAAGTCCATAGTACCTAATTGAAGCGGATACGCTCGTTAGACCAAGCAAAGGCATTGTATGCCAATTGTACAATAACACGTTAATACAATTCTTTGGCTGATCCTACATGTCGGTTCCCTATCCATTGTCTTGGTTAATGATTCTAGGAATTGTTCTTCCATGTTTTGGAAACTACGGTAGAGTTCATTTGAATATAAAATATTCGACATATCCCGTTATGGACTTGACATTCTATAGCTTGAAGCATCCTATCCAGTCATTGACTAATAGACGCAGACGTTCTCATCACCATCATATCAAACCGTTGACACTTTTCAGCATTCGATATTTGATAATCTGGAAGTAGTACCTGTCCTTATCAAGATGTCGAGCGGTAACCGTTTCTCTCTTGCCTCCCCTACTGATGCTAGGAGATGGCTCGCCAGCTGTCGCTTCTCACCTATTAGAGACGAGGCTTCGGCGCCTAACCATCGCTGGATCTGTTGCAAAGACGGTACCCTAAACGGCACCTGGGCCAGCTGCTTGGGGTGTGGGCATCTGAGATGCCCATCTTGTCTTATGAGGTCCGTTGAGAGTGTCCACCGTGGTTGAAGCAGCGCTGTTTTCCTTTTGACTATGTTTATTGGATCCTAGCAGCTTAAGTATACCGAACATGAGGTTGAGCCTTGGCAGTTCGTAATGTAAAGGCGTTATTAGGTTGTACGATAGCCAATTTAGTAAACGGAAAAAGGCAATAAGAAAAAAAAAAAGTACCCCTTTATACCCAACTCCTCTTTGAAGTTTTGATTTAGTGTAACTATACCTGTTATATGTGCATGTTGTATTAAAAGATGTTGAAATAAAAGATGTTGAAAGAACACATTTGAGTTGAGCCGCGCTGTATCAAATAGATTACTCGTCCCTGACATATACGGTGAAACCATTAAGTGCCAGGGTACTTAAAGCATCAATGGTGTACGTACACGCGTGCTACTAATTACCTAAGACGACCCTGAGTGAAATATCAATTCATCCAAATTTAGGTAGGGTCGCTGCGATGGAACGTGGAAGGAGGTTATTACCAAGTTTCGTACTATGTATACCTTAGGTAGTTTTAGCCTCCATCCAGCCCTATCAGGAGAGCTAGATGAGCATCGGGTAGCCGTGATGTTATTGGCTGAACTTACATAATGCATTGTACTAATTGTAACTATTATACAATACATACCTTTGTATTGTACCTTAGCTGCTTAGGTACCTAGGCAGGTACCTAGGATCAGGATGTACTTTGACAGGCCCCACATAGCCCCGCGATTATAGTTCACCTAGAAGCTTCTATTGCACGAAAAGCTTCATCTTCCAACTGCTTCGAGCTGGAATAAGTGCAAGTGCGCTGCATTCCAATTGCTCCTGCAGCCGCAAACAGTTTTACACATTTCCACACCCTTGATATTTTTCTCAATTTCGCTTCTCTTACCTCTTGGGAAAACGCAGGCAATCAAAAAGCCGACAATCAAAAAGCCCTTCTTTCCCGTCTTCACCTCTTCAAAAACATCCCATCGCATTACCCCACCAACGCACCCTATCACCGTCGACCAGCTCCAATCCTACCACATAAGTGCCTAGGTCTAGGTAGCTACCTAAGTTGCTTAATATACCAATTCGATCTCTCTACGCAAAATCAGAATCGCAAATATGGCGACCTCAGAAGAGCCCAAGAAGCGTAGCTACGTCTTCTTCGACATCACCATCGGCACCAAGCCTGCTGGTCGTATCACTTTCGAGCTGTACAACGACATCGTCCCCAAGACCGCCGAGAACTTCCGCGCGTTATGTACGGGTGAGAAGGGCCTCGGAAAGTCGGGGAAGCCTCTACACTACAAAGGCAGCATGTTCCACCGTGTCATCAAGCAATTCATGATCCAGGGTGGTGACTTTACTGCTGGCGACGGAACCGGCGGCGAAAGCATATACGGCGAGAAGTTCGAGGATGAGAACTTCGAGCTCAAGCATGAGCGCCCCTTCTTGCTTAGCATGGCCAACGCTGGTCCTGGTAAGTTTTATCGTCATATGTCCATCCACACGCTACTTTAGGAACCTCCAGGCTGACAATTATCTTTTCATATAGGCACCAACGGCTCTCAATTCTTCGTTACAACCGTCCCTACACCCCACCTCGACGGCAAACACGTCGTATTTGGCGAAGTCAAGTCGGGAAAGTCTGTGGTAAGGCAAATCGAGAACCTGCGCACCAACAACGACAAGCCGGTGAAGGACGCCGTGATCACGGACTGCGGAGAGCTCTCCGGCGCCGCCGCGGTGGCATCCGACGTTAAGGCCCCGGATGCCTACGGCGACCAGTACGAGGACTTCCCCGAGGACGAGGCCGAGCAGCCGCTCTCGGCCTCGCGCGTGCTCCAGATCGCCTCGGACTGCAAGGACTTCGGCAACAAGGCGTTCAAGGCCGGCGACGTGCTCGGTGGCCTCGAGAAGTACCAGAAGGGCCTGCGCTACCTCAACGAGGAGCCCGAGGTCAAGGACGACGAGAAGGACTTGCGCCAGAAGCTCGACGCCCTACGCTTCTCCCTCAACTGCAACTCGGCGCTGCTCAACCTGAAGCTCGAGGCCTGGGACGAGGCCCAGCGCACCGCCGAGGCCGCCCTCGCCGTCAAGGGCGTTTCCGACGCGGAGCGCGCCAAGGCGCTGTACCGCCAGGGCCTGGCGCTCGTCAAGTTAAAGGACGAGGACGCGGCGCTCGCGGCCCTCGAGCAGGCTAAGAAGTTAGTCCCCAACGACGCCGCCATTACCAAGGAGCTGGAGGCGGTTAAGAAGCAAGCCGCAGCTCGCCTGGCTAAGGAGAAAGCCGCGTACAAGAAGTTCTTCTCGTGATCTCTCCAGCGATTCAATACGATAAACACGAAGCGATGGAAAGGGGCGGTTCAAGAAGCTCTGAGGGGGTTGATTTTACCGCAAGTTCCAAGGATAGAAGGGGAGGCGATGATGATAATGCCTTACGAGCGATACCTAGTCGATGTACTTGAACGACTTCTGTCCTTGGCAATGGTCTCGAAGTTGGCTTGGAGCAAGGAATCAGAAGGGAGAAGAGAGAAAGAAAGTCGGAGGGGAAAAAATAATTAATGATCTGAAGGTATAACAGGATAAGGGGCGTTGGTTAGGCATTCGATTGAACAGTTGTCTCTTCCTACATCTCTAGGTTAGGTAGCCTTTGGTGTTTGCATGTCCATAGAGAAAGGAATATATCTTCTTAGACACATACCGTTTGAGCCAAAAGGGAATTTGCTTGTTCCTGATACAATTGCTATTGCAATGTATCTGGCTCCTAAGTGGTACACTCATATACCTCTTGTGCGCACCAATATTCCGTGTTTGGTGCGAGCAAATACATACAACTATACAATCATACAAGCTACCTAAGGTTAGATTCCAGTTTCCCAAGCATGAATAGGTGTGTGTTAGGCTAGATACCTGGTAGAGGCGGTTATGGGCCCGTCGTTAATTTATATAACTTTCATAACCAACACGAGGTGCCTTATGTACCTGCACAATCGACAGGTGTTACGACTTTCAATTCAGCTATATGCGTACTTTTCAGCATAGAAGCCAATGGTTGAATATCACATATTTTCTCAAAGTCGCTTGAGGTATCAATCACATAGGACTCCTTTTCGAAACACGTTTCTTCTGATTCATGCTGATTGCTAACATATATCTAACGAAAAGTACGGACACGGCATGATAAGGGGTATATATATAGCCTTTGATACGAAGAATGAAGCGATATACTGGCAGTCGAGCTTTCTGCTGTGCTCTTGCTTCGGCTTTGCTTCTGCTCTGCTCTGCTTCTCGTATGTAAAATCAACACCTATGTAATGTAATATAAAAAAATAACAAAGTAAAAGGGGGGGCCCTTAAAAATTTAACCCCCCCAATCAAACAATAAGGCCTCTCCCGAAAGTCTTTTTTTTTCTTCTACCAAGCCTACCAAGCCCGCTTGAAAATGCAGAATCAAAACTCTTTTCCTATCAAGAGTGGTGGAAAATATGAAAACGTCCAAGTCCGAACGAGTCCACCTTAGGTAATTTTTTTGTGATGAAGCCGCCCTTTAGAGCTCCTACATTCTAAACCTTTTCTAGTGAAGAAGTCCGTTATGGTAGCCCGGCAATACTTCCCAGCTGGCTTGCTTCATCACAATCCCAATAGATCAGCCAGTCTCTTCGGTCTGAGAGGGGATGGCTGCTTCGCCAGCCGCGTCCAACGCCCCAGCCCCTCTTGCACTCGAATTCGTGACTTGGTGTATGGATATCGTTTTGGGGAATTAAGACATAACTAGTGCCTTGAGCTGTTGTCGCTCTGCCAGGATTCCGAGAAGCTGCTAAGAATGCCTTTACCAGTCTTCTCCTCCTTTTCTCTATTTTTCTCCTGTCCCGTCGATGAACCGGCTAGCTCCTTTTCCCTCTCCCTCTCCCTCTCCCTTTCCTTCTTTTTGTCCTTATCTCTCTTGCCGCTTATTAGGCTATGCAAGAAGCCGCGAGGGTTCTTCCCATGCTTCGTCCGTATGGTACCAGAATTCGACATCTCTGTATTATCGGACCCATAACGAAGAGCTCGGCCTTCTTTCGCAAGCGCCCGGAATGCTGAACGCTCACAAGTATCTGGCTCGCTCCCAGACGAACCTGGGGGACGGTAAGAGTCGTTCTCGGACCAAGGAGGAGGGTTCCCATATGCCACGTTGACTGCATCCAAAAGGGATGTCCTTTCCATAACCTCTGCTAGTTCGTCCGTGGCCACCGATTCGTTCTCTGACGCACGAAGTGCTTCGACTCTAGCAAGGCATTCATCAGAGCGTCTTTGAAGATCTAAACATATAATATGGAATTCCGCCAGCTCGGCATCGAAATCGGCAGGATCGGTAAGTGTAGATTTATGGCTGGATTCAAGCCAAAGTTTGACTAAGGCTGCGAAATTCCTGGGGTGGTCGATGAGGTATGGTAGAGAGGGAAATCCCTCCCGTGATGTCGGGGATAGGCGGCCGAGGATTGTGACGGGAGTCGAGTATGAAGCCGGGACAGCGTAGAGGTTACGCTCAGTCGGTATCGAACATGTTTGGTCTATATAATCTTTAAAAGGTTGCCTATGAATGCCTAAAAATTTGTTCATAGGTTCCATCCAGCTCTCTTTCTTACCAAACGTGGATAAGTTTGCTAGAGCCTGGAGCCCTTTCGCTATAAGGGTTAGTGTGCGTTGGGCTCGAGCTCTTGGGTTGTCCCGCAAGAGTCCGAAGAGCTTAGGATTCAAGATCGCTGGGCAGATAAATCGAAGAAACAAGAATCCTGAGACGCTTGTGTAGGTGACGGTGCGAAGAAAGTCGCCGTAGCGATCTTCCGCCACAGCTCGAACGTACTTGAGGATCTGTCGGAGCTCAAACGGTAGCTTCGTCGCGGAATCAGCTATACACTCCCACACCTCCGTCGTCAGCTGTACCAAGAGGGTCCAGTGTTGTTGCATCTCATCGCTATGATGGATTCTGCTCGGATCTACCTCGCAATCCGGATTCAACTCATTGATCTCGAAAATCTTGTCTGCTAATATCTCCTCTAGGAACTCTTTTCCAAGCCGGCGCATGTGGAATTCCAAAGCTTGAGTGAGCAGAGAGTTACCCCGAAAAAGTAGGTTTGCCTCGCCAGCTAAGGTCTTCATGTCGCGGACGAGCATGTCTCTGTCGCCTGAGTTTGCAGAATCAGTCGACTTCAGTCGTCGGCTGAAGCGCAGCCTCTTCATATTGTTCTGGCTTCCAATCCCGTCTATCTCTTCTTCGACAAGGGCCATAAGCCATTCGCTAGTACTTCCTGACACTTGGTAGATATTTAAGAGTAACTCTGCAAGCCGTCGCATGGCGGAGGGTATAGCTAGGGCAATTTGACTAGTCAGCCCGACGCTGAACTTGTGAAGGAGTTCGGATAACGGCTCATAATCCTTCGTTCCCAGGACCACTAGTTCGTCATGATTAACTTTGACAAACATGCTCCCAATACTATCCTGCTTCTCATCATAAACTTGAAACCATTGCTCATGATCCTTTGCGCGTTCCAACTTTTCCAAGGGTATATCCACCGCTCCACATATAACTTCTGTCAAATTAATTGTTTTAGGAACACCTAAACTCGCTTGTATCTGATGACTCAAACTTTCCAGATTTCCATCAAGTCGCTTTAGAATAATAGATAAATACGGCAATGTGCTGGGTAATTCAGTAAATTGGGCAAACTCTCGCCAGAACGGGTTCTTTGTGTCGGTCTGCGTCGTTGTTCGGGATCGAATTTCGCCGTCTAAAATCACCTCGGCGAGGTAATTCCCGGTTAAAGGATCTCGCTCTTTAGAATGGCGGTCGTGATGCTCTGGACTTGGGGTTGCTTTTCTTATTTTCGCTTCGGTAACTCTGATTTGGACGGTTTTCTCTAAGCGGAATAGCTGCCCTTGAAACTCATTCTCGAAGTCTTGTATTTCTATGACCTGGTCTGTGGATGCTTCAAGGCCGTATAAATCGGGTACGGCAAATGCCCGTAGGAGCACAAACCAGACCTCGAAGAGGACCCTAGAGTCGAGAGCAAGATACACAGGCCGGAATATCGAAAGCTGCTTGGATGTGGATGCATAGGTCGGGAAGATCGCAATGCAATATTCTTCGTCTAAGACAGATCTGTCCAGTTGTTGTATCGCACAGCGAGAAAGTTGTGGTAGCTCAATTACCGAAAGAACCGCTACATCATTTTCTGTCATCAGTTTGAACTCCCCATTATCTTGTAAGATACAAGACACCCTCCTCCACGACGTCAAGCCTGAACGGAGATCTCGGGTAGATGGCCGTTTCACGATTGCGCGTGGTGACGTAGCGGTGCCTTTGTCCCACAGCATCACCTTGCCGACCTTAATGATGGCCGCATCCTTAGAGGATGAGCCGCCTACGGCTAGGGATCCTCGCCTCTTCATTTCCGGTCGAGCGGACCCGGGTGAACTCGCGCTTCTGCCGTTGGCAAATCTCACGGCACTGGGACGAAGTTGTTGCCAGCAAAGAAGACTAGCAAGCCACCAGTCAAATTCTGCGGGTGAAAGAGGTCGTAAGAAGAGTTCCACGCCCATTTTATTGTTTAGAATTTCCAAGAATGTCCCTTTGTTGTCCAAGCCGTCAACAGGTACAACCCTGCACCCGCGAAGGTCGGTAACTAAAGGAACAGGAAACTGTCCACTGTGACCCGAGTCAAAATATAGACTACCTCTATCTTCGTCAATCCAGGCTGTTCCAGAGTGCCAAAGCCCGTTCATCTCGGCCTGATACTCGATTTCGCCTTTCATGCGACCGGCTGAGGCCTTCATTAAAAAGAGGATTTTATTCGCATTCTTCGTAGGGATCGGAAGGGGTAATGAATCAACAGAAGGTGGTGGTGATACTAGGGGAGACGTAGGACGAGAAGAACCGCGTTTTATTAGACGCCGGTTAGAAGATTTTTTATCTTTGTTTGATGATAGGGTGATTTTTAGATCCGGGGGCCTGGTTTGTGCGACGGACGGAAAGCCAACTGACTCAAGCACCGTCGGCGGGGGACGAACCTCAATATCTGCAACTGCCTGAGAGCCTGAGGACGAGAAAGACCCTACTCGATGTCGGCTATCAGAAGGAGACGTCGTTTGCTGTCGCAGTGCTATCGCACCATCCATAGTATGCGTGCGTGGTCTAAGAATTGCCTTTTGACTCTGCGATGGCAGACTCGAGGAGATATTGTCCAAAGATTCGCTATACGCTTCGTTAAATACGGCACCCTGCCTCCTTTCTCCGCTGGGTATAGATCTTGGTGAACTGTGTTGGGGCGAAGTGCTACCAGATCCTTGTGTCGCTTGTGTCATGGAATTCGCGTCCGCGGCCTCGCCGTTTTCGCCTTCCTCAGGCGTAACTGTCCGAATACTATTGCCCTGCATGTTGACATTGGATTCCAAACTTGTACGCACATCACTTCTTGCTGCCCATTCCGCACCTGGTGGGAGTGTGTCACCCACGGTAGCTAACGCCCAGTCTGCGAGGTTGTCGATATGGTGATGGTCGTGTTGCGTATCCCCTCCTGACTGCGGCGGTGGAGAGGCACCGCGAGTATGTTGTTTCGAAGGCATAAATGGTGAGAGATCACGGCATTGAGCGCTGGGCAGGCGCCGCGCAGATGGAAAGAATTGATGTTGTGCCTTGCAGTTACACGTATTATCGCGGCAGCCATCCACCTCTTTCGACAACGGGATTACGCGAATCTGATTTGCATGAAAATGCCGTCTGTCATAAGTCGCTAACGGATGTTATTTCGATTACAAGCTGCCATCGGGGGATGGGCATTCTTGATGAATAATGTGGATTGTCGAAATGCTATGTAGGTCGGTAGGTGGATCGGCGCATGATAAGGCAAACTACGCAAATTTGAGTCGAGTATCTGCGACGTGGATTTGGCGAGAGATTCGGTAGGTGAATGTTTTCCCTCTCCTGCAGATATTACCATAATATCGTGTACCTATCTTCAGAGTTTCCGTCCAGTGGTACGCATACGGCACGTGGAGTATTAAGCGTCAGGGATTGCAGTAACCGGTAAGCTTTTAGGAATTGCTAGTTGAGGTGTGGGCGAGAAGTCGAGTGGTTCAAAGCTGGCCGTCTGCCGGGCTGGGCTCGCATTAGAGGACGGTCAGGAGGACACAGCAGAAGGTGCAGTGTGTTGTTCTACTCGCTCGTTAGGTGGCCAGGGCTATGCAGGAAGAGTAGGCCGGTTTTTGGGTTCTATGGGTTCTGGAGCTTCTGGATTCGCACAGCGAAGGTCGGAGTATTATCTGCAGGACCACTGCTTGTTCTGAACCATTGGGGAACGACGATTGGGTACCCGGTCCAGGTTCAGGGTCGAGAGGGTCGAGGCGGCAAGCTACCGGTCAGGTAATTTGGTGGGGAGAGAGAGTGCGACGACAAATAGGGAAGAGGTATTACCGTTAAGGAATAGCTCTAATTAAACCACGTAGAAAATGATTGTCTCAGATACAAATTGCGGGCAAAAGGGCTAAAGGTACGTTGGTGCATCGATCACCTTCTGGTCTTTACCATAGTTGTAGGGACGGAGATAGAGGCTAGGTACGGAGTAGAAGAAAAATAAATAAATGGGGCTGGAGAGGATCCGATTTTTTTATTTGAGTCGAAAAAGAAAGCGGTCATAGCAGATGCTGAGATGAACAAGTTGAATAAGGTAATGTTCTAAGCTTCCATGTTCCTTCCTTCGCCTGATTTACCAGTAAAAGTGCTAATAAGGGGGGGATGTCTGCAAGAATGATGGGAAAGGCTGTGGATAATACATTAATGCAACCTTAATGCAATATAATACATACATAGGTAGGTACCTAGAGGTAAGGTTACTGCCATTGCAGGTGCCTTGCCTCTACGGTCTGATCTACCACCCGCTGTCATGACCGCCTATTTTACCTGAGAGAAGCTTAGAAGGACCCGAACACCGCCAAAGTTCCAAAAAGTTAATTGCGCTTACCGGGACCCCAGGGAGCTAAATAACCTAAGGACCCTAGAGTTACACTAGCTAACCCCCAACCCCCCTTGTCACCAGCCAGCAGCGGCCGCTATCATTGGTCTTAATTATTCGTCGACCTGGTTTTGACTCTATCCATCTCACCACGCTATTTGCAGGTTAAGAGATTTCCATCTTTAGTCGATTGTGACTTGTTACTATCGATTAGAAATTAGGACGCGCTGGACGGACTGGACAGGGAATATAACGCTAATATTTACGCCAACGAAGCATTATGGAACTCGTACATGGGTGACGGGACCTGTCTAACCGATCCCAGTTCGAACCTTTATACCTAATCTGTAACCTGGTTGTCCTGGGCTGTCCTGGCTGTCCTGGCTGTCCTGGTTTGTCCCACCGGTTGTTTTTAATGTTGATAGGTCCAGCCAAGGGGGGTCGACCATCTCAAAGTAGTTTAATACTACCGGGGATTGTATAGGTAAGGATGGGATGGAAACACTTCCTTATTAGTTGTTAAACATCCGAACATTCATCATACATAATACCAAGTGGCCAAACAAAGCAATCTTAGAAAGTTATCGAAAGCAAGATATTGTAAGAGCAGAGAGCACAGTAATAATACCTCCTATCAGTCATTTGGTATAACAGCTATAGCCTGGCTCGCGCCGGTAGAATCCGTGACAAGCTACCGGACGACGGGTGCTCTGGCGGTATACACTACCACTCATGGCCTGAGCGTTTGCTAACAGGGCAACCATAATAAGTGACACGAACTAGGACGTCCTGGAAACCAATTTGGTAAGCAATTACCTATGCATGGGTGCAAATAGTAGGTGAAGCTTGCCCCCGTTGAAGACTGGTCCGTCCCGTTCGCTTACGTGCTTCAGGAAGAAAAAAAGGCTACGGGTTTGACCGGATAGGCATAAGAATGATAGGCAAATATCCTCTTTTTCTTCTTTTCTCTTCTTCCTACGACGGTCTGAGGTGTGGGGGGTTCAACGGCTCTGAACGAATCGTGTCTTAGGCAATTCCAATGTATTCGGACGTTCCTGTCCTAAATCTTGATTCCTAGATGGATTCCCGAATGGATGTGAATCCATCTCGCTTGAGAAAGTAGGTAAGCATTGAGCATTGACTCTAAACGAGGCTACACAGCATGCCCCGTGTATATGAACTACAAATCTCTCCCAAGTCGCAAATTTGGGAAGGAAATGCAGGCTTCTCGTTATTCATTGTCGGCGAACTTATCACGGAGCCGAAGCCTTGCGTTTGGCGTGACTAAAAAATGTCACCGAATGCTCTTTTGCGTCCTGAGGCGCCCGCAGCCTGCTGTCTTGTGTTGCCCGTATCCAGATTCCCGGATCGCCTGCGTTGGTTCCATGAAACCTCGATGTCCACACATGCATACAATTCCATGTTCAGGGCCTGTAATGTACGTACGACGAATACCCCATTGGCCCGTCCGGTCTAACCTAGGTCGATTTTCAGGTACATTTACGTATATACGGTTACATATCTCATGCATACAATATACTATAATATATAATATGCATACCTACCTACCTAAGATAGGTCCTTAATAATATAATAACCAATATACTTAAGTTGGTATCCGACTTTCCTTTTTTGATGCTGGGGAGAGCGACTTTCGCAGGATTGGCTTATTACGAAAACGGAAATTGTTCTGAATATTCTCGAACGATTGTGACGAGCATATGAGGTACATGGTATCCGTGAATTTTATAAAGTGGGAAAAGCTACGAAATCAAGTCATGGGAAATACGAAATATGCGAAATCCACTTGGGTAACTAACTTGGACCCTACTACCTAGCTTAGGACAAAGTTCAAATGGTCCGTTCCGCGGTGATCGGCCGAAGCAGTTGTTTCCAAGGATGTTCATGGGGATCCATTGTTTATAATGTAACATATTGTCCTTGATGTGTTGCTTGTTGACGCTTTGCTGATCTCCCGTGGCGTCTTTCGATTTCCGCATCTTCTCGAAGGAGACGAAAATCCAGCGAGCTTCAGCAGCTCATGTATCACGAGCAAAGTTTGAATTGCAGAATTGGCCGCCGCTAAGGTCATGTACGTATGAGGCATGTATTATGACTGATATCCACAATAGTATATGTAGTGTAATTGTATTGCACATATCTGCCAAAGTTACGGTGTCTTTCCCCGCTGTTCCATATCTTGTCTCCCTATTCTTTCGCTTGGCCCGAACCTCAGTAATATCTTGGAAGACGCAATTGGCCCAAGCTGCTGTTCGACTCAAAGCAGCGGTAGCGACGGAAGAAAGAAACAATGATAACAGACAGGGAAAAAAGTGAAATTTGGGGCTGGGAGGATCAGAAGATCCGGGGAGGGACCCATTTATGAAACATTCGATTTATGTTCTTTCATAATCTTTTCAACATTACTAGCAAGGAATAAAGTCGTGAAACAAGATTATGTTGGGTACGAGACAGGACTTCTCGGCTTTTGCAAATGAATCCCCACACAACCGTGAAGGACACTAGGCTACTGTAAAGTGCTCGAAGGAATGAGAGCCTTGTTGACAGAAGCTTACGCACTGCATGGACGGGAGGATTATGAATTGTACACTACATTAACCTAGGTATCTTCCCCCGACAAGGTGGTTTGGATGAGATCCTATTCGATATCCAAACTAGGCAATATCTCGTACAGGCGCGCCCTGCCCGTGACGTATTTCAACAGCCTAGTTCACTACGGGTCCGTACACGTATCTAAGTTGCCAATCAGCCCTATCCAAAGATATATTCGTACCTACAACAAGCGGGTGAAGAGAAGCTGCAAAGAGGCGGTCTCCCTGACCCAGCGGCACGGAACGTTGACACCCTCAGTTATGCTTATAAGATGAGATTGCTGATGAGATAGCAATTACTAATACGTGCTAATGCCAACATACTGGTTACCTAGAATATCCGGGGTCTCGAAGTTGCCGTTGTACCTTGCCTTATATCCGCTCAATTATCCAGCGTCCCAGTCTCCCTAGCCTCGGCAGTACACACGTCTGTGTGATTGGATATCGAGTTTCTATATATATCCACCTGTGACTCGATGGCTGAGTTTATGAGCTTCTGACCGGACTAAAAAATCATGCAAGGACGCTGCAACCTGTAAGGTCCTATGCACGTAGAGTTGGTACGACCTGACAGAAACAAAACACACCTCGAAAGTGTTAAAGCGGCGGTAAACTCCATTGAGGACAAGGGGTTCCCATAAAACAATCGAGAGCAGGTTTATGCTACTATGTACAACTTCATCCCATCTCTTGCTGCTTTTGCGGAATGGTCGATAAGGGGAATAGAACTTGGTATATCAAAGTGAACAAAAACCCCTCTTGCCATCTCCCTGCATCACTCGTCCTGAATTGAATAATCCATGACTACCTTAGGTAGATAGGTACCTAGCTCTCTCACATCACCGCCCTGCCCCCCCTAAAAGCCTAGCAGGTTCTGCCGGCATAAACACGAGAAACGACTTATCGAGAATGGTATCACCTTCTCCTATGCGGCTCGTAAGAAATAAAAAATAATGCCCTTGCCCTAAAACCGCATATCTGCCAACTCCGTTTGCCCAAACTCTGCCTCCGCCTCTGTCGTCCCTGAAAAAAAAGTATCAAACGGTATCCATGAGCTGCAGTTCCAAAAAAAGAAATCAAGGTATAGCTAAACGCGTCCAAAAAATTGAAGTCTGCCGAGTCGCAGCTTTTAAATATATCGCAGTCTCTTAATTTGCTATCATTCAAGTCGAAGAGAAATAAGTGTGCGTAGATATGTCCCCTCCCCCCTTGCCTGTTTAGCGCGAGGGGCCCTCAACCGGACTCACAGGAAGACTTCGAGCAATGCTGAGATCGGTGCTACCGGTACGTCTCAACGCTTGCGACATGGTCTCTATGTTGAGATCACCGTTCACTGAAAGGCTGTGTTCCGCAGATGTAGGACTTCCAAGAGGTTTCCGAACAGGTGACATGCTCAGCCCCTTAATAGAACCCGAAATACTGTTTGGTGGCGAGGTTTCTGGTCCCTGAGAAGACACAGGTGATCTTATCGGGGAGGGGGAACGATTCACTCCTCTCGATCCAATAGAGGTCAAGCCTGCAAGATGCATGGAATCTCGGCTGCTATTCGGAGGTACCTGTTCTGCCTGGACTACATCCGCAAATGAGATGAAGCTGAGACGCCTGACATCAGCCGAATCCAGCGATCCGTAGTTTGAGGCTGCTTCTTCCTTGTCAGAAAAAGCAGCAAGATCCTCAGCCCATGAATTAGACGCGGTTTCGTATTGAGAAGTACCAGTCACAGTTACACTAGCAGGTTGGTGCGCGTTATGGGTAACGATCTCGACGGAGTCGGGGTTCAGGCGATCATCGGTAATGGCTTCGGAGGATGCGTCGAGGACAGGTGGGATATAGTTTTCGGTCTGAATATGGGATGGGATGGCTGGCGAATTAGGTATAACAGCGGCGCTTTCTTGAACGTCTCGCTCAAAGATTTGAGAGCCTGCAGGAGAGCTTAAACGTGGCGACGACGAATATAATCCCCTACTAGGCGACGACGGTGTTATGCTAGGGCTGCCAGTTCGGTTTGGCGAACCCGTCACCGAACGTTTCGCAGGCGTGGGAGGCACATCCCTCGCAGATGGCGAATTCGGTTGTGCCGAAGCGGACTGAGGGGAAGGTTTAGCACCAGGTTTGGAATCGCCCTTCTTCTTCCCAAAACCAAACAGACTTCTCTTCTTCGCCTTCGGATCATTCTTATTTGAATCGCTTTCCATTTCCTTCTCGTTGTTATCTGTGATAGTTGAAGTTGAATCACCCTTGGTATTACGATTCTTTTCTTTCAATTCAGGAGTTGAATCCTTTTCTCTGCTGGATTTTATAGAAACTGCTGGTGCGAGACTCATCGTGGTTTACCGTGGTTTATGCTGGTTGGATTGGTGCCGCGGTTTAGAATGGGGTGATTAACGGGTAACCCTGGATGAGTGATATTTAATTCTGGAAGATGCCAAGACAGCCGTTAGCACGAGACCAAAAAGAAAATGACGGAACCAACGGCGACGGAGCGTAATGCCAAAATAGAAACGCCCGATTTTTAGTTGAGAATAGTGCGAAGTTATTGAAGTTATTGTTGTTATTGTTGCTATTGTTGCTATTGTTACTATTGTCGTTGCAACTTGCACGGAGACAAAACCTACGTTTGGTAGGATTAAATGGGGGAGGCCCTTATGACTCGAACAGAGAGTAAAAATGAGAAACTCCAATCTGTCATTCTCGCGTGTAATAAATTATCGGGGTATGTCAATATATAGATTTAAGTAAACTGCCACTTACCCTCTCTGTCGGTGCACTCCACTGGTAAGTGGAAATTGATCCAAGTTCGATCAGGCGAAATTCAGTGTTCTCTTTCTCGTTTCTGCGGAATAACCTATGGAAGAAGGGTCTGCGTCTGCGTGTTCTAGTCCGCCCTATCACTTGTTCCTGCTGGTTGCTGTTGGTATGGCTGCAACTATGGGGATGTGGTTGCAGATGTAGGTATAAGTGGAAGGGATGAAATCTGGTACAGCACGATGCAGGAGGATGCAAGTGTGCAATTTGGGGTAGGAAGTCTTGCGAGACCCTGTTGACGATCGCTTCTTGTCCCAATACGTAACAACTGAATCAGGGCGACCAGGGAGAAGGTGAAGCAGGTGACAAGCAGCGACGATCAGCAATTTGCTTGTGTGGATTGATGACGCTGATGGATCGTGGCTAATAGGTGGCCTTTTAGTACCGTCTCTTTCTAGAAGAGTGAATTGCCAGGAAAACCAAGGGAGGTATGACAACGATAACGAAGGGATCAGTTTGGTATAAGTGCCTGGCCTGCTTTGAGTAAATTAAGTATGCTGGTAAACTACCTTACCCCAGGTACAATACGGTCATCTAGGATCATGGGACGGATTGCCGGTCATTAATTGTACCCGAGAGTATCAGCCTTGAGGCGGAGACAAGAGGGGTGATAAGTAAAGGCGGGAAAGGAAGAAGATAAAATGAAAATAAAGAATAACCATGTGCTAAGGCGGGATGTTAATTAATAATAGAGCTTCAGCCCTGCAGGTTTTTTTTCTCTCTTACTAGTCACGATCAAGGTTCACAGGTGAGTGACAGCCATCAAATTATTATGCTTGCTTGCTTTTTTTTTTTCTTTTTTTTTCGCAAGCAAGCTTTGTGCTGATATGCTGGGGGGCCACTTGGCGTCCCGAAAAGTTCAAAAAGTTCGTGAGTGCACGCGTTTGCGAATGTAACCGTCAGACACAAGATTAATGCAGCTAGGGGAAGATGATAAGAAGAAAAAAAAAAATCTTACTTTGATGTTAAAAACCTAGGCGTAATCTGAGAGTATCACGTAAACACAGGTGAATTCAGAAACACGAGGGGGGGGTGGCCAGTTTCTGGGTTATTCTGCTCATCAGGTTCTAAAAAAAGGGGGCTGCAACAGGCGACGTCACTTATGGTGAGAGAATCCAATGATCGTTAAGGATTTGAATGAGCCAGGATAAGGGAATGCCCCTCAGATGCGCGGCCTTCGATCGTTTTTCCCAGGCCCGATTTCTTAACCTTGTTAAGGGTGCTTGATCCTAATCTTTTTTTTTTTTTTAGGAGGAGGTATGGATGCTTATGATTCTGATCATGGACATGGACATGGACATGGTAAAACCCCTCTCGACGAAACTGGTGATGAACCCGGACAAGTCTCGAAGGGGGAAAGATAGAAACTATCCATTGGGCCTTTTACACTCCCGTAACTTGTCGCATTAAAGTCAATGCAATCCCACAGGCTGAAAATGGGCGAATGGACCAGTTGAGACAATCTCGGCCTAACAGCAATAATGCTGACACTGGCTGCCTGCGACTTGCGGAGCGCCACTGTCGACCAATTCTCCAACCTGGACAAGATTCTGTAGAACATACCGCTATGTCCTGTCGTTCTGAACCCAGATCGGGGAATATGAGATATGTGTCTCGAGTACCTATACCTACAAGCTTAGAGTAGTACCATCGACGCCATGTCTTGTGATGCTCCAGCAGAAGCAACCACCCCTCATAATGTGTCTTTCGCCCACAGACCTACGGGACGGGACCTACGAGAGCAAAGACTCAGATTGGGACGAAGATAACGATGATTGCGCACCTTTGAGGGCACCAATCAAGCCCGTAGGCTGAAATCGATTGGACGAATCTGGCGAGATCAAGGTCTGGGCTGTCTGGCACATGAAACCTTTCCAAAGGTTGGAACTGGATCTAACGTTAGGTACGTCACTTTCATAGGAGGGGTTTTGCCATGTCGATTGGCCCGAAGTGGTATGTTTAATTGAATGGGAGGGCCAAACGTGTCCAAGGCTGCCAAGGTTCAAAGGGGAAAGCCACCCGTGGACCTCGTGAAAGTTTAGATAAGTGCATAAATATTTGCGTACCTGCGTACTTGGCTCAGCACACGGACCACGTGGTTGTCTTACATAATAGCAAATCCTTACCTAACGTAAGAGATACAAGGTACGTACCTGGCACTCCATCCTGTCTTCACACTCTTACATCCACGTGACTTGGTGCCCCTCGGCCCGCTGGATGCTCCGACAAAATTTCACTTGCACTTTGCCCGAAGTTCCATATCAACCGATTTGATAGAAGAATTCGAGGGCCACTCCCGGAGGAGAGGGAAACAAAAGACAGCAATCCCTTCAATTTGAGCAGTCCACCCCTTCCCTCTCTCTCTTAGAGCTGAAATTCTTCTTCATCCTAACTCCAAGCTAATCGAATCGGCCCCTCCCACAAAGCGGAAATGGAGTCTCGGCCCCTCCTGCAGCCTCTGCTGCGCTCCCTCAGCGCCTCGACGAGCTCAAGAGCGGCAGTAACAGTAGCCTCTATACCACGACGGCACCAATCCTCGACGTCCCGGACAAAGCGCGCCTTGAAAATCGCACCTCACCCCTCATTCTTCCCCCCCAGCTTCGACTCCAGCAGCGATTCTTCCACGCAGCTGATATACAACCCGCCGTCCTCCGTGCCCTCCGTCTACCACACGCCCTTCAAGTTCCTGCCACCGAGCGACCCGCGGCGGAAGGCGAACCTGGCGCAGCTCCTGCGGTCCTCGGCTGACGTCGCGGCGTCCAAGTCGACCCTGCCGCCGGAGCTCAAGGACCGCGAGCGCAAGTACAACGTGACGGAGGAGCAGGTGGAGGAGATGCGCATGCTGCGGGCGACGGACCCGGAGCGCTGGAGCGTCCTCCGGCTCGCCGAGCGCTACGGCTGTGCCCCCTACTTCATCCTCATGTGCTGCCGCGCCCCCGCCGAGCACCGCGAGCGCGAGCGCCAGCGCCTCGAGACCGTCAAGGAGCGCTGGGGCGCCATCCGCGCCGCCGCCCGGGAGGAGCGCAAGAAGCGCAGGGACTTGCTGCACAAGGGCCTGTTATAGACGGTCGCAGGGTTCGTCTATCTATCTACGCGCGTCTTGTCTATTTTCGCCTACGTACATACTTCCCCCACTTATTCCGGTACCGAGCTCCCCTCCCGCTATTTATATGCCAGAGGAATTTGTAGCGGGAGCCTTGGGATCTTTAGTTCCCACTTCTCGTAGAGGGGTTGAATGGAAGAGGAAGGGCCGGCCGGTTCCTGTCTGGCTAGGATGAAGACCAAGACTCAGTTGGGAGATCTGCTATATATCGTCATCCATCGGTCTTAAGAGCGAGGGGATTTGTATCTATACCTAACCTATGTATATAGTAAGAAAGAGAGGTTAGGGACGAGGCAGACGACTAACGAGTAAAAGCCGGATGGATACACATAAAGATCAGATCGCAGCTCTACGCTGGGAGGCAGACTTAGACGTATCACAAGGCCTTAAAGAATAATAAAGTTGTACCATCACCAACAGACTGAGCTCGGGCGTATCATTATCAAGCTTGAATTGACGCATCTTATAAGAGGTACCCAATAAGAGCTTATACTTCACCCCAAAAGTCATCATGATCTTTTTTTCGAGCTTAGTAAAAGTCTGCTTCTATATTCGCACCATAGTCACGCCATAATTAGGATACTTATTATGGAAATTTCCATTGACTACCTATTCATATTGGAGAGACCATAATCTCTCAATGAAGTTATTTACCTATATTATGTTCCTCTGTTACCTATTTACGCGCGGGAAACCCCTTTCGTTTCTCCTAAATACGCCGTTCATCCAAGCCGGCAGTCTGCAAAATGCAGCAAGTACTATGTATATCGGTAGCTTACCCTATATTCTGAGTTATAGTGCAAGTAAGGTGAAACTCTCACTGCTTCTCGTTTGTAATAACGGCTACATTTTTAGCCTTTGCCATTTCCCAATCCTTCTTACCAGGAATCACTCTCCAACACCAACCGCACCAACTACGGCTACGTCCGGAAACCTCTCGGCCCAGGATCTCGTTTTTATTTTTCTCGTCCTCCCACTCGGGAACGCAGGCGCCAACACGCACGATTCGGACGAGTTTCGTCTTAACTACGCCGCCGATGCCCTCAATTTCGTGACGGGCGTACCCGGGCCGAAGCTGCGGGCTCGGCGTCCGGCGTTCGGACGGCGGAGAACCGGCGATAGAGGATGCGGGCGACGGGGTTGTCCAGGGAGATAAGGTGCCGTTATTCTCATCCTGCTCCCGGGCATCCGCGGCGTCGCAGTCGGTTTCCTGCTCCCGCTCCTTGGAGCCACAGCATGCCGCCTCCCGGCCGCAAATCACCCCCCGGTCACCCTCGCCGATACCGGTGCCGAGACCCCCGAGCACCTCGCCGTATTGGTTACGCCATTTCCAGATGCTGCATCCGGTTAGCTCGGACGAAAAAGGAGATGATCGAATGATCGGGAGATACATACGATTTATAGTCGTGATCTGCTCCACGAATACTCCTCCCGCAAGGTTGGCAAAGCCAAACTCCCTTTGTATCACAGGTGCAAATTGCCCGCTGCATTTCGTCCGCGTCTAAGAGAGTGTCGGGCGACAACGACGGCTTGACGAGACTTCCCAGTGGAGCCTTACTGCACGGGATGCATAGTCGGCGATGTCTATCGCGAAGCACAGCGGGTGCCGGTGGCTTGATAGCACAGTTCTAGCACATGTCTTGTTAGATGCACTGCTAGAATGATGCATCAAGCATTACTTATGCTTAGCTACGAAATGCTTACCCGGCATACGACCGTTCCGCATCGCCTGCATTCGGCTACCATATCTCTCGCGCAATTCCCGCTCTTGCCGTTGTAGTCCCCGGTACGACCGTCTTCCATATAATACCAATTCCCAGCTCGGGCGCGGTAACGGAAAGTGTCTTCAGGGTCGACGGGCACGTCCTCGTTAACGCAGTGGAGGGTATGCGCAAGAATACTACTGCGGTACTGCAGAAGGGCACGGTGGACCTGGCGGCAGGTTCGAGACAGGTTATCAAGCGTGTTTAGGTCGATGGACGAGGCGATCGCCATGACGATACTGGTTGTCGAGTCAGTCTTTCTCTCCCCCGGCCTCACACGGGAAGTGTGATAGCCAAGGGGGAGTTTCTGCTAGTAGAAACGTCATAAGTGAGGTTGCGTCTGCCTACGGATAACATCCGAGAGCCTCCGCCATCCCATTATGCTCATTGGGGTTCTCTGGTTCTCGATCTATCGTATTTCCTTGGCTCTCTTCCCCATGTGATCCATTCTGGCCGTTCGGTAGCTGATGCTTGACGAGCTCACCATTCCACTGGGGCTTCAAGCCATAATGTTGTGTCTGCGGCGGCTCAGCCTCCTCTTCCAGGTCTACGAAAAGTGCCATCTTTGGTGGTGTTGAGGGAAGGCCAGCGTGGCGGGTCGGAGGGGAAAAGAGGAAGAGAAAAAGAAATAAGACGGAAGGTGAAGAGATCCGAGTTTTGAAGTTGAAGAGGAATGGAAGGGGAAAACGAGTGAGCAGGCCGGCAAATAGGATAGATGACCCTATCTACCTAAGGTAATGAAATAAGAAAAAAAAAATCGGAGACTTTGAAGTTAAATAGTTAAACAGTTATTAAATATAAGAAATGTTCCGGAAGGTCTCAACGAACAACTGCCATGGAAGTCGGCCAAGTCGGTAAACCCCCAACAGATGCGTTTCGCGTCTGAATTCAATATACGTGAAATATATGTAGGTTGTACGTAGAGCGCATGTACAGAATTATGTATTCCATATAGGTAAGTAACATATCATAAGTACGAATACGGACATGTACGAATACATGTATGAATAGGTACTTACATGTACATCCTATGTATTGTATGTATTGTATGTATTGTATGTATGTAGGATTTATCGATATCGCAACTGCCACATCACAATTCACGATAAAATACGGCCAGCTACCTATTACGAATGTAATGCGTTTACCTAGTAGGCAATTGCGGCCCCATCTTACTCGAGTCAATACCCAGGTATGTATTACGTGTATGCGAAGATTAGGGTAGGAGGTACTTTAGGTAAAGTTCTTTAGGTAAAGTTCTTTAAGTTCGTGTCGTCTTTATCAGATCCATTACCGCGCGCAGGTACGCATATTTTTACAATAGTTCAGCAGGTTTTAGCAGAGAAGTTGCCAACCAGCCAGCTTGGTTGCAGTTGTAGCAGAAAGGTGGGGTGGAAATTCGGGCAAATAATTCGCTATGGCTTTCAAGAGTGGATCAGCGCTACCCAGGCGCTAGGTAGGCTATGATCCGCCCTTTGCCTAACCGTATTGCAGCACGCCATCTACCTAAGTACAGCTACTAGTGTGCTATAGTGTACTGTAGTGTACCTTGAGCTCAGCGCAGTCATCAGGGGTAACCTTAAACTGTAATCCCTTACTCCTTGGGTTAGCGTGTTACTTAGAACTTAAAAGACTGTCCTCTACTTTATGTAAACGTTCACATGCCCTGCAACTATCGTGAGGCCTCAAGGGGCTTTATTTTTTTTTTTCTTTTTCTCTCAACCCTTCACCGATGTTAGGTAATAGGTAGTTGATCCATCTAGGTACCTACTTAGGTACATAAAGTAACGGTACTTGGAATACATGTTGTTCACCGCTCATACCTAAACCCCCTCAAGAAACATGGTTGTTACAAGCTGACCTTAAACACCTCAAACACGATCTTCTCTTTTGCCCTCTCTCCCCCTGTCCTCACTGTTTTACCTGTCTTTTATAATTTCTCCTCAAACTCAATGACTGTATATCGCTACTCATGATTTTCTATTAATAGACCTTGACGAAAGGTATTCTGGTTGATGAAACTATATGTACAAGCTCCGTACCTCTTTTCTTTTGTATCTACCCAGAGGTTACGTATCTGTGTCCGGAGTCGATTTCAGCAACCCAATAATCCCATTAGTCCTGAGTACCGGCACTGTTTGCTCTCGCTTGGAGGTGTGTCACGATAGAACCTAGGAAAGCTTCTCACTGAGTTGTCATCAGTGAGGGATGTTGACTCGGTCATCAATCCCAAGCTTCTCCGTCCTCCTTTAAAACAGCGCAGAGTGATCTATGAACCACCTATGCCTACCGCTAATTACTCTGTATGTATATTATCTTAGCAGTTACAAATTAAGAATCCTTCATATATATGTGTTAAAACGTAAAAACCATAAGCGCTGGATTTAATACAATAGGAAGCAAAATGTGACAGGCGACGGTCCAGGCGAGTGGCCAGATGGAAGCGAAGTGCACGATTCTCCACTCGGGCGGAAAAGCAAAGTAGCCGCATACGATCAGTGCAATCATGAAGAAACCCCAGGTGAAAGTACCTTTGAAGCGCCGGAACAGTCGGGGTATTTCTTCGAAAAAGTCAACTTTCTCGATTTCTTTCGCTGTGGCGCCCCAGCTCATATCGACGCCGATGAAATGGAATACCAAGGCTTGTGAAACGTGCAGAGACAGACCACCCAAAAAGATGGTCATCAGCGGGATCCATTTGATGTTGCTCCAGACTAACCATGAGTTCAAGATATTAGTATCTAATCTTGCTAAAAAAATGATTGTAGATGTAGCATAAAACTTACGGGCTTCGATGAGCTCCATCTCGTTTAAACGATACCTGTAGATAGCCAAGGAGAAATTTCCAAGCCCTGTAAAGACGACTACTACCGAGACGAATATAGCAAAGGAGTCTAAGTAGAATTTGTCGTAGAGCCCAAAGAACCATCCCGACAGGAAATAATTCATCAGGGTCAATATCCAGCAGGCTCCGATGGCATAGTACGTGCCGATGTACGCGCAGATAGTCATCTTCTTGGGCAAATGTATATTGGAGGAAATGAATTGTCGAAATAAAGGTGTTATAGGGCCCTTGGTGAACCAATACCTCAGAGGGTGGAATAAAAGTTCATTGCAGCCGTAGGCGTATTTTTCCCATCGCGCCAATTCGTCGTAGACTGTAAGGGAAACACCCTCCTGGAAGCCTTCTCCGGTATAAGCTGCGAACCTGAGCTCATACCCTGCACATTGGAGCTTAAGTGACATCTCAAAGTCCTCGGAAACGTGACTCTCGGACCAGTACTTCTCGTAGCCGTCCTCGTCCTTGTACGCAGCGGCGTCCTGGATGGCAGACCATCGTAGTACGGCGTTGTGGCCCACAAAGGGGCAAGCATCACCACTTGCCACCACGAACGTGATGGCCGTATAGATGAGGTTCGTGAACCACTTAACGCTATGGAAATATTAGTACGCATGGATCCATGTTGTTCTTATAGGGGTCATCAACTTACCCGCTTTCAAAATACGATGTTGATACTTGCATCACCCCGGACGTAAATTGAAGTATTGCTACCTGAGGAGACCGTTCCATCTCACTGACAGCGTCCAATAAACAGTCCTCTGGGACGCGGGTGTCAGAATCGACTATGAGGATGTAGTCGCCTATACGAACGTTACCCTCGGCCAAAGTGCGCTTCCCGTCTTCTTCCAAAACCTCTGCGAGACATTGACTGTACGCAGCCTTTTCATCAATATTGGTCCAACCCGGTGGTCTGTGTACTTGCAGCAGTTTATCTTCCACGCGGTTGCTCACCATCAAGCCGAAATTCATGTTGGACGCCTTCTTGAATTTCCCCCGTCGGAGAAATGGCCGGCTGTCATCCGTTGGGTTTGGATTATGCGGTGGTCGGGCGACCCAGCCGATGTTGTTCTCGTCGTAGTATTCGCGACGGGCTTGTGCATCTGAATCTGAGATGAGCTGCATTCCGTCGTCGTTGATGAAGATGTTGGCAGAGCCGCCTTGCATCTCGTAGGTCGAAATGCATTTTTTCAGGGATTCGATCGACGGCTTGATGACTGCTTTTAGGCCTTCCTTGTACACCGGCATCTGGATGGTAACGTGAGGCATAAAGTCGACTTCTCGATTGAGTCGTACTGGGGCTATTCCGGAGTAGAACCTCGAGTTTTCATCAATGCAAGCGACCTCGCCAACGATTTGCCAAAGGTTCGTGACCAGCGACTGGAAAAAGAAGAAGGCCACCCATGCTTCGACTGGGATGACGATGACAAGTGCAAGTCGAGTATACGAGCCACTGACTGCAATTTCGTATGCCAAAGCCCTTAGACCAAAGCCCATGCAAGTCATACATAGGATCAACGTAAATGACACAATGGAAGCGCTGCTAAGCTTGTTTTTCCTTCGTTCTTCCTTGGTCAGATTCTCCAGGTCCACCTCTGCTGCGGTTACTTTGGGTATGCGGCTCTCCCGACCGAATATCCTCTTTGTTTCTATTTCATGGTCAGCCAAATCGCCCGGCGCGCGACCCCACATCTTCCTCAATAACTCCTTTTCCATCTCAACTGCCCTCTCTATGAGCTGCTTGGGGCTATCGTCCCAGACGACCAAAAGCTTCATATCATCGATGAATGCGGCAAAATGATGTCTTTTGCAATGTACAAGGTCAGCTATGGTCGGGAGAACTTGTATGTAGAGATCACGGGTAATCGGGATGTGATATGGACTCCTGCTGTTGTGCAGTACCACTGCGATGACTCTGGTATTGACCGTCATGATGCACTTATAAGCGTGGTTAGCTCTCTACTTCGTTTGTCTAAGACGCCTAACAAAAACTTACTTACTCGGACGTTCATCTTTATCGCCATATCGTATAAGCCGTCGGGTTCGCTTTGAATTTCTATCGGAAAACAAGCGTAATGTCCTTTTCTTTTCTTTACCACACAGCCCTCACCGGGTATCAAACCTGTGATATATTGCCTTTCAATTTGTTGCTGGTATATCCAACTGCAAACGATCGCCCCCTTGGCGTCGTTAGCCCTCTCTATAGCCTTGCGCGTGCCTTTGGTAATAAGCAGGGAACAATCGGAAAAGGTATCCCATGGTTGCATCAGCAATCTCGTGCGGCGCTTAAGTGGTATAGAGGAATTTGATGACGGAATACTGGATTTTGAATTACTCGGACCAGCTTCATCATGCTCCGGGTCAGAAGTCTCGCCATCGTCGTCTTCCGATCTTTCCCCCCTAACGGGGCTAGATGCAATATCCCTTCCGAAGAATTTCATCTTCTAACTGGCCTATAGGAGAGAAAGAAACAATAATCATGAGTTCCGCTAGTTATATCATTAGAGATACGAGATGCTATAAACATCAGGAGTTCTCCCCGGAGGAAATACATATGAGGACTTCCAAAGTAGCAGGCGGTAACGTCTATAGGATGGGGACGACAGACAACATGGTAATGAAATATTATCTAACAATTATGATCTTGTTTTGGATTCGATGCCTTTTTAATTATATCTAGATAACGTTGGGATGTAAGATTTTCTAAAGGTACCTGCTAATTATTCAAAGAAGGTGCTTTCTTTCAACAGTACGGCCAGAGTTTGGTAGGAGTTACTTGCTCAATATGATTAAACATACCTACCTAGGTAGTGACCAGACTCGCATTACATGTGGGATAGCTGAGCCAAGCCCGAAGCCACGAGAAGCGTTTGCAGATTACAGGAAGTCTTAGCCAATACCTGAACCTGTCAGTAGCCCAGGCTCCTGAAAAGAGCTAACGTGTAACCTCGTATCAGCGTCGATACGGGCCTATCGCTAAGATATGCTGGTTGTAAAGCACATGGTGGGTAGTAACGAGGACGCAGTTTGCTGCAAGTATGTAATATTCGCTAGAGTCTAGGCCCAAGAGCGCGAGGCTCGAGGTAGACTGGACGATCCGCCAAAAGCCAATCACGGACAAGCGCATGGGAAATTGGAAGTAAGCCTGCATCGTATCAAGCATGGGGTTCCCGTTGGCACAGGTGCTTGGGGTACTCTAGGAGCTCAAGGACCGGTGATAACCTCAGTGCCCAGCTTCAGGAGCGAACTTTTCTCTTCGGCTCAACTACTTACCTGGGCAATCTATAGTTTTTTAGCTTATATGTTGATTGGGCGACCCGATAATTATTGGCGTGAACCTTAAAGCCACATTGTCCACGACATTATCTATTGTGTACCACAAACGGGCCAAGGACAAACGGGTCACAAACTGAGAAGGTAAAGAACCAACGACCATTGAATCGTGCATCAGCGAGGGATAATGGGGAAGATAAGGGATTCAAAGTCATGTTGAGCCCGCTAGACTCTTGAACCCGATTTAACACTGGATATAAGTAGTTGACTTCTAAGCACTTGATACTATTCCCTTTGGAAAGAATAGCTGAGAAAAGGGAGTGACCACTAAAGGTACCTATGTGATGATCGCGCAAGTAAAATTAGAACTTGAGATATCATGCAGTCGTGGTATTGGCTAAATAGGCGCTGTACAGTTTGACAGGTCGAAAACTTCAAATCTATATTATGGTGTGCAGCTGTCAGAATGGAGCGCTGAGAATGCAACTCTCGGACCTTTAACAAAGTTTGCGATGTAAAGGTCGCAATCAGAGCAGCCAGCCCCGTGGACGATATAAGACCATAGCAACCACAACGACCACATCAAGCACTTACCACATCAGCCGCATATACCACCTTCCATGCATACAGCTATGTAAGTGTGATGGGGAGCACGGGTTTGCCATTCAACTCTGGCCATGTCAAGACAGGGGCGGGGATTACCCCTCTGTTAGTACTATACGGGTTCTAATATCACCGTCTCAAGAACTATTATGAGTCTAGACCTTCAAAATAGATAAAATAGAAGGAGGTATGGTATAAATATAGATACAACCCCACGGACTTTAGACGAATTCGTCAATTATGGTAGGTAAGATGTATACTCGTTCTCTTTAATGAGAATTGAGGGCAAGAGCAATAGTCGAGTTGAATATTATACATCAAGTTAGTTGCACGATCTCGTTCATCTGCCGAGACTCTAACCCATATTCTCTAAAATATACCCTTAAAGTTAGTAGGTAAACTTTTTTTTTTTTAAAAAAAAAAGATTGATGAGAATATGTATTTGAGTCTAATATTCAAGAGAAGGGCTATCCTTTGTCGACTTAATCATTCGAGTACTGGAACCTACCTAATCTTAGTAACTGTCAGTGCTTTTAGTATACCTCTCATCCTCGTGAGACACTCTACCACGACCGGTCTATCTTTTAACTGGAGCTGTCACCTCACCCTTCCTTACGTCTCATCCCCTTACACCACCACCAGACCATTACTCAACAATATATACGGTACTCACCGAATATGTGACAAGTAAGCATGAAAGCAACCATTAATCAATTAGGATAACAAAAAACATTTCCATTCGTGTACATGGACTAGCCGAGAGTTGTATAGCATAGTATATGGTGGGTTTCGTTGCATGGACAACTGTCAAATACAACGGGTTCCCCCCCCCCCCCTCTTAACCAACTTACACGATAGCTACCATCTACACCAGGCATGAGCTGAGCTGCACTCGAGCATCACGATTCAGTTCCACCAGGTGAGCCGCAGAATCTGCGTGGGATGTAAGCGCGGTAAATGTGGAAATAGCTGCGAAATAACTGCAAGGGCACGAATGATAAAAAAAATGACATGGCGTCATATAGTGGCGAGATTCTAATGAATTCGAACTCTTTTTTGCGTACCATGTAAAGAATAGCAGCAAAGGGCGGTGTCGGACGCAGGTTAGAATTCTATACGATGGGTCTTACAGAGAGAGATAACACCGGTGGTTCACCATCTTTTTCTTTGGGTAATTGATTCCATATTCCATATTCTATGGCAATATGGACTCACAAGATTTTTACCTCATTCCCATTTCATGTGACATCATACGTGCGTGCCCCAGTGTTTTGTCGGGCCGTCTCGACGTAAGTTTGCTCAAGTCGATTCATCTCAAGATTTTACTTCAACTCTTGGAAAACTAAAAAAGAAAAAAAAAAAAGCTTAAAAATGGGGTTAACATGTATAGAGCAGACTGTGTATGGCACATCGTGACTCTTCCTGTCGTACAAAGGGGGAATGTTCGTTTGTTGGTTTCGTTAAAACAATCGGAACACTACCGATATGGAAGATTTATTAACTATCCCATTGGATGCTCGGGGGAGTTAATATATTTCGACTTGGTGGGGTGGTAGCGTTGTAGCTCAGGCGGGGCCCAATGGCTTCATTGTGCAGCTAGTCAGGCTTAGTCAAAAGACCCTGATATTCGATTTGATAGGTGAATGGAAAATCACAGAAAAAATAAGATCAGATTCTAAAAAATCTAAATGTTTAGAAATGAGATGAAAATAGCGTTTTGAAAGCGGGGGGAAAGACATACTCACCCTTACCTGAGATATAAGATGAACCTATCGATAAAGCAACCAGGTAGGTTAGGTACTTAAGGTACATAAGATATACTGGTAATACAATACATTAGGTACCTAGGTACTGAGCTGTTTGATTATTCCAACACCTCTTTTCTGACATCATACCCCTTGTCAACCATTTCTCGCCAACGTTTCTTATCTGAGAAGAAGCTTGGAACTTACCTTACCCTACACTGTCTACCTACTTTGTACCTACTCAACCGCTTATCTGCACTCCTCAACAATTAAGAATCGCTTCTATTCTTTCTTATCCTACCTACTATTAACCATACCTCCGCAATATTACCCTTATTTACTACTCCTAATCAAATTCAAGACCAAGAGTAAAACCGAAGCTCTTGTAATATTGTATTTGATTTGGTTTAGCTTTGACAATTGAGTCCTTTTTTTGTTTTTTTTTCTCCCTAGGATTATATTTTATTGTTTTATGTCTGTCCTTTTCCCCTTGTGACCTGCGCAAGGACCTGTGATTGATCCAATCGTGGTGGCTACCAACCAGCGCTTTAACCTAGAAACGTCCCACGATCCCCTCGCCCCCCGCGTGTGCCGTAATACATACAAAACCTATATAATCCCGCGATTACGACCCCTTCGTAACCTCGATTTTCACCCTGTCTAAACAGCTGGTCACGAAGGGACAGTTAAACAGAGGAAATCCCACCGTATTTTAAAAGAGAAGAGCGGATCGTTGATTCGACGAGATAAGAGAGAAGCTCCGGAATACCCCCACCGGCCATATCTTCGAACCCTCGTCAATTGAGCGAGTGTTGGGCTGTCACTTAAGACTCCATACCGCTTTTAGTGATACTCCTTTTCTCTTTGACCCCTTTCTACTTCCCACAACGCCTACGAATTGCTATCACCAACTCGCAATGCCCGATTTACTAACGCCGGGTTTCACGAAAGCCCGACGCGATACTAGAGACGGGATTCGCTCAAGTGAAGATTGGGGTGTTTACGATGACGCCAAAACGTATTATACTTCCGACGCTCGGCACGGTGACAGATCGCACAAGCGTAACCGTACATACTCTCAAGTACGTTATACAGAACTTTTCGTATGAAACTAGTATAGAACATCGGCTAAGACGATTTAGAATGGCATCATTCAAGAGATTGAGCGTATGGGACTGCATGAACCACATAGACGAGGCAGCCATGGTATAAATCTACCCTCATATAGCAGAATGGAAGGAAACTAACTTGTATTACCGTCCAGATGAAGCAACTAGGCCACATTCCCGCCAATTCCTTGTCGATGTTGACCACACGCTAGAAAGTTTACAGGCACAAGAAGATACAGATGGCAACATGCAAATTACGATTGAGGATGCCGGTCCCAAGGTAAGTTGTTTTACTATAAACTTCTCGGTATCGACAGGCTCTAAGACATTATACCTAGGTCATGGCTCTTCGAACTGCTGCATCCGGTGGTCATAATCGATTTGATATCCGGGGCACATACATGCTTTCGAACCTCCTGCAAGAATTATACATGGCAAAAGAATTTGGGCGGAAGCGGATCATCCTTGACATCGGTCGCCTCAACGAGAACCCGGTTAGCAGGCTATCGAGGCTGATCAAGAATCAGTTCTGGGAGGGATTAACTCGTCGCATCGACGCCTCGAGCATCGAAGTCGCAGCAAAAGATCCTAAAGATTGGACACCCGATCCGCGACCACGCATCTATATTCCGCCAGGAGCCCCAGAGCAATACGAATACTACCAAAAGCTTGCCGCTGAGCGACCCGAGATGCGACTAGATGTTTTGTACCTCCCCGAGAAGATTACCGCCGAAGTGGTACGAGACATGAACGATAAGCCTGGGCTTCTCGCTGTTGCCATGGAGGAAGTTAAGGACCCTAAGACTGGAGAAAAAACGCTACGCGGACTCCCATTTGTGGTTCCCGGGGGAAGATTCAATGAATTGTATGGCTGGGATAGCTATATGGAATCCCTCGGGCTTTTAGTTAATGATAAGGTGTACCTAGCGAAGTCCATGGTACAGAATTTCTGCTTCTGCATTAAACACTACGGCAAGATCCTCAACGCAACCAGATCATACTATCTGCTGCGCTCACAGCCACCTTTCTTAACAGATATGGCTCTTCGGGTGTATGAAAAAATTCAGCACGAACCCGGCGCGCTTGATTTTCTTCGGACGGCCTTCCTTGCTGCAATCAAGGAGTATTATTGCGTATGGACGGCGGAACCGCGTTTAGACCCGAAGACTGGTCTTTCGAGATACCGACCGGAAGGATTAGGTGTGCCGCCGGAGACAGAGGCTTCTCATTTCGTTCATATCCTCGAGCCTTATGCCAAGAAACATAACATGACTTTCGAACAATTCGTTAAAGCGTATAATCACCAAGAGGTCCACGAACCAGAACTAGACGAGTACTTCCTTCATGACAGAGCAGTCCGAGAATCTGGTCATGATACCTCGTACAGACTGGAGAAAGTCTGCGCTAATCTTGCGACCATTGATCTTAACTCACTGATATACAAATACGAGATGGATATCGCTCGCACCATCCGAAACGTCTTTGGCGACAAGCTGGAAATTCCTGCTGAGTGGTGTGGCGGTGATATGGTGCCCGGCCACATTGAAACATCGGCCATCTGGGACCGTCGCTGGAAGAGACGACGTGCAGCCATTCACAAATACTGCTGGAACGAGGAAAAGGGTATGTATTTTGACTACGACACAGTGAAGCAGCAGCAATGTACTTACGAGTCATGCACGACGTTCTGGCCTCTCTGGGCAGGCATCCCGGATCCCGAGCGCGCAGCCAAGGTAGTCAAGTGCGCTGTACCCAAATTTGAAGCCTACGGTGGACTCCTATCTGGAACGGAAGAATCCCGTGGCGCTGTCAGCCTCGAGCGCCCGAACCGACAGTGGGATTATCCCTACGGCTGGGCGCCTCAACAGATGCTGGCTTGGACAGGACTGTACCGCTACGGCTACGCGGACCTCGCACAAAAGCTGGCATATAAGTGGCTATTCATGGTTACCAAGGCATTCTTCGACTTCAACGGCGTCGTCGTGGAGAAGTACGATGTCACAAGGCCAGTCGACCCACACCGTGTGGATGCCGAATACGGAAACCAGGGGCTCGATTTTAAGGGGGTTGCTAAAGAAGGGTAAGTCGAATAAAATATTATATTGATAGTTGAGAAACATACTTACATGGCTGCGCTATCTCCCTAGGTTCGGATGGGTCAATGCTAGCTACGTTTACGGCTTGCAATTTATTAACACAGAGATGAAGAGAGCGCTAGGCACCCTAACACCCTATGAGACGTACGAGAGAGCTCAGCAGATTAAAGAGGAGAAGCTGCTTCAAGAACTAGCATAAAACATGGCTACTATACGAAACAAAATATGTGATCGCGGTATCATTTTCTTTCATCCGTTACTAGGGCACCGCACGAGCATCGCATGGGCATCTTTGAAACTCGGTCGATAATGTTGTCGTTATACCGGTCACATACAGGCACGTATCATGATTTGCATTGGTTGGGCTGGGTTAGAGGAACGCACAGGTTGCATTGCGCATGCTGATCTGATGTTAGTATCTTCCAGGTGCGCAAGTTTTATTTAGTATCACTACACGAAGTTAACGATAAGTATATCGCTTGATGAGTTGCTTGGCCGAGCTTTTGTTTTTTTTTTTTTAATGGGACCAGTCCATTCGGGTAGGTAGATCATAAATAAGTATGTATAATGTTAGCTTTGCTTTTACCAGATATTCTAGATTTTGTTTTTGGAGAGCTTGTGATTATCTAGATTCTATGGGGAGTGGGCTTACTCGGGCTATAAATGTAAGGAACTTGAATTCGGACAGGCGGCTGGGAATAATGGCTGACAGAGACAAGTAGCTTAGGTATCCTGAAAGCAATAGGCATTTAAGCGTAATACCTAGCAAATATGAATAGGTAGGAAGAAACCAATAACAATGACAATGCATCTAAAATAGGTACCTAAGGTACTTTAATTCTTTTCACGTGTGACGTTAAGGTTTAAGAGTCATAGGGAGTCGAACTCGATGATGCGAGACTCAAGTCAGCTTCTGCAGCCGAGGTCCGGGGTAAGGTGAGGCTGGAAATATGGCCGGGTGTAAACGGGAAACAGGAGAGGGTTGCTTCAGCCGGGGATAGTGTGTACAGTGTAAGTAAACTGTTGTTTAAGTTGCCTTTTTCTTGTCTTGTCCCGTCTTAGCTAGGAGTTTGGGGGCAATAGGATATAATAGATCTTCACATGCCAACGTCTTATCCTACACACAAATCTGTAGCTAAATATTGATATAAGTCGGAGGTATTGTACCTGGTAAACAGACCTCCCTAACCTAAAGATACCTGATACTTCTAATCCCATCTTGTGTCTTCCGTAAAAGTCCTCATGAATAAGATAAGTCAAGTAAACTCAAAATTCTCTTATGCTGACCGTGTTGTCTATCTGATGCTATTTCATAGCTCTCATTAAAACTATTACAAGATAACGTCATTATCAAATGCTAAAATGTTACAAAACCCAAACCCCCCAAACCCGGGGTCGGTTCTAGGATAGGAATATCACGCTACGACCCTAGAATAGTTCGCCAATTGCGGGGGACTGGGGGTCGCGTCTCACTGGATCGACCTGGATCGCTCTCCATCTTCGGCAATTTGGCCAATCACGGCAAACCAGACGCACGTCCACATGTCTTCTGGGCCCTCTCGTCCCTTAAACCGAGAACCTGTAGCGTTAGTCGTCTTCTCTTTTACACGTCTAAGGCCAGCTCTAACTCATATGCTTTGTCTTGGTTCCGAGGCGCCCCGGTCAAAGAGAGCTGAGTAGCAGCCAATGGCACGGCGCCGCCGGTACCGTTACCGTTAGTTGGTCTGGAGTCTCTTGGAGTCACCCTATGACGGAATCATCATAGCCGCTTGACCGATTGCTGCCGAGCATGCCAACCCCTTAGGAGTCATGGTTCTAAGCCGATTACGCCCCTTTTGTAGTTCGGATCTGATTGTGTATCTCGTGTCAGGTTATGTATTATAACAAGTAGCTTCGCCTACTCGTGACTGTAGCTTCAATTCCTCTTCCTTTAATACTAACCCTGCCCCTCTCCTCGTTCGTTGCTAGCTTGCTACAACCTTCTTCCTGCTTTAATTCTTGCATCTTCGAGACCACGTGCTTCATAACAAGTATATACGTGCATTGAGTCTTTAAGAAGAGCTCTTTGTTCCAAAGTGCCTGCACATCACATTATAGAGTCTTAAACACTTATACGTTTCTCACTGGTTACTGCTGTTGTAGTATACTTGACCTATCTTGCCCATCATGGCGTCAAACAATATGATCAACACGGCCGTGGACCCGAATATCGAGGACGACCTATTCCTGCAAGAGGTAGAGGATGTTAAGAAGTGGTGGAGCGATCCGAGATGGAGATACACGCGGCGACCTTTCACAGCTGAGCAAATTGTCTCTAAGAGAGGACATCTTAAGATCGACTATCCGAGCAACGCCCAATCTAAGAAGTTATGGAAGATCCTTGAGGGTCGTTTCAAGAACCGCGATGCCAGCTACACATACGGCTGCTTAGAGCCTACGATGGTCACACAAATGGCTAAATACCTAGATACTGTCTACGTCTCAGGTTGGCAATCATCGTCAACGGCCTCGTCATCCGACGAACCTGGTCCGGATCTAGCAGATTACCCTTATGTGAGTTATGATCCCCTTACTGCTCTAGATCAGCCTTGGATTTGTGTGCTAACAGAAGGGGAAAGACCACCGTACCGAACAAAGTCAAGCACCTGTTCATGGCACAGCTCTTCCACGACCGAAAACAAAGACAAGAACGTCTAAGCGTACCCAAGGCTGAGCGAGCGAAGCTAGCGAACATCGACTACTTACGGCCCATCGTTGCGGACGCGGACACAGGTCACGGCGGATTGACGGCCGTAATGAAGCTGACGAAGCTGTTCATCGAGCAGGGCGCCGCGGGAATCCACATCGAAGACCAAGCGCCGGGCACGAAGAAGTGTGGGCACATGGCGGGCAAGGTGCTGGTGCCGATCAGCGAGCACATTAACCGGCTGGTGGCGATCCGGGCACAGGCGGACATCATGGGCACGGACCTGGTAGCGATCGCGCGGACGGACGCTGAGGCGGCGACGCTCATCACGACGAGCATCGACCCGCGGGACCACGCGTTCATCCTCGGGAGCACGAACCCGCAGCTGCAGCCGCTCAACGACCTGATGGTCGCCGCCGAGCGCGCCGGCAAGTCCGGCGAGCAGCTCCAGGCCATCGAGGACGCCTGGCTCAAGCAGGCCAACCTGCGGCGCTTCGACGAGGCCGTCGTCGACGCCATCCACGCCGCCCCCGCCCTGGCCAACAAGCAGAACCTCGTCGCCAAGTACCTCGCGCAGGCCAAGGGCAAGAGCCTGTCGGAGGCGCGCGCCCTCGCCCACGGCATCACGGGCGTGGAGGTGTTCTTCGACTGGGACGCGCCGCGCACGAGGGAGGGCTTCTACAGGCTCAAGGGAGGCTGCGATTGCGCGATTAACCGCGCCGTCGCGTACGCCCCGTACTGCGATGCCATCTGGATGGAGAGCAAGCTCCCGGATTACAAGCAGGCGGAGGAGTTCGCTGCTGGCGTGCACGCCGTGTGGCCGGAGCAGAAGTATGTTTTTTTTTTTCCTTTTTTCCTTTTTTCCTTTTTTTGGGGGGTTTTCTCTTCTTCCCCATCATCACAAAAGCAGAAGCTAACAGAACCCCGAAAACAGGCTCGCCTACAACCTCTCCCCCTCCTTCAACTGGAAGGCGGCGATGCCGCGCGACGAGCAGGAGACGTACATCCGGCGGCTGGCGAAGCTGGGGTACTGCTGGCAGTTCATCACGCTGGCGGGCTTGCACACGACGGCGCTGATCAGCGACCGGTTCGCGCGCGCGTACGCGGAGGTCGGCATGCGGGCGTACGGCGAGCTGGTGCAGGAGCCCGAGATGGAGGGCGGCGTCGACGTCGTCAAGCACCAGAAGTGGAGCGGCGCCGCGTACGTCGACGAGCTGCAGAAGATGATCACCGGCGGCGTGAGCAGCACCGCGGCGATGGGCAAGGGCGTTACGGAGGATCAGTTCCATTAGGTTCGGCTAGGGAGATTGGGGAGGGAAGGATTTTTTTTTAAACGATATAATAGGAAGAGAGAACGAGAGGCATATTGTGGAGAGTTACGATGTCAAGTAACTAGCTAACCTGACCTATAAATAAGTATAGCATATGCTTCGCCGCGATGATGTGTCGGTGGCTTGGTTTGGAGTATTTAATCGAATTATAAGTACCGTTTTGCATATTTCATTCCTTTGACAGTTTTTTTTTTTTTTCTTTTTTTTTTTTTTTCTCCTTGGCTCAGGGTTATTCGTACGATGTTTTGAAGAAGAGTTGATCTATATTTATAAAAATCGACCCCTGGCGTTGACTTCAAGTTCGAAAGGAATACGCTGAGATGCTCGTGTACTATCTCAGGTTAACCTTCCGTATATAGTCTGTAAATTGCAATAGCACTTCAGACCCTCTACGCCGTACTGGACGCCGACTCCACTCTCCTTGAATCCTCCTCCCGGAATATTCGGGTCCACTTCTCCATGCGTGTTGATAAAGACGGTTCCCGCTTCGAGCTGGCGAGCAATCCGGTTGGCCTGGGCTGCATCCCTCGACCACACTGAGGCACCAAGACCGTATTTGGTATCGTTGGCCCTTCCAATGACATCTGATTCCTCGGACCACTTCAATACTGGTACCACCGGGCCTAAAGCATGTTAGTCTGCAGTTGCCCCTATTTGTTTGCCACAGTAGGTATGTACATATCTAAGATAGGCATATTGTATCAAGCGATAACTTACCGAATGCTTCTTCGACGACAACTCTCGAGTCATCCGGCGGATTATCAATAATCGTTGGTGATAAGAAAAGCCCCTTCGGATCCTCAAGAGGTTTCGTACTTCCGGTGGCTACGGTAAGCTTGTTTGCTTCGACGTCCGCAAGCAGGTGCTTGACATGCTCGTATTGAGGCTTGTTGGATAGCGGCCCGATTGCGAGCTCATCCTCTAACTTAAAGCTGAGGTTTTCCGCATAATTAACAAGAGCAGCGAGTAATTTGTCGTATATCGACTCATGCGCGTAGATGCGCTTGGGTATAATGCAGATCTGGCCGCAATTGGCAAAGGTATAGTACCCGAGCTTAGGAGCGATAGATTCTACGTCGACACCAGAACACACAATGGCCGCATCGTTGCCTCCTAGCTCGAGAATGCATCGCTTCATGGTTTTACTGCAGCTTTCCATCACTTTCTTTCCTACCCCGATCGAGCCGGTGAAGGCAACCACGTTAATATCGGGGTGTTCAATAAGACAGGGCCCCAAGTCATCATCACCACTTAACGCTTGGAGAACTCCAGGCGGGAAGAAGCGATGGCCTAGCTCAGCAATCTTCAGGACGCTGTACGGTGCGTGAGGAGAAGGCTTGAGGATGATAGCATTACCAGTGGTCAGGGCCGATGCAGCCTTAAGACATGCCATAACTACGGGAAAGTTCCAGGGAATTATGCCGGTGGCAACGCCCAGGGGCGTATATCGCATTATGATTTTTCGGCTCTCGCTATCCTCCAGAACCTCTTCGGGCAAAGAAAATCCACTCATAACACGTATAATTCGAATGCCTCCCGTCACCTCGAATCTCGATAGATTAACCTGTAGTACGCACTACAAGTCAGTCAAAGGGTAATCTCAAAAGATCAGTATCGTAAATAGCTGACCGGTTTCCCCAACTCCTTCACTAGAGTTAGCCTCAAATGCATCTGCAAACGCCTTCAGAGCCTTTTCGCGCTCTGCCCATGGTATCAGAGCCCAAGCCTTTGATGCCTTCTTTGCTGACTGGACGGCCTCATTCACATCGTCGAGTCCAGCAACCGGCACCGGTGCGTTATCCTCCAGCGTCGCAGTGTTCACAGAGGAACGAGTCTTCCCTGTGGTAGAACTACGAAGTTCGCCGTTGATGACATTATGGAACGTTGTAAAGTCAAGTGAGGAGTTACTCATTTTTAAAGGTAGTGGTCGTTAAGTACAGGCGGCAGATGAGAAGAGCGAAGTCTAGGGTGATATAACACAATAGAAATTGAAGCTTAGATTTATCGAGAGGAACGCTCTATGAGACCTTGCTTGACTTTGTATCTCTAGTATTAAGGTCACACAGATGGACAGAACAAGACAGCTTCATAGTGATTATATTGCTCTACCTAATCGGTCTTACATTTTGATCTTATAGCCGGTCTTACAATCAGTCTTACCAACAACCATGGGGGCGCAGCCAATCTTCCGACGAAGATATACCTACAAGTGGGTTCGAATCCTATTGGAGTCATACTAATGGTCCGACTTCAGGTTCTTTCCTAAGCTTCACCAGACGCGTACGTAGATAGTTTTAACTCGTTGTAAAAATGAAACCTTAACAGTTTTTCTTCTAATGAAAAGTTAATTATCTAGGGCTTAACAGCTTTTTTGAAATTGAATAAAGTAATACCATAAGTAGATTGGGACTGAATGCAAAGGCAGGAAACCAAATGATCTCTTATGTCGAGTGGAATTTTAGCTCTATCTTCCATAAAGGAGATACTAAAGACGTCTCAAGACACCATCACCATCATCATATCATGTACTGTGTCTAGCCACGTCGTGTAACCCCAAGTTATTGCGAAAAAAGTAAGATTGGTGTAAGTGTCTGCAAAGTCCTGGGAGCCAACGTTACAACGTTGCCTCAAGACTAATTTTACACCAATGAACATCCTTGACTAGAAGGCTCAGTGTGTCTAAAGATGCGTTGGTAGAGAGGACCGTACACAGCAACAGAAGTTGCAATAAATCCTGTCATGCATTCGACAGTACCCAGGTAGTTAAGATTTATTAGGTCCCCTATAGCGATGAGTATCATTAATATCTAGTTCATAAGATCGGCTGACTTGCAGGCTTACAGGTGCCATCTATTGTCCTATTCAAGCTTCCAAAAAACTTGAGTTGAGCAAAACACACTATACAGGAGCTGTGGTATGATTAGAATAAGAAGAGTGATGCGTGATGGGGAACCTGTTTAACTAACCTACCACCTGCTCCGAATGCGAAAACTAATCCCCATTTACTCCGCTTGCTTATTTGCAGTTTCCGGATAAGTGGAATAGGCATGCTTAGTATTATAATATCACTAATGATAGTTTGAATATAGCCCGCTCGTCCGGATACGGCAGAGTTGAGACACCTTGCAGGCACAGTAGGGTCCCATAGTCGAGCAATGGGTATACATTCGAGATTAATCGTGAGAAGAAACTGCATCGCCATCTCGATCAGAAGTGCTGTTACCACCCATATTGTCCGACTAAACCAACGCGAGCACTCAAATATACTCTTGTATAAGCTGAGAATACTAATCTTGAGGAAAATCATGACCAAGATGTATAGGTCTTGGTAAACGAGATTTGTCTACCAACAGATATACACGGTCAGCCATTGTCGGCTCATTTACTAATAGGAATTCCATGGCAAGGAAGGCTAGCGAGCACTTACCTAGATATACACTTCAGGGTAAGATTGCGATGTGGGTGAAAACGATCGCAAAGAGAACAACTTACAATGGTGAGGAGACGAGGGTCAGAAGCAAAGATAACATGTCGTCCCAACCCGTACTTAGTTGAGAGGCAGCCAAAGACAACAGCTAGAACGAACAATACCTTAAAGTATTTAGCCATCTGACACCATGGTTAAGTGTAGACATTTAACATACCCACGCGACTAATGCAAACCAGTCGCTTACTATAAGGTGCAGACGGCCCTGCTGTATACGCCGCGACCAAAGACGCAAGATAATACAGACAGTAGCTATAACCCCGTTGATGGTAGCACAAGCGATAAAGTTGGGACCACGATTGTCGTCAGCGTGCTCGAGCATCCAAGCTATCTCCTCCGCATTGGGAGTTCGTGACCCGCCCATCTTCCTCGGAGCCGAGATGACTTTTCTTTTTTTAAAAAAAAGAAAAGGAGAAAAAAAAGGAATAAAAAGGAGCAGGAGGCGTTTCAATATGAATGCATCTTTGTTGCCTAGAGCAGCTGTCAATAGAATACTTTCAAGGTCAGAAAATCGTAAACAATTCGGAGTGAAAATGTTGAAGCTACAAGGTTTCTGCTCCCCCGGATACAATTCAAGGGTCGATAGGGAGCCCTTTGTTCCCGAGGAGATCGAGGGAATAGTATGCCTTTGTTTTCCCCGCGCACCATATATAGATATATCTTTCGTTTAACACCACAGATAGCTTAGGTACCTGATCTAAGAGAAAGCAATTGAGGAGTCTTCGGGAGGAAGCTCCGGAAGCTCGGGGAGCACTCTTTGTGCTTAATGATCCCTTAAGTCGATAAAGGGCATTAAGAAATAGGCTAACAAGACGTCAGGAAACGACCTCAAACGATTATGAGACGCATTTACCAACTTCGGTTGAAAAGTAGGTAGAGGTTATACACGGCCAGTCACCTTAAGGTAGGCTATCGTGCCTTGGACTACCAATATGACTGGCTAGTAGCTTAGCCCCTGAATGATATCTTTCGCCCCAACGAGGGCTAACCAAGTGACTAGCTCTCCGGAGTAACTTTGAGACTTGATCCCCTTCAGTTACATGTTAGGTATACAAAAATTTCATACCAGAATTATCTACACGTTACACGGGCGCCGATAATAATTGACGAAAGGGTATACATTTTGCGACGCATTTCATCAAAACGTTCGACCTAGGTGGAAAGCCAATGAAAATTTCAACTCTCTATATTGTCATTGTCCTAAGTTACACCAGCACTCAAAGTTTCACTAAGGGACGATCCGCTGTCCGTTACTTATAAGATAAGGATTTTTTGAAGCACATTCGCTTGCTTACAACTCATTGGTCACATATGATTTTCTTTGTGACTTTCCCCGCTATAGGGCTATATTGAGACTTTCTGTAGCTCCATTACTAACTTCTATAATTTGTATGTCCTCACGGGCGTTACTGTGAAGTTATTGTCGACTTCCAATGAAGGGTAGACGTCTGCCAAGGCCCCTGTAGAGATATAATGGCTGTTAGAACTTGAGATCCTAGTAGATACTGGGCAAGCCGCCTTGGCAGACATTCCCGCCACGAAGAGAAGCCTAAAGGTATCTATGGAAATTACCTTCGTTGATCCGTGAGTAGTTCTTAGCGAGCTATGGAGCCCTGTGGCCACCTTACCTTACCTTAGTTTAGGTACTACTTACTCTGGATGTTATCCAGCTCTGGTTTAAGCTTTGACGGTGACGGAGCTTGGCCTACCTTAACACTTCGTACAGGGCTTCACTCCTATTTGTTAACTCAATGGCTATAATTATAATATAAAATAATACAATTTATTATGATTTGTTTCAACGTTTTCTATAGGTAACCATGGGGATTCTATCTCAACCCAACAGCAGTTGCAACTTCGTAATAGAGAGTGACTATTTAGTTCGATGCTTCTATGGGTTCGGTCAGGCAGTATAGCCTCTAGAATCGCACTGTAAGACTGCTAACTCTTGTATAACTCCGTGCCGGAGGCTAAACGCGTCACACACAGTTAATCTAACTAATTCGCATCAGTGAGGCGCATTTCAGCGGATGGAGAGACCGCCACAGATCCATTTGCGGGAACTGATGGTGCATGTTTTAGCATCGAATTTCTTTTTAGCTGACCGGTCACAACCCTCCTACGCCGGAAGTTACGTTCTAACTTCACAGACGTAACAGTGTTACGACGACGTGTCCATCCTGGCTAAGATTACCTACCTATCCTCTTTAGATTACTGGACGTATTACGATATACGGCCAATAGTATAAGAGTTTACCAGCCTCAAAAGCCTCATGTCCGATCAGATATGTGCTCACGACGTATAAATCTTCGATGTCATAGATGCTTTGTTTCATAGCTACCTCCTAGGTAGGTATCTTAGGTAGTTTACCGCACCCGTTAGGAATGTTGCATGGTTAGACGGCGAGCTGAACTGTGATATCGAACGCCGAGAGTATAGCGCCGCAGATGATCAAGGGCGAGAGCATCTCTGAGAATGGCAATGCGAAGATCATCCCTTTCTGACTTCTGCCTTTCATTCTTTCCTTATACCTATAGGGGTACCATCTCTTGTTGTTCTCCTCGACAGGTATATATATTATAAACCAACCCGCCCTCCATGCAACAAGAATTTGGACTGTAAACATTCAGTATCGCCTTGAATCGCTATCACCATCCAGTATTAACATCACGTCTCTACTCTACACTCCAACAAAACTTCCATTATGAGTCTCAGAGTCTGACTAAACCCCAAGGAACATTCCGTCGAGGGCCATACAAAGCAATGTGTCCTTACCTACAAAGGCGAGGAAATCTGGGGACCAACCCACTGTCATTGCCAACACGACCCAGATTCGAGACGCACTTCGTAAGGCTGATCCCCAGTTCAATCTTATCATCGTGGACAAACCCAAGTCGGTCGAGGGCCACACAGCCACCATCAGCATCAGCTCTAGTGGAACAGTCCTTCTCGACAAACTCTCCACTCACGACAACATGTCCGGGCTATGCGATGCCATCTATGAGGCCCTGAACCCGAAGGTACTCAACTCTCATTATATCTAGCACAAAACCACCATCTCAATCCCATAGACGTTTCCTTCAGTTATATTAAAGCTAACCCATATCCAGTAAGCATCGAACTTCCATCTATATATTCATTCTTATCCGTTTTGTCTATGGAGATGGCATTATGAGGATTGAACTTCATCGTAGCAGGATAGTTTTAGCACAAAAGTTGATGGCTTTTGAAATGGAGGATCAGTACTTGAAGGGGTGTCATGAGACATACCAGAGGAGGGTGTATCAAAGTACCCCTATTCGCCGCTCTCTTAATATTAGGTGCCTGAGACGGCATTACGGTCATTGCAGGAGTAGTCCTAGGTACACCCTCTAAGCTAGCTTCCACTCCTTTAATATATGATAGTCTTCGCGAGCAGCTTCTAGAGTCCCCTGTGCAAGCTTTCATACGAAGCAGGTACTCACTAGTACTACCAGTAGCTGTTTAATTCTCAGTATTAGGTAGTATAATAGACGTTATTATGGAAAGTATAGCTGTACTGGTTAAGGCTCTAATCTGTCGAGTTTATAAAATAGAGACGACCATTTCGGATTTCCAGACCATCGATGTTACCAGCTCTTAATAAACATCAGCGTATGTATCGACTCGGAATAGACGACCCCTGGGTAATGTAAGGGTTCGGAAGATAGCTCTCAAACCGCTACACTACCAAAAGGTAGAACGATGTCAACTCGAGGGGTTGGCATTGCCATCCCCACCTATAAAGACCGTACCGTGACACGTAGGTAGAGTCACGATTCTTTAAAATACTTCGCGCGGTCAGGTCGATGTTGAAGCCATGTCGTTCAACTTGCATGTGTCGGCAGTGGGAACCGTATCAGGTACAACGACTTATACATAATTTGCGTTTACTTTCAATACAGTCGGCATCTTACACAATTCTAATCTAAACGCTTACCTAACTGTCCTATGAAGCATAGAAATCTCGAACTACCTATGAGATTTATGTTAGGTGTGAAGTTGTAATAGAGGAGTTCTAACACATTACCCCTGGAACCTTTCAAGTGCATTTGTAGTCAAATATACTTATATTTCCTGTTTTATTTCAGACATGGAGTACCTAACGTTAGATCTTAATCTTTCACAGACTAAACAAAGGTATTGTTACCCCTATGCGTCATCAATTATAAGATAATGCGTTGCCCAATCATTTCAGAGCACTCCAAACCACAAAGACTTTATGTAGGTTCTTTCTTCTTTCAAATTTTGCCTTCCGAGATTACCAACATATTTCTATTGATAACATGTATTTTATTAATTTGATACATGCTACCCTGATCTCGCTTGGCCTCTTGGACAAGCGAGCCAAGGTGCTGCTTCTTGGACTCGATAACTCGGGTAAGTCAACGCTATTATACAGACTGATAACTGACAAGCTCGGGTCCCTGGACTCGACTGGGCGCCCGACTTCAGAAGAGCTCAAAATCGATAATGCGCGGTGCACCACGTTCGACCTCGGCGATCACCAGCAAGCCAGGAGTCTCTGGGAAACCCATCTACAGGAGGTCGGTGGCATTGTATTTGTAGTCGATGCTGCGAATCCAGCGCGCTTCAACGAAGCTAGGGCCGAGCTATGGGCCCTCTTTGCAAAGAAGGAGCTAGCCGATGTTGCTTTCCTCGTGCTAGGGAACAAGATCGACGATGCAAACGCCGTGTCGGACGTCGAACTTGGTGCCCGCCTTGGTCTTAACAATCTCTCACGCGAGGATGTTAAGCTTTTCATGTGCTCTGTAGTCGAGAGGCAGGGATATGGCGAAGCTCTACGCTGGCTCGCCGAGCGCCTCTAGGTAAGCACACGACGATGAAGGTTGAGCTTGTTATATGATGTAGATAAATAGGTAGACGTAACATATGGCTGAGCAATACCTAAATCGCTTTTAATTTGAGCTAGTATGTAGGCATAAAATCTCTTCTTTATTACGTGAATGCTGATATTTTAGCCTTGTGGCATGTAAGAGTTATTTTCTAAGGCTCTTTGTCAAAGACCTTCTCGACTTCGTATGTAGATAACTGATGTGAGCTCTACAGGCAAATGACCAAGAAACACCATGAAGCTAAAGTGAGGCAGGTGTCTAGGTACTTTGATAGGCACCCAAACATATGCTGTCATGAATTAGAAGGCACTTAGCAAAATTCTGGATGAAGATAAGGCTTGGTCCAACCTACAAAGACGAGACTCAACCCAAACACTCCATGACTCACGGTAGCTAGGTAGAGCATGATTTCAGCGTTATTCATATACGTAAAGAGAGCTGAGCGTAGATTTATATTAAAACATTGTAAAGGCACCGCAATGAAATCGGCTTTTTGATCTGCATGTTACCTACCAGTCTTCAGGTAACTAAATCGGACTTACGTCTTCGACTTCGAATTAAACTTCCTCTAAGCCTCCTAAGCAGGCCCAGCAAAGCTCACTCAATGGTGTCACCGCTACTGAAGTAGAGTCTGGCTGTAAAGCTCAACCCGCTCCGTCTAACCGCTATCTAGAGCTCTGTAACTAGGCATCTCAGGGACTTCGAGAGAAAACCTTCCCATATAAACCCTTACGGAAAGTCGCATGCTTTCATAAACTACCCTAGTAGAGATGGGGATAAAGCCTGATCCATACTCGTTGGCTGTCAGCCAATGCTGTGTTCCAGGGGCGCTCTCGCGCTGAGAGGACTGGAGCTTAAAATCTACCGGTTTACTTGCCACGGCAGTGCCGTCTCCAATATTCTACTTGAATACATAGGTAGCTTATATATTAGGTATCTGCCTAGGTGGGTACGGTAGCAAAGACATATCATTGTAATTTAATAATATATTGAGCTATTCGCTAGCTAAGCGTCCCATAAATATGGTAATGAGTATGGTGCCCGTTGCAGTCCTAACTTTGATGTAGTTGCACAATACTAAGATCCGCATACATAGGGAATATACTGTAGCTGGAGGGTTAGAAAGAAGGGAGCCTGGCATATAGTTATACAGGCTTTCCTTACACTGCGTTATTAAAGTAAGCTTTGTGGCATTCTCCCATCCCAATTTGCTGATCTCAAAGTAGGTGGTACCAGGCTAGTCTGTGCTATAGGACATACTCGACCACGCGACCTCGAGAGGTATATATTAATGAGGATGATTTGAACTAACCGAAGGTAGGTATATACACTTGTATGCATGAAATAGGCATTCAGCCGCAGGAGCCACCCCGAAGTTTCGAGCAGACCAATGACGTGTATCCATTCAAGAGCCAACAGCGGTACTTATTACGTCGATTACACGCATAGGTACATAATAGGACTTGCAGCCCCCAAGTCTCTATATGGCGGAAGCCGCCTCATGGAAGTTTACTCATCGTACCCCAACCTGGGAGCCTTTTAAACCGCCCCCTAAAAATAGAAAGTGAAGATAAGAACCTGGGGAGTACATGTTAATAATAAGCTTCTTTTTAAAAAAATGTCGCTACCTAATGCTACCAACTTTTCGACTACCTACCCATCGTAGCACGGCAGTTATGTCCTACTTAGGCAGATACACGAGAACTTCCCAAAACGCGAAGAGGAGGACCCGACAACAGACTACCACGAGGTGGGCTATGTCGGACGAGGTAGGTAGGCGGGCTGGTAGGTAATAATATGGCTACCCGCAGAGCCATATCTCCGCTACGAGGAATCGTACATAGTACATAGTACATGGGAGTAGTAGCCTATGCTCGGAGCCGGCTTGCGTCGAAGATGCATGGAAGGATGTCGTAGTGCGTGGCCGGTACCTTACCTACCAACCTAGCCGGGCCTTGCCGTCTTTTTTTGTCCTGAGATACTTACCTACATCCGCCGAGGGAATAATTACCTTATTGTTTCGGAAGGTGTGGAGTGGGACAATCAGGTGGTGGAGATGATGGCTCAACATCGCACAGCACTTACATGAGGCCGTTGGCTGTCGGGAGGCTGCAGTTGGGGGTGCCTACCTGGTTACGCGGTAGCCCGGAGAGTCATCGTTGTGGTTACCTACCTACCGAGCCTGCCTGTGTATCCCATTGCGTCGTGGACCAATCTTGTCAGCAGGCACTGGGTTGGGATCACCGTCTCGCTTGGCCTAGAGAATACTATATGTGTGTATGACTGTGATTTATATATACCCTACTTTAAATTCCAGGTGGGAACCTACAAAAGCCTTACGATATTCCAGCCCTAGGTTCCAAGTATATGGTGCGCTAAATTAGCTCTCGTCTAAGATTGGACATGGTTGAGTCGGTAGCCGGGCGTACCAGGTGCCAGGATAGGTGTCTAGACTGTGAGCAAACATTTCATCTGAGGCGCCTCTTCGTTAGCGACACTTGTCTCGTTAGGTACAGGATGGTATGCTGTGATCTTATCAAGCCACGAGGCTCCCTTACAGTAGTATGGAGCTAGTATTAGTACTACCAATGAAATAATCGACTCATGGTCCTTCAATAGAGATAATAAGTTATATAACAATTACATGTTAGTTCAATATGGCCACTTTTCGATAGTGGTCTTAGACTGTAGCAAGATGCAACTGTGGCTAAATAGATGGGAATATCGAATATCTCGGGATAAGGTGACAAGAAGCTTCGGTCATTAGATTCGTGGGAATGGAGACCGTGTCTAAGCGTAAGCCCCGAAAGGATGATAAGTCTTTTAGAGAGTGGTATGCACTCCACTCATTGGCCGGCAAATGATCATCTCCCGGAGCGGATCGGTCGGAGCGGTAGGAAGCTTGCGTAAGTGCCCGGACCGGCTCCTTAAGAAGCGTGCCCGTATCAAGATTTTATCCGGACAGCGGCCTGCGGCATTTATAATAGTTATTGGTATTATTCCTTAGAAAAAATTAGCATTCCTGCCGATGAGGTAAAGGAAGGCTATGGATCATCATGTGCAAGACATGTAAGAAATTGGTTCACCGCAGTTGGGATCGACGCTAGGAATACACGCAGATCAGTAGGGCGCAGCTATCACAGATCTTACGTGGTTGTGGAGGATAGTTGATATCTTGGATTCTCCCCAGCGTACATTTTCTTTACCTACTATGTACAACACCTACACACTCCAATGCGGTAAGCATCCGGCGGTATTTGTGGCAAAGTGCATTACGGTGGCTTGGAAGGATCAAGAATGGTAAGCTGTAATAAAACACTCCCATCTTAAGATGGGGTTAAGAAGATACCTACCGTGAGAAAGTACATAGAGCAGAGCCTTGAGGTGTCATGAGTAAAATAAATACTTGTACACAGCCTGGACCACTCGGTATCACACTTTATTCTCATTTTAATTTTTTTTAACGAAATGACCCAGGAGTTGTACATAGTATTGGAAAAGTAATAAAGTCTGACGTTTCAATAAACAGCAGCACGTATCCATCGAGCCGGGCCGAAAGTATGCGACTCGTCATTTTGTATTTTACTTTTTTTCGATTAAATGCGTGAGGTATCTTTGCGGTGAAGGATTTCAAAAGCGGAGCCTTCTCCTCGTTCCAGATCGGCAAACCGTTGGCACGCGGTGGACATAAATATATCGTAGCTGGTGTATGGTCGGCTGTAGTGTTATTATGTACGTCAGATAGGTTGCAGCTGGTTCCGGCCAGTAAGCTTCGGGTCTGCGTTTAAGAGACATGTTTTGAAAACTCGGACCAGCATTGAAATCCTATATCCTGCACGGCTTTAGACTGAGCCAGGAGCTTACATACATATCTCTCTCTGTAGTGTACATAAGTCTATGACTCTACCCACCCGCATGTGGCGTTCTACATATTGCAACAATAATTATCATCTTCAGAAAACTCGGAATATATCAGTCGAGAAGAGAGGCAAGGATTATATTCTACAGCCCCCGCTCTGTACCCTCCATTATCAGAGACCCTTGGCTGTGCCATGGAGAGGGGATATGCACTGGGAGGAAACCTACCTTGGGTCCAGGTAGGTATGTACCTTTTTCAGTGTACATAGTATGTTCGATACCTATTGGCGCAGACTTTTGATGCGGCTACCTATCATCTTACCCCAGTATGATGTTATTGGGCATATCTCACTCATACCGAGATACTATCGTACCATTGTGTAGTAGGTTAGCAGTAAACCCGGGTGATCACTACGAAGTTCATGATATACCCAACTTAAGATTTCGAGCGACGGCGCGGCCGGTTTATTATGCACGTATTAATTATTAGTTCTGCAAGATACTGTTCGTAAACAGTTAGCATCTTGCTCGGACCCGTCAATTATCGCAAGACTAGTTCGGAATTACCAACCGGATTTGAATAGACCCAACTCTTCTATATAATACTATGTATGCTGCTAGAGCTGCATACCTTAGGTCAAGTCAGGTATAGGCTAGGTATTGTATGTAGGTTAGGTATGAATGTAGCTTCAACCCGCCGGCTCGCTTCCCACGAGATCAATGGCCTCCACTTGTGGGTTGCGCCGTCCCTCGAATAATGGCCAATTCCGCGCGTTTCTGTTTGTCCACCCCCTTAGGGGTCCAGCCCCTCTTATCGCCATTCTTATTTTCGGGCTGCCGGTGCCTGGCTCTAAAAAGACTATTGACGGACGGCTCTTGTTTCTTGGACATAGTCACAGAAACTTTGCAACTCGTAAGTTGTGACGTCACACCTTGTCTGATTCACGGGGACTTATAAAAAATAGAATGGAAAAAAATAAAAAAAAATAAAAAAAATAAGTCGAAGCAAAGTCCTTCCCCATCGGAGCGAAGGAGAAACAATTCGTGGATGTGCTACCTGCACCACGTTTACGGAATAAATCTCCGAGGTTGAGGTCAGCTTCTGAAACGTCGGTACAATATAACACCTCTTTCACAAACTTTATAAGAGCATATCTACCTCTCCTACTTTCCCAATTTCCTACCTAGGTACTTTATATAAACGGATGAACTTGGTTCGTGTCCGTGTTTATATTCCCGTTTGTATTTGTGATAAATTAAGAGTGGATGATGCAGAAATTGAATATACTATTTCATGTTATTGAGAGGAAAGCCTAAGGATAAATGTAAAATGCGCATGCTGTTGTGCAGCATTGCGGGGACCTAGAATGCTTCAATACTACATCTGCATTTCTTAAAAGATTCAGACCCTAGTTCAGGGGTACATATATCTCTACCTAATTTTTTTTTTTTTTCTTCGACTGCCCCCGGAGCGAGCGAGTTGCATGCAAACAGATTCAAACATCGACAGGGATCAAGACTAAACTTATCCGAGTTTAGCTCGGGTTAGGGGGATAAGGTAACTAGCAGCTGTAAATTAGCTCTATTACGTTCTCGTAGCCCCCAGCTTATGGGGCGATGTGCAGCGACATACAGCGATGTGCTATTGTCGGTACGAACTAAAGTTTAGCAAAGCCGGCCTACGCCTAGCCGATATGGGTAATGAATGTGGATGATGAAGGCAAGGGTAGACAAGGGTAGGCAAGGGTAAGCAAGGGCAGGCAAGAGTAGAGGTAGTATCCGTATTTCTTCAAGGTGGGATGTACCCTGCTATTCATACATACCATTCATACGCGGTAGCTTGTATTGGAAGTCGCAGTCGCAAAAAGCTCCAAGGTTACTTGAAATGTATCAATTCCTACACTCGCGCGTTGCCGGCAAGCTAAAAGTAGAACACCATTTTTTTTGTTGCATCTGTCTGCTAATATTTCTCTCTTCCGCCCATGTTTTCCTTTCTCCAACATCCGTCCGTTTCTTTCCTCCAGTCTGTATCTCGATATCTTGATAATCAACCATATTGACCATATCGACCATATCGACCATCTCGACCATATTGGACAGCTAACCCGATCTTTGCTATTCTTCCCGCCTTCGCAACCGCAATGAATACCTATGAATATGACATCCTAACAGATTAGAACGGGCTCGCTTCTACTTCTACTCCAAGAAAACCGGAATAAAATCTCCAAGTCCCCGGTAGCGCTTTTGCTTCTTTCTTTGATCAAATCAATATTAGGGTACGTTGGCCGATTCTATGTCTGCCAATTTACTATTTTGCTTCTTTTTCTTTCCAACTGTTATTTCATCGGGGGCTTTTACGGGTACCTTGATATTGAAAGATCTGGTAGTGCTATCTATCTACCTACTTGATCTGCTCTTTTCACTGCCATGTCTACCAACCTATCTTTACCCCCTTGTCGACAGGGGCTAAACCCATCTCTGAAGCCCTCGTTCTCTTCTACTTATTTGGTTTTCACAGAATAGGGGGAGAAAGCACCAGCACAACGAATTGACTGCGCTTCGCTAGGGAATCATTAGTTCTTTTGGCCAAGTGGTCAGCCAAATTAATAACTTGTTTATCCCGATTGATTACGCTGATTCTTGTCACATCACATGCCTTCATCATCACACTGACGATCCTGGGCTCTCACCTAAGATTCTCTCATCCGTTTCCTTTTCGTTTCCTGACTAGTTTTCCAAAATGTCTTGTTACAATGCTTGACTCATGAGCAAAGTAGAATCTCAAGCTAGATCTAGTTCCCATTTGTAACATGTCTTCCTATCTTTTACCCGAATCTTGACTCGCTTAGGTTTCCCCAGTCTCCCCACGGAATGTTTCACTTATGAGCTGTCATTCATTCTATTTCTTACTGGTAGTGATATTCGTACATCCTCTTCATCTACTGTTTCAGTGCAATCCTTCTTAAATTATCCTTTTCTTTTCTTTTCTTTTCTCTTTTGAGAACTCATCATTAATATCTTTAACTATTATAGCTTCTATCGCTCAATAATTCGAATATTATATTTTAAGCCGCTTGGGCCTACTTTGCAGACTCGTCGTCTGCAGATATTCATTTCAACCTGTCACCCTACCCTAGTCAGGGCGACCTTCCGGGGTCTGCCGTTACCACGGACGTCCCAATTGAGACCTTCCAAGCAAACGACTCCACCATGTCGAGCTCTTCTTCAACTGCTGTCACGAACTCGTCGCGACACGTTCATTCCAGAGCCCAGAGCATATCGAGCGACAGACCATCCACGGCTGGCCATAACCTCATGTCTCCCCCTCTCTCTGTATCGCCCGAAGCGGTCTTCATAGCTGCATCTGCTGCTTCGCAGATAGTTACTAATGATCATGACAGCCATTCTGAAACATGGTATGATCAAATGGGAATTGAGCCTTCGCAAGAAACTGCGTTGGTCTCACCAGGCGCTCTCCAGCTCGCTAACAACTTCGTCGATCAACTTTTATTTAATATAATATCTGTTGCCAAGTCCACCTCCTTATCAGCTTTGCGACCGGCCGTTAGCGAAGTTTTGAAACCGAAACTTGCCAAAGATGCCATCAACAATGCGGAAGAGGAGCTTCGAGAGTATCTGGGCGGTGGTGAAGTTGAAGACTTGGTGCATTCCCCGAGCACTGAAAATCCTGCCGATTGGGACCTGGAGCTGGTTTGGAAAAGAACAAGGCTACGGTGTATGGTTTATTCATCCCTTGGTGACATGGAAGAGGAGGATGAAGAGTACTATATGGAACAGGAACATCTCAGAGGCGAGTCGGACGACATTCTCTCTGATGTTGTATCCCCTGCAGTTGCCATTTTCTTGACCTCGATTCTTGAATTTATGGGTGAGCAGGTTCTCGTCATAGCAGGGCAATCGGCTTTCAACCGGTTACGTGTCAAACACGAGAAAGAGCTGAAAGAAGGCACACGATCGCCTGGCGGACTGTTTGAACGTATTATTGTTGAGGAGTTGGACATGGAGCGTGTAGCGTTGGATCGGACCCTCGGTCGACTTTGGCGGTCTTGGAAGAAGAGGATTCGGTCGCCGATAGAGCCTAACTATTCTCGTCCTTTTTCGCGTAGTTCTTCGAGCACCTCAGGAGTACCTAACCAGCGACGTGGAAGCGCTGCCACAGACCACGTACAGTCGTTTCGAACACGTAAAGATTCCGACCCTGCGCTCGAAGTACAAGAAGAGCAAGATAGCGAGACGGCTGGTGATGAAACTAGCCAGCGAGTAGCTTCGGAAGCAAAGCCAGCTGATGTACCTCTGCCAGATAGTGACGTCGAGGCAGTTTATAGTGATGAGGAGGAAAGTGAGGAGGAAGATAAAGATAACGTTCGCCGGCCGAAGAGTCTTATCCTTTTCTCTTCATCAACAAAGAATAAGTTAGCGTCTCTTCGGGCTTCGCTGACAGGTGCGTCAAATCGACGTCCACGATCTCTTCCTCCTCCTCGGAGACGCTTGCGACAACGCTCTGCTGCCTCTAGTCCTCTAAACGAGGCCCAGCCTGCCAAAGATATAGGCAAAGATGAGGAAAATTCGACTGAGAAACCCACAACTGAGACAAAAGATAATGTTTCTCTCAAGGAGGTTATAGGTGACAATGATAATGGGAATGAAGAGCTTTCCCAGACAGCGGAACAAAAGGCGATGCCGGACGGACTAATCCCTGTTACCACAGACGATTCCACGCCTATGATATCGACGAGAGCCAGCAGCATTACCCCGCTGACCGAAATTGAAGAGGATGAAATCGAGGAATTTGCTGAAGAGCCTGAGATATTGACATCATCAAGAATCTCTATTGGAGGAAGGAGTTCATCCCCTTCCACATCAGATTCCGGCAAGCCTACTCTTATGCCTGTAAGGACTAATAGCCTTCGGTCGGTACGGATTATTGAGGTGCAAAGCCCTCGTAGCCCAACGGCTGGTTCGCGAGCGAGTTCTATGGATTTCCAAGATCCCGCCGCGGTGGCTCGTAGAATGTCCACCCCTCCTATTGCTGAGGAAAAGAACTCAGAAGTACGGCCTGGAAAAAGACATGCCGTTGTCCTTCGGCGGTCATTCGAAGATTCCCAAGAGACCAACTCTGCGGCCGCCCAACCTGCCCGAAATCCTAGTCCTTTAAGGAGCGTTCATTCACAAGAAGTATATGAACTCGCAGCGCCTACTACTAAAGTGACTATCGTGAGTAGTTCCGGATCGGAAGTGCCTCCGGATGAAAAACCCGCGGTTCCTTCGAAATCATCGAGGAACCCACCAATGCCTACATTACCTGAAAGGAGTACAAGTCGACCCGTTTACGGACGATCGAGCTCTAACGATACTACGTCTAACACATCCGCTCGGCGTGGCACGCCGGAATCACAGAAGATGCCGCGCCCTCTACCAAGTGACTCGCCTTCATCTATGTCAACTAAATTCAAACCTGTGCATTATTCCGAGGACAGAGCGCGCGATTTCGAGCAGCTAATCCACAGCCAGGAGACCCTGCAGTATACCCTCACCCCTGAAAACATGCGCGATATTGACGTAAGTCTTCCATCTGCTCGCTGTACGGCGATATCTAACATAGTGAATAGTCTACTTCGTCACAGCATACAGGAAGCCCTAAAGCAAGCAGGTTTCAGAGAAACGAAGACAACAAGCACGAGCGCTCGCGGTCTTCATCCATCAAGAGGGCCGCATCAATTACGAAGAAAATTAGCCCAGGTACCCATCCTTTGAGTTCCAATCCTCCTACGGATATTCCTTTTGCTGGGAAATTCTCCGAAGCGATCATAGGCGTGCCCAATGCTGGTCCACCGAAAAGCCGATCGGGTAGGGCTCCCCAAGCGAGGGAGGCACGAATCCCTCGGGAGTCTTTGCAAGACTTTGCCGATTTCATTCGATCAACAGGTCCTCCTACTGAACGTAACGTTCAGCATGCTAGAGGGCATACGGCTTCGATATCAACTGTCCGGGCTCCCAAGGGACCGACTCATGTGAAAAAGAGCGCAAGCATTGACATCCGACAGATCCATTCGAGTACCCGATCCCACCTCCAGGCTCGGGATGCTACTGTTAATCACAATAGCGAAAACTCGGATCTCATTGATTTTATTCGGCAGGGGCCGCCTAACAGTAATGGAAATAACCCTCGAATTCCCCACCATATAGCTCCTTTCCGCAATACAATGGATTCGGACCAATTGCAGATGGCGGGCGCGGTAGGAGGCAAGGCGATCGATGCAGTAATTCCAAACATTCGAAACTCCGAGGCATCGACGAACGTTACGGAGGCATCGGCACCATCATCGCTGAATTCTCAAAGCGCACTCTTGAGCAAGGCAAACAAGGTACAACAATACTCCGGTAATAACTTTGACGACGACGATATGGTGCCAAAGCGGACACAACGACGAGTTCGTGATCCTTATGCCATTGACTTTAGCGACGAGGAAGATGAATATTTGGATATAATGCCCCAACCGAAACCAAAGAAGGAAGAAAGCTTGATCGATTTCCTCAACAGCTACCCGCCTCCCCCTGAGCCAATGCCAGAACCAGTTGCTATCCCGAAGAAGAAATCCAGTGCACCAAATCTGATTGCACGTCTGAGATCAGGCGGAAGCTCTATCAGATTAGCCTCGAACCCTAAGGGACCTGGCGAATCAAGATCTCTAAATAGTCGGGCTGGTACCAGCAAAGGCTACACTCCTATCGTTCTCCCGACCTCGGTCGAGAAATTTGGGGGCGAGCCCACGCCGCCACCAACCGCTCCTAGTACCCTGACAGGCCGTGTTCCGATGAAGAAGTTCGAAGCACGAGACGCCGTTTCCGCCAATACACGTACATCAGATCTTGCTAGTTTCTTACGCGATTCGGAGCCGCCACCTCAACCTGTGATGTCGCATCCCATCCAGAACGAAAACAAGGGCAGTGGGTTCTCTCGGATGTTCGAGCGCCGTAAGAAGTCCGCTGCGTATTAATCAGATTTTACCTTCGAATTTGAACCTCCCGTGTATAAATTTAGCATTTACTTTCGAAACGTTCAGTGCTTATAAAAATAGTAGAGCTGGGATAAAGGGTGGCAGCTTTGAAAATTATATTTTTTCTAGCGGCGGAGTTGCCAGCTAGTTTAGTTACGGACATTTTATGCGTGTATTTATCATCTATATTGGACGGGTGTTGATTTTTACTTTGGCAGTTATTTTGATCCGTTGGTTGGTCGGTTGTCCGACTGGGCTATTCAGATGATACCATACATTCTTCTCCCTAATTTGCGTTGCTAGCAAAGGCTGAGTGGAGGAATGTAATACAAAGCAGTACTGATGGAGGATTATTGATCAAGATCGTGCTTAGATAGTATATCATATAGCCTTGGTATACCTACACCAAAATGAGAGCGTCGGTTTTATTTGCCTGAGTAGAACGGTTATTGCTGCATGTTGATCATTTAGCGATGAAATATGTACTGCTTTGTTTTCTGCATAACACAAGTTGCAACTTACAAGGAGTGACTTATTACAAACAATTTCATCGCTATTGCCAGATAGAAATACAGAAAACAGGTACCCGCTGTAGACATGCTTAATAGATTCTACCTAATGGAGGAAGAGTAGATACATCTTGATCGCAAGCCAACTTTCGTCAGTTATTACTCCTGTTTCAACGACTCCTAATATAACCCCTAAGTAATTATAAGGCTACGAAGCATTCTTCTAGACGCAGAACATGGTTAGTCGTGCGTATTCTTAGGTAATTTTACGCGTGCTTTAAGTAGCAACTCTCTGAAAGGGGCACAATAGAATGAAATTCATAAATAAATAATGATTGCTATGTGAAGCATCCTTTTTTGTTGAATTCGGCGCAACTAACGAAACGGAAGACTACGTAACCTAACCTAGACGGAGGTATAGGAAAAACTAATGCAAAGCATATTATTATACACGAATGAGAAAATGCGAATAGCACATCTGTGTTTTCTTCTGCGTAGTTGGTTGGGTTGACTGACTGACGACCTGTAGCCAGGAGACTGGTCTGACTGACTGACTGGGTGTGTCTGCGTCTGCTGCTAGGGAGACTGGCTATGGTGATGTGCAAGTGTCCTGCTATGAGAGTAGTAGACTGCCGTGCAAACGATTAAGTGAAGAACCGCAGGAAAGAAAGAAAAGAAGAAACATGTGAAAAACCCATGAACGAGCTGCCGTGTCGTAATTAGAACCAAGTCGTTTGGCTTGCTTTCCCCCCCTATGATTAACGGCTTTGATCATGACGTGCTTTGACTGAAGAAAATCGTCCTTCGTGCGATTCGGGACATCGTCTTTGCCGTAGGTCTATATGAATAGACCTCAGACTTCGTTGGCATTGTCCCTTTTCCGTTCTGCAATTGGTGTTGTAACGCAAAGCTCATAGCCAGCAAGACTGTATGTACCTAAGGTACCTAAGGTAGTTTCACCACCTGCATGCGTGCGTGCTTATGTGTGGGTGTATGTATGTGGGCAACTCACTCCGGATGCCAACAACCCTTATTATGCATGCATCTCTCTCTGTCCATCTTGCAACAGCAGTCAGTATCTGACCGCATTGAATCCATTATTTTTTTTTTCTTCTTATTTCTTATTTTCCTTTTCAGAAACGCACACGCACGAGGGGACGCAAACACACATATCTAGATGTCCGGTCCGTGCCCCTTATCATCACCCTCCTTTTCCCTATGGCTCCATATCCATATAGTCGAGGAAACTCATCATCCTTAAGACGAGATGTAATGTCAACTCAAGCCAAGCCGGAGCGGATCAAGTCCCGGTCCTTCAGCCTCTCAGATGTCGAGCGACCCAAGCACGGAAACCCGTGGCCTTCTTGTTCTTCATTCCGTTCTTGGCCGCCGCCTCGTCGCTAGAGCGGTAGATATCATCGCGATCGCGTCCGCCGTACACGATGCCGCGCGAGATAGTGGTCAGGGTGGAGTGGGAGCCGGAAGGGCTCGGGGCCTGGGAATGCGGGGCGTGGGACTGGACGATGGCGCTGGCTTCATCGTCCGCGCTCGCGAGGGCAGTCGCGCTGTACGAAGCGCCGGGAGCGGTGGTCCAATTCTCTTCCTCGGCACTGTTGCCTTGGAGGTTCTCGCGGTACGGGTGAGTCGCGGGAATACCGGTGATTCGTTCGGGACGGCGGCCGTATAGAGTTCGCGAGAAGGAGACGCGCGATCGGGTGCTGCCGGGACGAGAGGCGGATGAAGCTTGAACCTGGGCAGGACCAGGAGCGGAAGCGGGAACTCGTGTGACTGTAGAGCCAGAACGAGTGTTTTGCTGAGGGTACTGCTTCTGCTTTTCCACGTCTTTGTGCTGCTCAAAATGCTTTTCGTAGTGCTCCGTTCTGTATCTGGCACCTGCACGAGGGTCCGAGTCATCAAAGGGGGGAACGCGGTAGATTGAATGCTCTACCTCATCAATGGGCTCGCCCACCAGTTTGTCGTCCTGAACATGGTAGTGATGATTGTGGTTGTGGACGTGGTAATGATGGTGATGGACGTGAGTGCAGCGATTATTGCGAACCCTCGCGTTGGTGTTATCTTTTGCCTGTTCCTTGTGCAGGACCTTGCCTTTTCCTTTACCTTTATCATCAATTTCCTCGTTACCATCATGAAAAGGACGATAAGCGTCCTGGTCAGTAGACTGGCATGCACGATAAGACTGATCATTGTGCTCTGCCTCGAAATCCGATGAGTTAGGCTGCAATAGAGGGGGAGTAGGAGCCTGGACGCTTATGTGAGGTACGGCAACATCCTGCTTGTCGGACTGTGAATGATCTTGCTTCTTGCGTTCTGAAGTGGAAGGCAAGTCATCGCCGGAGGCAGACGTTAGAGAAGTCGGGCGGCGGCGCCTGACGCTTCTAGTACGGCTTCTGCCGCGGCGATGCGAAGAATCAATGGGGTTCACCATTCTAAAAATAGGAATTTAGTATCTTATATTATCTATAAGAAATGCTGTCGTTACTTACCTTGCTAAGCAGGTTCTAGATGATATTTAATGAGTGCTTAACAGTTGATGATGAGGGATGCGATGCGTTGGATGATGTTGCGTTGCGTTGAATTGATGGAATTGATGGACGATGTTCTAGGCGTCAGGATAATGAAAAAAAAGAAACCGGCGAGAAGGGGTAAAAAAAAAAAAGACAAATGGAAAGAGGGAAGGGTGTGTCGGCGCGATTAAGGATGTAGGAATTTAGCAGCCTGTTGCTGGAGTGAAGCAAACTGCCGCCGTCCAGGTGCGTGATACTACTAAATCTGTACTAGATTTAATTCACTGCCTATCTGCTAACGCAACCAATGGCAAGAACGGACTGATAAGGTATTTTAGCTATCTGATATTTAATTGATTGTCTAAGTGAAGTGGTCATTTGCATACAATGAAATGTACACCCCGTTACTACTTAAATGCTTGAACGCTTTTCTCGCTCTATGAACAATAAATAGAAAGCCAGGGAGTGAAACTTACGCGTTATTCCCTATTTATAAAGCCTTAAGTTGGGATCTGTCCTGCTGCCCAGCTGAAGCGTATCGTGCAGCTAATACTTCTTCGGGAGTCTGATTAAGTGAAGTTGACCCCTGATATCGTTGGTTAAGTGCCCTCTCTTCCTCAGATAGTTGTGATGAGAGCTCGTCACCCTTTCGCTTGGCCCCTTCTACCACTGCCGACTTCGTCTTATCAGCTGCATCCTTTGCTCCCCAGAGCCTACTTAAAAACGAGCCCTTTGCTTCTTGCGCCTTCTCTTCTGTCTTTACAACCGCCTCAGAGCCCTTAGCCTTCGCTTCGGTATATGCGCTCTTAGCCGCCGCAGCTACACTGGCAGCTTTCTCCTTGCCTTGGTCCAGTTTCGCATTTGCAACGGCCTTTGCATTTGCAGCAACATCTTCAGCCTTCTCTGTTGGTCCCTGGGCATCACCAAATGCTCTTGCCCAGAGCCTAGAGAGAGCGATCTCAACATTCTCTCGGGTCTCCTCCCAATCCTTGTTCTGAACCCAATGAACAGCCCCTTCTATCTCAGAATTCCAGCGATCCTTAGCTCTCTCAATTAAGTTGGCGCGCTCGGCTGCTGCAAGCTCAGCCCTGGTGGGTGGCAAGACGGGCGGCAGCGGGTCGATGATGCCGGATATCAAACGAGTCTGCTGCCGGAGGATGGCAGCTTGGCGTTCTCGGTGTCGTTGGTGTGCTAAGACACCTAGGTAAGCTACTGAGAGGGTGAGGGTTACACCTCCAGTCTGTACGTATGAAAAAGAGAGTCTTGTTAGTTTGGTGTTATATAAGACGGTGTTATGGATGAAGGTAGAACGTACGAATCCGGTAGTGAAGCCCATGATGAGCTGTTTAGTATGCGCGCAATGGCGCAGGTGCTATGAGAGACCAATTATTTATAAATCGATGGAAGTTTCAGTTCTCTTGTAGGATTGTCCTAAGAGTCAAGCTTAATTGTGCTTGCTAGATTGTTTGGTGTGCTTGATGTATGCGAATATATTGAATGGAATAATTGCATTTAATTGAAGCTTGACGTTTGACGAATGACGAAAGTCACGCTACTATTCCGTGAGTACCTAGGTACCTCTTACTTCACATGTGGGTCTTCTGATTGGATGCAATGGAAGATCCAAAAATTCGGATGAGGTAGCTTTGTACTTTTGTACTTCTGTACCCCGGTCAATAATTTGAACCTCAAATCGTCAAATCGTCAAATTGTCAAATCAACCATCCCGTCCTTCGCAAACGAAAACCCCACCACCAATTGCACAACAACCCGAGATCGAACCGTCCGGTCAAAGCTGAAGGATGGCGGGTGGTCTAGTCAAATACCGACACCTGAGTCGGAAATCCTCCCACCGACAGGCCCTGCTGCGAAACTTGGTAACGGCCCTCGTCCAACACGAGTCCGTCCGGACGACATGGCCCAAGGCCAAAGAGACCCAGCGTCTGGCAGAGAAGCTCATTACCCTGGCTAAGAGGAACAACGAGACTAGCAGAAGGAAAGCTACTGGTATCCTATATGTACGATTGGTCCCTATATTCCTCCAATTCCTTCCAATTACAACATATACACTTCGTCTTCATCCATGTCATTATCATACCGTATAACAAAGAAAAGAAAAGAAAAGAAAAGAAAAGGATATCACTAACCCCCCCTTTCCAAACAGACCCCCCACAACCTCCTCCCCAAGCTCTTCGGGGAGCTGCGCCAGCGGTACGCCTCGCGGCCGGGCGGGTACACGCGGGTGCTGCGGACGGAGCCCAAGTCGCGGTACGACCAGGGGGACTCTGCGATCCTGGAGCTGGTCGACGGGCCCAAGGACCTGCGGTTCGCGATGACGGCGGCCGCCGTCGCGCGCGACCAGCGCCTCGGCCGCGCCCACAACCCGCTCACCCTGCTCAACCGCCAGAAGGTCACCCGCTTCCGCCCCGACGGCCAGGCCGCCTTCGACGACATGGTCAAGAAGGTCGGCGCCCTGCGCTTGGGCGGCAGGGCTGCCGGTGGTCCGCAGGACAACGCTGGGTCGGAAGGCTCGGAGGCTCCTGCTACTAGCTAAGTAGTTAAAGGAAAGGAAAAGAGAAAGAAAAAAATATCTGCGGTTGGTTCTACGAAGGAGGAGGATGAAGAGGGGGGAAGAAGGGATTGATTAGGCCTGGTTTAGTCTTGCTACTACAGGAAAGAAAAAAACAACTTAGGAAGAGCAAGATCTAATCATATGGCTTTAGTCCGGGCGTGGTTATTGCTTGCCTGGGGTTTCTTCAAATTCCAGCAAGTGGGAGGAGTATCAGGGAAAAGAAATGTACGCGGACTATTATACTCCGTCTAGGGAGAGGGATCAGCCTCCGTAAAGCAAGTCATGGTGATGACGGCTGTTGTACTATAACCATAACCATACCCGCAAGAAATACAAGAAAGCAAAAAGAAGTAAAATTTCCCAATTCACATATCTATTGCGCACAAAATTCGCCTGTGAACCGCTGCCTCTATCAACCAACTCAATCTACATCTGCTAATTTATAAGCCGTCTCATACAAAATCAAATGTATCCCCCTTCTCCTTAATCATCCTGCCCACCCTCTTCGACCCCACGACCCTCTCCAGCTTGAGCAGATCATACCTGGAAAACATAACCCTCACGGTCCCCTTCCCCGGTTCGAGCTTCAGATCCCTCTCGCTGCGGCCCAGGTACCCGCCTACGATCTCCTTGTAGAAGGTCGGGTTGTCGGGCAGCCCGTACATGACGACGCGGCGCACGCCGCGCAGCGCGTACCGGCGGAAGTGGTGGGCGCGCTCCGTGTACAGCAGGACCTGGTGGCGGCCGCTGGCGAAGTGGGAGCGCGCGCGCGACGCCTCGGGCACGTCCGCGTACTCGGATACGGCGGCGAACGCGAGGCCTGCACAGGCCGGGGACGTGGCGAAGTAGTTGCGCACGCGCACGAAGTCCAGGTACGACGGGACGAGTATCAGGGTGCCGCCGAGGTCCTGACCCTTAGCACGCTTCGTGAGTGCCGGTATGACGGCGCTGGTGAAGTACTCGAACCTGGCGTCGGGCTCAGCGGCTACCGAGGGCGCCTCAAACCGCGAGAAGGTCTGCTTCACCCTGATGCCGAGCTCCTCGATAGCGCCGGGATAGGTCTCAGGTTGCACGCGTAGGCGGCCGGCCCAGTTGGTACCGAAGCGGCGGTGTAGCTCGACCAGTTCGGGCGTGTTGAAGGCGGATAGGATGAGGGTTTGTCGGTAGTGCTGGGCCTGCTTGTCGAGGTACCACTCGCGAACTCGGCTGAAGTCGCAGTCGTGGGCCTCACGCGGCTGGAGGTTGAGGTGCTCGAAGATGTACTCGACATGCTCCCAGTTCTGCATGAGCAAGGCGTCGGCCTGGTCGACCACCACAACCTCTATGGAACTTAAGAAATCAAAGTCAACCTTCTTTTGCTTCTTGTCCTCCTCGGACCCAATGGCCATGCGCAAGCCAAGCGGGGACGCTATTAAGATATCTGAATTGTAGAATTGCGCAAAGTACTTGATAGTCTTGCGTGTGAACTTGATGCCGATGCGAAACATGTCGTCGTCATTGCCTTCGAAGAGCTCCCGGAAATCTTCTGGGCGGTCCTCCGAGAACTTAGCCTCCTTATCAAGATACGATTCGTCAAAGCGTTTCCTATTCTCCTGCTGCTCCGGCTCGCACAAGGCGCAAATCATGTCAACCATCTTGACGGCCGAGTTCCGGGTAGGAAGCAGCATCAGAACTTTTGGACGAGTAAAGCCCTGGTCTCTTGGCTCAAAGTCGCTATTTTCGGTCTCTTTAGCGAGCTTGGCATTGTTTTTTATCACTCGATCTCGAGTTCTGGAGTGAAGTCAGCAGACCATAGCTATTATGTGAGATAAAATTTCTTTGGTGGAGGTAACATACTTGAAGACATGATTAACACTATGAAGACATGCCATTCGGCGTAAGTTCTCGGCATTCTTCGTAGTTCGTCCGCAAAATAATACATCATTATAAGCAAAAGTCAATGGATAGAGAACTTGCTCCAGCTTATCAAACGTCGGCCGTTTTCGGCTGGCCGTTTCGGCAAGTCGACTCTTGAGTTTAAGGCTGGACGGCCCTGGGATAGGAGCGGGAAGTGGTGTTGGTTTAGTCAAGTCTTTCCCAGGGAGGTTTCGTATTAATCTCCACCCATTTTGCTCGGAATGAGATTGAGAATATTCGTTATTTTCAACAGCTTTCAGACGTTTCTGTACCTCGTTCTGATCTGGGCTGACAAAGTGAGTTTCGAACGGGTCAGATGAATCCGGAATATCATCATCGTCATCGTCATCATCATCCGCCTCAACCTCATTTTCTGGCCCTTCCTCCGCTTCATCCACATGATCAACGTCTCTTCCTTCATCTTCAACTTCGTCTTCATCAATTGAAGTAGCTTCTGTCTGCTTAGGTTTACTAGACTTTGCTTCTTCAGGCTGAGTATCAAGCTTTCTCCTTTTAGCACTTGGAGCTGATGACTCTTTAGATAAACTTTGCATTAACGCAAAGTAAGGCCGGCTAGTAGATTTTCCCTGCTCATCTTCTGATCCAGAAGCATCATTCTCAGAAGCATCATCTGATGGTAATTCTTCTTCTTCAGATATTTCATTTTCCGATCCCCTATAAGAAGTATTAATAATTGCTTATTTGTTTAAATTATCGATAGCATCGGGTGAAATATGAAACTTACTCCGAATCAATGATTCTCGCGCTGTCAAACTTGGGACCACCTCCAAACGATCTTTTCCCATTGAATTTTCCTCCCCGTGCTCCTCCTCGGCCTGCTCCTCTTCCTCTAGGAGCACCTCCCCGACGGGGACCTCCTCTAAATTTACCCGGCATAATACGAGGACACCTATGAGACTAAGGGTGTTTGAATTTTTAAAATAATTAAGATTGCATTATTTATTAAAGAAATCTCATATCGCATTAAAACTTGTAAAGGACATCAAATTCTAAATTTCTAATTGAAGGTTCATCAGCCTTGCAGAAATTCTTAAACGCAAGCCTTACGGTGTGGATCCGAGCCACACTCCACACCAATCGCTACGTCAACTATCCCTGTAAACCCAGACTCTCTCTATCCTTTATCTTTGCCCCCCCAAGAATTATTCAGCCTTGCCCACAACCTGGTGTGAACCCCACTACGCCTAGAACGTGAAAATTACAACGCCTCCAGCCGAAAAAAAGATAAAAATAAAAGAAGAAAAAGAAAGGAAAAGAAAAAGTTCGATTAATTGGACTGAGAGACAGCGAAACAAGCGATATTTACTATCGTCAACCAAACGCTCTCCCCCTTTCCCCATAAAACAAAAAAAAAAACCCCCCCGGCCTCCCTAATACCGCAATCATGGCCGTGGATACGGAACCGTTTCTTCATCTGTCGCGACCTCTGGCACCGACATTGAATTTCCACAGCAATCTTTCCCCGCTCTCCGTTAATATCCTACCACAAGTATGTCAAGCCACTGTTACTGTCATCTTGCTCTTGCTCTTGCTCCTGCTCTTGGCCTCTCTCTCTTGTCATCCCTACCTTCCTATACTATTCAGCTGCTCTCTCCTTGTATCTATCTATCTGTTTATCTAGTATATAGGTATATAACTGACCGTTGTCATAATAATAACCACAGGCTATCCTCTCCATCCTCGACCATGCCACCCGCCGCGACATCCGCCCGGCGCCGACCAGCTCGTCGCGCGTCATCGGCGCCCTGGTGGGCACCCGGTCCGAGGACGGCAGCGAGGTGAGCGTGGCGTCGTCGTTCGCGATCCCGCACACGGAGAACGAGGACCAGGTCGAGGTCGACGTCGAGTACCAGAAGAACATGCTGTCGCTGCACCTGCGCGCCCACCCCCGCGAGGTCCTGCTCGGCTGGTACACCACCTCCCACGAGCTCAACTCCTTCAGCGCCCTCATCCAGAACTTCTTCGCCAGCCCCGAGACGGGAACCTTCCCCCACCCGGCCATCCACCTCACCGTCTCCGCCGAGCCCGGCACCCCCGTCCAGACTAGGGCCTACATCTCCGCCCCCATCGCCGTCAACGCCGAGCGCGCCTCCGAGTCCTGCCTCTTCATCCAGGTGCCCCACCGCCTCGTGTATAACGACGCCGAGCGCTCGGCCCTCGACCTGATCTCGAGCGCGCGGGACGCCGAGGCCCGCGCGGCGCCCGTGATCTCGGACGTGGAGTCGCTGACGCGGAGCCTCGAGCACGCGCAGGACCTGCTGGAGCGGGTGTCGGAGTACGTGGGCGGGGTGATCGACGAGGAGCGGGAGCCCAACAACGCGCTGGGCCAGCACCTGATGAGCGCGCTGTCGCTGGCGCCCAAGGTCGACCCGACCACCGTCGAGGCCGACTTCAACAACCACGTCCAGGACGTCCTCATGGTCAGCTACCTCGCCAACAGCATCCGCACCCAGATCGACCTCAGCCAGCGCCTGGCCACCGCCGTCCTGGCCGCCGACGAGTCCGGCAAGACCGACGGCAAGGACGACGGCAAGGAGGGCGGTGATCGCAAGGGCGAGCGCGGCGAGAGGGGCCAGCGAGGCGGTAAGCGAGGCGGTCGTGGTGGTGGCCGAGGCGGCGGCGGGCAACGAGAACCCCGTGAGCCGCGCGAGCCCCGCGAGAACGGCGAGTGAATCTGACCTACTTCGCACACACACGCCCCCTCCCGCTCCCGCCCGAAACCCAGAGGCCGCGTAATGAATAGATGAGATGTAAAAGTCCTCCGTACGTTGCGGTGGGCCGGATTTATCTCTGTACTCTGTTATTTTTTTGTTGTTGTTGTTAAGAGAAAGCGAAGGTGGTGGCACAAAAAACGAGAGAGCCTGAATGCATAGTGGTAGTGGGATATGAAAAAAGGGGGCTGTCAGTGCGGTGCTCACCTACACGTACAAATAAAAGCATACCTAACGCAGTTGGCAAGAGGCTTGGCCAGGGGCGATGGGGGAAAAAAAAGGTCGCGAAGTAAGGCTTGTGAAGGACGCACAAGTGGTCATCTTAGGCGTTTGCGTCTGGTTGTTACTCAGGGGGTATCTTCAGTCTTTATTTAGAAAGGGAAACGCTATTGCAGCAATGAAAAATAAGATTCTGAGACCCCCAAGTACCATGACATTTTTTAAATGCTCGTTGAGTGACAAGATATATCGACGCAAGCATACCTAGGTGTGTATATGTGTTGCCTCGAGAAGAAGTAAGTAGAACCTAATGTAAAATAATGTAAAATTGCTTTCTTGCTTGCTTTACTCTACGCCTTATGAAGCAGATACTATATCTTGTGGTGCTAGGTACTCGCAACCTAGTTGCCGTCGCTGCTGAGAGGAGTCCGTCCCTTTTATTTCAAAACAGAATGGGAATAATGCCGGACACCTTCAACTTCAATACCCACTGATACGGGGCAAGAAGCTCCCATCCTATCATCAACGTCTTTAATTAAAAGCTTTCCCCTTCGCCAGAACGCCAGCCAATGATACCAATACAACAACCCGCCAATTTACGCCGGTGTCGTTGTCTCTGTAAGGTTCCCTTTATCCATCCGCCTTAAAAGTGTCTCAAGTCCTCACCGAAAAGAATAAACACCACTAATGCTTGCTAACTTTTCATGCATGTGTTGCGTTGCGCCAGCTTTTGTCTATATTCCAGTGGGTGGCTTTTGCGGTAGGGTGGCCGGATTGCCGTAAGTGGGTAGGTGGCTGAAAGTCTGGGTTGGCCCGGTCGGTGGAATGCTAGGTTTGTTAGGCACCTGGGCCGGGACCTGGGGTAGGTGCGCCGAGGGATGTTGAGGAAGCGGCGGGTGATAAGCTGGCAAGGAGCTGTTAGATCCTTGTCGACTCATCCCGTAACCTGGGCCGCCTACGTACGCTTGAGGCGGAGCAGGAGAACCGCTATATGCACTATAAGCTAGATGAGGTGAACCAACCTGGGGGCTACCATGCCCGCCCATGTTATAGGGAGGTAACGGAGGTTGGACCTGTACCATGCCATTACTAGGGACAAACGACTGGGTTTTAGGATTAAACGCGTGTCGATTGTAGCTCCCTGGAATAGGATGCTGGCTTTTGGGATCATGCGGATTGGCATTCGCAGGAAGCTGTCCAAATGCGTAAGGAATACCTACTGGCCCTGGGTTTCCCGGCGTCTGAGGCTGAGCAGCCCGACTTTGATAAGGACTTAGTGACGGTGCCTGGTTATAATTGGGTTGCCACTGTTGAGGAGGGGTTTGGACCGGGCCAGCGTAGGTGCCCGTATTGTTAGTAGATGCAGTATATCGCGGTGGAGTGACCTGCGTTTGAGGAGGGTACTGTTGAATAAGGTTAGCTGTGTGTATAACATATGCGAGGATATATATTAAGATAACACTTACCATTGGCATATTACCATATTGCGGAAATGCCGCGTTAGGCATCATGGCTGGATAGGGTTGCGCAGGAGGCGCATAAGCCTGCGGCATCGGGTTTGGGTACGGTGGCTGAACAGGACTACTGTACTGCGGATGCCCAATGGGGATATACTGAGGTGTCGTCCAACCAGGTTGGTGAGGGTGATAGTACGGTTGATATTGTGACCGAGAATCGAAGCTTTCAGAATCGTCTCTCCGCTGCTTACCCGTCTTTCCTCGCTTCCCAAGGTTTGACTTGTCCTTTGCCGACACAGAACTTGCTCGAGAGATGCCATTCGCATCATCATTATCTATTAACTATCAGCAACTTGGGGACATTATTAGTTAAATGCGAAGCTCGTATCTCACCTGGTGTGGTCTCTCCAGGTTTGTCCGAACTGCCAAAGATTCTCTCGCGGGCTTGCTTGTATGCCTCTTCGCGTTCTTCTCTAGTAGGTCTAAGGCACAGTCAGCACTGAATCTACGTAAATGGTCAGGGTGACATACTTGTCTTTTGTCGTAGACGATTTCTCCTTGCCGTCGCTCCCCACCTCAGAGGTTGCTTTGGATGGACTGGTACTAGCTTGTCCTGATCCGCCGTCCTCGCCACGCCTCATGATTTTTTTGGGTAAGAGTTGAGGAGGTGTTGAATTAGTACTGTTGTTAGTAGTATTGCCCACAATACTAGCCAAGGAGGGAGGCACTCGGCAGAATGGAGTCCGGAAAATACGGACGGAGCCTTGAATAGCTTCAAAGGAATGCGTCATGTGATAATAGTCAGCAAGCTTGTGGGTTAACATTCTGCAGAATGAATTGTTCGGTGGAAGATCCATATAGGGCTCCCTAGCCAAATATCAGCACCTCGAAATCTTATAGGAGCCAAGTCTATACTCACTTAGAAGACTGTACAAAGTTAATAACTTCCTGCTCCAGCCGTAGGAGGAAAATTCGATCCTTTGGGGATTGCATAGCTTCCAGAAGCTTCTCGTCCGGGTTCTGGCCATATGTTGAGGTGAAGGCATCGGACGACCCATTCACGATTCCTAGAGTCTGAGGTTGCTCCGCTGGAGGTTGCTGGCTAGAAACACCGCTCTGGGGGGTAGAAATTCCCTTATCTTGCAGCTCAGGAAGTATCTGAACAATTCGCCTCTCTGGCATGTCACCAATCCTGAGACGGTGGATGCGAGCCACCTCAGAGCCAATTCGGGAGTTGGCAATTAGTGAACCCCTTATCGAAAAAGACTCATCGTCTTCTGCAGATGCCTTTACACTTGCACTGTCATCCGGGCGCAGGGATTCTTTTTCATCAAGCGCAAATGTAGTACCCGAAGTAATACTCTTTCCATCTATACTAGGTGCCTTAGTACCCATCTCCGAATTAGAATCAGCTCTTTGCGAAGCGTCATCTGATACTGACGCCCCGTTTTCATTCTTATTATGGGCTTCGCTTAATGAAGACGATGAGCCGTTCACGACCAGACTAGGCGTGGATGAAACACTAGCAGTAGAGAGAGAGGCATGCGCGTCTTTCCCGCCTTGCGCGGGCTTGGGACCATCAACGGCCGTGCTATTAGGTGGAGCAGCCATCGTGCCATTTTCTTTGGAAGCTAAAGGGGGCTTGGCGGGAGCTGCCGGATTATTTCCAGAGTTCGTTGTGGCATTTGTGCTTTTGGTCGTGGCGACAGGGTTGGTGGAAGCCACAGCAGGCTGCAAGCGATGTTCCATAGCCGGTACGGCAACTCGTGAAGCCGAAACGATAGGCATGTTTTCTTTAGGTTTAGACGCAACCACCTAGATTACCTGTCAGCTAAACGCCAATACGATAGGAAGGGAAGCAACGCGCGGAAGTGAAGTGTCCTCAGTCGGGGCTTAGAGAGGTAGGCATACCTTAGCGAAGGACAACTTCTTAGGACCAGCGGTTGCTGGGGGTGCGGTCGCCATAGTTTGTACGGGTCGCGTTCGAAGCTAAGTACAGTCGACAAAACGTATCACTCGTTCTCGATAAGGACAGGAAGAATAACGGCGACAATCTCGCAAATTCTGATCAGAGCCCCGTATGAACAAATGTACCTAACTCAACGATCGAGAGGACCAATAGCTTCGGTATAACGACGTTAGACTAGCCGGAAATCAGGAAAGAAAATGAACAAAAGCAGCCCTCGGGGAGTACGAAATACGGCTAATCATTGTTGTGATCTGGTTATCTCGAAATCGTATCGGGAAGTTCCAAGGTTTGAGTATTGAAGCGTAGATGGCCGAGTTGAGGTTCTCAAGCTACGGATGACGAAGTATGTGTGAGGTGCCGAATAATGGTGGTGGGAGTGACCGAGACTAGAATAGGGCTGCTGTCAGCATGGGATGGAAGATCAGGGTGGGATGCGAGATGCGGGATGCGGGATGGGGGGGAAGGATGAATGGGAGAGAATGGGACTGGTAGGCTTAGGGTCCAAGACAGATCAGTCAGGTCAGTAACTGGATCAGATAGAATTGGATTGGTTGAGGACAATGGTAATAGTGAAGCGGTAGTGTATAGGTAAAAGGTAAGTATGGAGAAGAGTTGGGTTGCACGTACATTCGTATGTAGTCGTAAGTAAGTGGTATGTACTGGTGTCTATAGAGGATGCAAAGATGTAGAGATGTAATGGGTAAAAAAAAAAAAAAGTACGGCTCGTACTAGGGTTAAAGGGAAGTTCGGTCGCAAAAAGATTTAGATGTATAATAATGCGAATAATGCGAATAATGCGAATAATGCGCAGGTGGTGTTATGTCCGTATTTGTGTAAAAGTCATCAGCCACTTCAGGCACCGATGTGTTCAGTGTGTTCAGCGTGTCCAATGTGTGTTTTGTTTTATGTCTTCTTCTGACCGATGGTATTTCTTTATGTGGATCGAAACTTGTATCGGTATCGACGGCTGGATATAAACGTTGAGCGTTGAACGTTGAACGTGACGGAACAAGAGGAGATAATGTGAGGCTACAATTAACCTCTCTCCTCTCTTCCTAAATTTGGTTCGCCGTCGCACTCTGCCTTCTTCCTCTTCTTTTTCTCCTCTTCCTTTTTTGGGGGGTAATTAAGAGGCCGATAGATGAAATGTTGTCCTTGAGTGCTCCAAAATGCAAAGGACAAAATGAGGCTTAGGCGGTTGTGGATTGGGAAGATCGGGAAATTCAATGGTGACTTCGAAAAGTGACCGAAGGAACCAAGTAAAAGTAAAATCAAGTTTCAATCTTTCCTCCCAGGCTGGGCCTGTTTCGGTCCATGAACATTAGAACATTAAAAATGGGCAGGGCTTTTTTTTTTGGGGGGGGGGGGGGGGGGGGGGGGAAAGTGGGGGGGCGGTAGTTAGCGGTTTTGCGCCACAATTTTACCTGCCGGTGGGAGCCGTTGTCCCCAGACGGCGGCGGGTCAGTC